>OY757909.1:6590709-6688209 GCA_963585895.1 Sepioteuthis lessoniana
CAAATACCCTTGGGAAAGGTATGAACACCCTTATCCTCCCAGCTATGGGTTGAATAGTACCACTACTGTTCTCCTAGGAGAATAGCTTTGGCATTAAATGACCTACAAAGGTTGATATGCCATTAAACAAGGAAACCTTATTTGTTACTTGAAACTGAATAACTATTGGCAAGCAAATGATAATAATTGTATAGAAATAATTACTTTAAACTCTATACTTTTGTGTACAGACTTTTTGATTGGATTATTTGATATTATAATATTATGTACAAACAAAGCAAAAACAACTCTTAAACAACTATATAAAAATGAAAATATAGACTTACAATGAACGTGGTTCTCTAACATGAAGGCAGAAAACAACCCGAGACGATTTGGCAAGTCGTTTAAATCAATAGATCACGCAAATGTTTCTGTCACATTGTCCCGAAATCTTATACAGAATTTGATTTTGTGTTCATTTTTCGTGACTCACTTAACTTTTAATAATCCAAAGATCTCTTTGATAGAATAAAAAGGGGTTTTATTCAAGCTGTAGCCATACCAGTACTACGGTATGGATGCACCACTTAGACTCTAACGTAACAATTGGAGAAAAAGCAAGATTGGAAATATACACAAGGATGCTGCGTGCAGTTTTACACAAATCCCGCAAGCAGAACTTTACAAAACAGCGCAGTCGTACGCTCACTTAGCCTCCCATCTCACTAACCATCCAGGTAAGACGTACAATACACACTGAACACTGCAAGGGAATTAAGGATGAACTCATAAGGGACGTTCCCCCATGGACTACTACACATGGACATATCAGTATTGACCAACCAGCAAAAATTTACGTTCATCAGCTCTGTACAGACAGAGTATACCGTCTAGAGGATTTACTTTAAGTGACAGCCAATAGGGAGGGATGTCAAGAGAGAGTCGAAAGAATCTGGGCTTAACAATTCAGCTGAACATGAATTTTGTAAGGCAAGCATTAAGTGAATGTTTACACATAGGTTTGTAGTTGATGTAACCGATTTTCAAAAAGGTTTGCCAACCTGACAAAATCTGTCATTATTTTCTTGACTAATTCTTTATTAAATAATTCATCTTCTTGGTAGATTAGAAAGTTGCTAATTGTTGGTAAAATGCCGAGACTTCAAAAGGAATTCCGTTCCTACTTGAAAGATAGGCGCAACATAATCTTCGTACTTGCCTTGCATTCCCCTCAAATTTTACTTTGTGTCGTCCTCAACTTATCTTTGTAAACAACATTATTGAACAAGCTATTCTCACTGGGAATCATAATTAAAAAAAATCACCCTAAAGTAAGGAAAGTTCTTGTTTTGACAAAGAACACAGAGAAAAAGAAAAGAAAAAAGTTTCGGTAAATATCATTTTTATTCTCAGAGAATCCTTCCGACTCAAACTTATCAAAAATAAATAAATAGATAAATAAATAAATAACCCTATCCTCCAAAACAACAAAGCAACCCCCCCCAAAAAAAAACCGAAACAAAACAAAAATAAATAAACAAATAAACAAACAAACAACAAAAACGAAAAATAAATATGAATAAGAAGGCATTTTAATTTCTGTCATGTTAAGTTTTTTCTCTAAAAAAAAGATGGCGACCAACAGGAAGCAATGGTGTCCAATTAAACGAGTATCCTGTGGTCTGGCCATTTAAGAGAAGCACGAGGAAATGTTATCTCGCACAAAGTAATTGGCAAAACATGACGATATATCAAATGAAAAGCAGAATAAAACGGTTTTTGATTAAAACAACTTGAAATATACTGAATAGGGGGAACAGAAGACCTTGGAAATAAACTTAAAACTATATCAACTGATCTAATTTGACATTCAGCACTCAAGAGGATTAAAAAAAAAACATTTGTAAATACAATGTATCTACAAAAGATATAAACATTTCAAAGTTTATAAAAAATACTATTTTACAATTATACGAGGATCATAAAATAAGTTTGCAGATTTTTTTCGTATGGGCACTTTTATTGATAGTACACACATGAAACTCTAGTCTCCTTTGAATTAATCTCCTCCGGTTGCAATGCAATTGTTGTACCGTTCTAACAACTTCTGGAACGCCCCATGGAAGTCCTCTTGTGTGAGCGTTTCAATGACCTTCGTCACAGCCTCTTTCATCTCCTCAATTGTCTCATAACGACAGCCTCTGAGCTTAGGGAATAACCAAAAGTCACAGGGAGCACGGTCTGGACTATAGAGAGGCTGAGGAACTGTCTTGATGCCCATCTTGGTCAAATAGTCAGTGACAAGGATGGAGTTGTGGACTGGTGTATTGTCCTGGTGGAAATGCCATTGAGCCGATTTGAAGAGTGCTGGCCTCTTCCGACGGAATCTTTTCCTGAACTCCCTTAAACCCTCAACATAGTAACCCTAACCCTAATCGTTTTGCCAATCAACTCTGGTGTATCGACATCCTTACTCCTTCCACACCTCTCATCATCCCTCACAGACTCCATGCCTTCCTTGAATCTCTTATGCCACTCAAAAACTTATGCTCGATTCAAGCAAGATAGTCGAAAAACAGTCTGAAGCATTCCATACGTTTCTGTGGTATTTTTTGCAAGTTTAAAACAGAATTTTATTGCATATCGTTCTTCTAAAGTGCCCTCTCGTCAGGGTGTATTCCAATTGCTTCTATAGCTGTTCATTTGAACCGGAAATCATAAAAATTGGTCTGTCATTTTATAAGATGTATAGCAATAACATAGTGAATTTTCAAGAGTCTACGACAATTTTAAATGCCTATACAAAAAAGTCTGGAAACTTATTGAAGGCACCACGTATATTAATGCAGTTTTGTGTCATACCAAGGACATTGCTTTTTTTTAGGATTGAGGCCTTTCAAGCCGAGGATATAGGGTGGCTTCAAGAAATGATTACACTTAAAACAAACAGCGTATGCAAAGAAACATTAAAGCCAGTTGTTTAAAGAAATAGAAAAGGGATTTCTTAGTATTCAGTAAATTTCCAACCGAAGGTTCCCTTTTCAATTGCTACTATACTGAGGATTAGGGGAGGGTACGATTCCTTTCGCTGAATTGCTCCACTTACCTCTGATCCATAACTTATAATACTGAGTACTAAACAATGAAGCATCAAGTACCTATTTTTTGAGTCTTTGGCATGGTTTAACCTGGGATTGAACCCCAGTCTCCCAGATCGTTGGTGAACATTCTAACCATCATGCCAATGTGCCGGTTTACGTACTGAGTAATTAACAACACAGTCAGTAAAGGAAACCCAACTTGGTCATTCGATAATGATTTAGATTATAGATCATTCATTAAGGTGAATTCGATGCAACCAAGGATATCCTTTGTCTGTTATTTGAAAGGATCTGGGCGCCGCCATATAGCCATGAAGTGGAATTAACCTTAATTCAATCTGGGAAATTTAGTGATTTATTTTTTTTACCTCGTTCTGTGTTTGAATTTTGAGGAAGAATAAGATTTAGGGCTTTCCACTGCTACTGGAACCCTATAACCCAGTACTATCTGCCCCTGGTGGTATTACAGGGCGTATAACGTCTATGATGGAGGCATAAGCCAGGATGGAAGTAAAAGAGATCATTAGAAATGAATACATTTTCATGACTCAGACGTGTTTCCAATGTGCAGGAATTTCACCGGGATAATTAACAATTACAATACACAGAAAAACCAAAACCAAAACCAGAAAACTTCAAGTTTAATATTAAATCTTTCAGTAACACGAAATTGTCAATTTCTATTGCTTTGAGGAAGTATTTTATGTGTTTGTAATATGCAAACCCCTACCACAAAAAAAAAAAAAAAATCAAGAAACAAAATAACACAAAAACAAACAGAGACTAATAAATAAGTAAGACCTAAAGACGTTTATCGAATATATTTTTTGTAAGACTTTTTTCAATAAAAAATCAAAATTTAGAAGAACAGATAGGTGGGGGTGGGGGTGGGGGAAGAGCACAAAAGAAAATCAAGATAATAATAATAATAATGATAATAACAGAAAGTGCTGGCCAAAGAAGGAAGATTAAAGAGATATCGACAAAGGGTAAAACAATACAGACAAAACAGGATTCCAAAACAACGAAAGAAAATTCTATCAACAATTGGGAGGGAGTAACACGAAAATATACCAACAACCGGATGCAAAAGAAACCGAACGATTATGGACTAAAATATGGCAACCAAAAAACATAACGAAAATGCTGAATGGATAAACAATATTACAAGAGAACTAAACGGGCTTGAAGAAGGCCCCAAAGCGGAAATACACATCGACTCACTCAAAACAACACTGAAAAGAATATCAAACTGGAAAACTCCGGGCCATGATGGAATACATAGTTTCTGGTCCAAGAAATTCACCTCCATTCACGACAGATTAGCACTAGAAATGAACAGATGCCTACAAGGCGCACAAGTACCTGAATGGATGACCAAAGGAAAGACTACATTAATCCAAAAGGACCCAGGCAAAGGAACTGCTCCAAACAATTACAGACCGATAACCTGGCTACCAATGATATGGAAAATACTAACAGCACAAATAAGGGAAAAGATTTACTACTCGCTAACAAGCCGCGGTTTGTTCCCTGACGAACAGAAAGGATGCTGCAAAGGATCCAGAGGCAGAGCAGAATTACTTTACATAGATCAACACATTCTAAATGAGAGCAAGACCAGACTGAAAAATCTAGCTATAGCCTGGATTGACTACAAAAAGGCATATGATATGGTTCCCCATAGCTGGATAATAAACAGCCCCAAAATGTACAAAATATCACATGAAGTCATAAACTTTATCGACAAAACCATGAAAATCTGGAGAGTGGAATTGACAGCAGGAGGAAGAAGCTTAGCTGAAGCAAAGTTCCAAAGAAGTATTTTCCAAGGAGATGCTCTATCACCCTTACTATTCATAATTGTCATGATGCCACTTAACCACATATTCAGAAAATACACAGCTGGATACAAACTTAGTAGATCACAGGAAAAAATCAATCACCTAATGTACATGGATGATATCAAACTATTTGCAAAAAATGAAAAAGAACCGGAAACTCTAATACACGTAGTTACAGTCAGGACATAGGAATGGAATTAAGCATAGAAAAATGTGCAATGCTTGTAATGAAAAGTGGCAAACGATATCTAAATGACGGAATGGAACTACCAAATTAAGACAAGAAGAGAACGCTCGGAGAAAAAGAAGCCTACAAATACTTGGGTATCTTGAAAGCTGACACCATCAAACAAGTGGAAATGAAAGAAAAAATTTAAAAAGAATATCTCGGGAGAACCAGAAAACTACTCGAGACAAAACTCTCCAGCAGAAACCTTATCAAAGGAATAAATACCTGGGCTGTACCACTCGTTAGATATTCGGGACCCTTTCTCAAGTGGACCAGAGACGAACTTAAACAAATGGACCAAAGAACAAGAAAACTAATGACAATGCATAGGACATTACACCCCAGAGACGACGTTGACATTATATGTTTCAAAAAAAGCGGGAGGAAGAATGACTTGCCAGCAGTGAAGACAGCGTTGACGCATCGATACAACGGCTCGAAGGCTATATACAAAAACACGATGGAGGACTGATTAAAGCCATCAGAAACGATAATGATAACACAAAGGACAACAGAATGACGATAACGAGGAAACAAAAATGGGAAGGAAAACAACTCTATGGGCGGTTTAAACGACTTATAAATAACATCTCACACGACAAAACCTGGACATGGCTAAGAAAAGGAAACTTTAAGAGAGAAATAAAATCTCTCCTAATAGCAGTACAAAACAATGCCACAAGAACCAATCAAATCAAAGCGAGAATAGATAAGATGCAACAAAATAGCAAATGTAGACAATGCGGTGACAGAGATGAAACCATCAATCACATAATAAGCGAATGCTGCAAATTAGCGCAGGAGGAATATAAGACTAGACACGATTGGGTCAGCAAAGTGATCCACTGGGGGATGAGCAAGAAATTTAGATTTGACCATACAAACAAATGGTATATGCACAATCTAGCACCTGTCATAGAAAATAACACAGATAAACTGCTATGCGACTTTGACATACACACGATTCACCTAATCTCGGCCAGAAGACCAGACCTTATCATAATCAACAAAAAGAAGAGAACTTGCAAAATTGTCAACTTTGCTGTCCCCTCTGACCACAGAATAAAACTGAAAGAATGTGAAAAGAAGGATAAGTACCTTGACCTTGCTAGGGAATTGAAAAAACTATTGAACATGAAGGTGACAATTATACCAATTGTAATTAGTGCATTTGGAACAGTAACTAAAGGATTACTAAAGGGACTGGGGGACTTGGAAGTTGGCGAACGAGTGGAGACCATCCAAACTACTACATTATTGAGAATGGCCAGAATACTGAGAGGAGTCCTGGAGACTTGAGGAGATTGGCTGTCACTCAGACTCTAGTGAAAAAACATCAGCTAACGTTGATGTGAAAAACTCTAAAGGAGTAAATAATAATAATAATAATAATAATAATAATAATAATTTGGTGGATTATACTGTTCCAGCGGACCACAAAGTGAAAATAAAATAAAAAAAAAGATAGACAAATACTTGGATTTTGCCAAATAACTGAAAAAGCTGTGGAAAGTGAAGGTGACGGTGACATCAATAATGGCGCGCTAGGAACAGTTACCAAAAGGTTTGAAGAAAAAAAAGACTGGAGGAATTGGAAATCAGAGGAAGAATCGAGACCATACAGATTACAACATTAAGATCGGCTAGAATACTCAGAAGAGTCCTGGAGACCCGATTAGACTTGCTATTTTTTAGACTCCAATGAAAATAAAAAAAAAGCCCTAGCTGACGATTGCGTAAAAAAAAACTCGATAGGAATGAAAAAATATGAAGAAATAATAATAATGATAATAATAATAATGATAATAGTACCAGACCTTATAATAATAAAAAAAAGAGAACTTGCAAAATTGTGGACTTTGCTGTCCCGGCTGACCTCAGAATAAAACTGAAAGAATAAGAAAAGAAGGATAAGTACCTGGACCTTGCTAGGGAATTGGAAAAACTATGGTGACAGTTATATCAATCGTGATTGGTGCCTTAGGTATAATCACCGAAGGATTAATAAAGAGATTGGAGGACTTGGAAATAAGAGAACGAGAGGACCCCATCCAAACTACTGCATTATTGAGAGCGGCCAGAATACTGAGATGAGTTCTGGAGACTTGAAGAGACTTGCTATGACTCCGTCTCCAGTGAAAAACCCTCAGCTAAAACTGATGTGAAAAAATCTCATGGAATAATAATAATAATAATAATAATAATATATTAGACGAAGTCATAAACCTTATAGAGAAAACCATGAAAACCTGAAGAGTGAAATTGATAGCGGCAGGGAAAAGCTTAGCTGAAGCAAAAATCCAGATAGGTATATTCCAGGAAAATACACTATCACCATTACTATTTGTAATAGTGATGGTGCCACTCAATGACATTCTCAGGAAATGCACAGCCGAATACAAAGACAGTAAATCGTGAGAAAAGATCAATCACCTAATGTACGACATCAAAATATTTGCCAAAAACGAAAAGGAACTGGAAATCAGACAATGAGAATATATAGTCAAGATATAGGGATAGAATTTGGCATAGAAAGGGGTGCATGAAAAGCGGAAAGCGACATATGACGGAAGGAATAGAACTACCAAATGAAGAAGATCAGATACTCGGGACCATTCTTAAAGTGGACCGGAGAAGAACTTAAACGAATGAACCAGAGAACTGATGACCATGCATAAGGCATTACATCCCAGATATGACGTTGACAGACTTGCCAGGATTGAAGATAGCGTTGACGCATCGATACAACGACTCGATACAACGACTCGAAGACTACATAGAAAAGAGTGGAGAAAGACATTACAACCACCAGAAACAATCAACAGAACGGAAATAACTAGAAGACAAAATTGGGAAGAAAAACAAACTGTATGGAAGTTTTAAGAGATTAACAAGCGACATCTCACTCGAGAAAAAGTCGACGTGGCTAAAAGGGGAAAACTTTACAGAGAAACTGAATATCTTCAAATAGCAGTACAAAACAACGCCATAAGGACCAATCATAGCCAAATAGTATATACACAATGCAGAATCTGTCTTATTTTGTTAGACAAACGTATCACCTTATCTCAGCCAGAACAAGAAGAAAAGAATTTGCAATCTTGTGGATTTTGCTGCTTCGGCAGACAACTAAATCAAAATTAAAGAAGGCGAAATGATAGAGAAATATTTAGATTTTGCAAGAGAGCTAAAAAAGTTGTGGGACATGAGAATAACAAAACCGTGATACCAATTATCATTGGTGCACGAAGATTTAGAGGAGAATTAAGACAATACAGACCACAGCACAATTAAAATCAGCTGGAATAGAAAGCAGAGTCCTTGAGACTCGAGGAGACTTGCTGTTACTGAGACTATAGAGAAAAATCACCAGCTAAAACTGATATGAATAAAAAACTTACACGGAGTGAAATGATAATATCTTTCTGTTCCAAAGTCACCGATGTTGATAAGTAATCCCCTATCTCTTAAAAGAGCTGCTTCATCTATTTCTGTTGATACCATGAGAAAAAGGGAATGATAAGATAAACCACCTGCTGCCTTTGAACAGGCTGACGACTGTGTTTCTAGCTTGATAGAATTTCAGACGTTGTCATGTTCGAGAATTTTCGAGTAGCAAAGCTGATTCAGCCTCGGCAAGTTATATATGAAAAAGAAATTGTTTATGAACTGTGAAAAGGACTAAGACAGCAAATTTTGAAGTAACAAACGCTTGTACTACACGAAGGAAACATTCTGTCTGCAACCATTAAAATAACAACTGGAAAAAAGAAAAAAAAAAGAATTAAAAAAAGCAAACAAGTTGGCTCGAGGTTATATACACAGTCGTAATTTACGAAGCTCTTTGTTTCGATGTGGCACAAGGCCGAATGAATGGGGCACCCAGTAGGTTATACACACAACAGATTTTATTTCAATATCCTTCTTTTAGCCTTTTTGTAATTTTTTTTTATTATGAAAGACTAAGAGCTGCATCGATTCCAGCGGATTATCGAGTCATTCGATTGATTGATTGATTGATTTTAACGGCATGTCAAACCCGTCCATTTTTAAAAAATGATATTCACATTTTTGTGCGGGTTTTTTCTTATGCGTTTTTTGCTGTTGTTGTTGTTTGTTTGTTTGTTTGCCTACTGTCTTATGGAATACAAATTATTCAACCAAGGAGTAATAGCAATGAAGGGGTACTTCTCACTCCCAAGATCTCCATAAATAAAGCCTCCCAATCAGATGCAGTTTAGTGACATACACCCTTTTTTAAGGGGAGTCCTAACCCCCCAACGGAAATACAGTCAGTGTATTCTAAGCCTCGCCACAGGGGGGGAATAGTGGGAGAGGTGTTGACATCTGAATTGAAATGCGTTATACATTTTACAGAAAGATTGATTGAGTGGTTGATTTTAACGGCATGTCAACCCGTCTAGGGTATTTTATACTAAGTGATGAGAGAATCGCGTTCAATGTTCATTTATATCTACATTTTTGTGTAATTGTTTCCGAAGTGTTTTTTCTCTTTGGTTTGCACATGGTTATATAATATTAAGTATTCCTATTTAATACAAATAATTTGCATTCAGTTGCATGGTTTCAAGTATTCCCATCAATTATAGATAATTTTCATACAGTTATATGATTTCAAGTATTCTTAGCTAATGCTAACAGTTATATGGTTTCAAGAAATTATTTCTATTTAATAATAAACAGCAATAATGAGTAACATGTGGCGCTTGAGGTATAATGGTTATAACCACTGGAAATGGACACTGTGATTAGAGTTCACAACCTGAACGAGGCTGTTTGCATTTCACATAGCGCTAAAAACTCGAGAAAGGTTGGTAAGACAACTAGTCTAGGAGAAGGAAAACTCTGAATTCAAACCTGTTAAACTCCCCTTAAAAATTGACCTTGTGTCATATCCTGCTCGAGCGGAGGTGTTGGTAAATATGAATAACTAGAAAACAAAAATGGAAAAGAAAAACAACTCTACTGATATTTCAAGCGACAAACAAGCAAAAACTCACACGAGAAGACTTAGGCTTGGCTAAAAAAGGAAAAATGGATCTCTTCTAATTGTAGCACAAAACAACGCCATAAGGACCAAATACAGGGGATGGACAAAAGTATATATATATATATATATATATATATATATATATATATATATATATATAAGGACTGCTTGATATATATTTGAGAATAAATCCCTAATATTAGAAATCAATAATACCAAGTAACTGGTTTTGTTAAAACCATTATACAAATCATCCCCACCATATACAATGTAAACCTTTATTTCTTCGTGATATATCATACACATTGCAGGGGTTTCAAGACTTTAATAAGATAGTCTGTTTTGAGGTGAATTTAACTCAGCAAGAGAAAGGAATTTTCTGTGGCACAGTGGCTAATGTGTTGGACTGCGATATAGGAATAAGTTCAGCTAGACTTTAATAGGGACATCGTTAAAATTGCGGCTATTTCTGTATTTCATCGACCTATTCTTATTATAATGGGCAAAGGAAAAATAAATAAATAAATAAATAAATAGATAAGTAAGTAAATGAATAAATAAACAAAAATCAAAATGAAACTGATTAAATAGAAAATAGTATTTAATATTATTAAAAATGATAAGATTAAGTTAAACTTATTTGAAACAGAGGGAGTATAAACGATGAATTGAACAGCTTGGATTCTAGCTTTCCTTATCACTCCCAGTTTTCATGGTTGAATTTTTCTAATTTAACTATTTAAGTAAATTAGACAGTGAGCAATAAATTTCCTGTTATTTCTTTTTGATAATGAAATTCTTTTAAGATTTATCGACGGGATTTTTGCTCATATTTATGAAATTATTGCCAAAAATTCAGAAATCGATAATACCAAGCAATTTTTTTATTAAAATAACGAGGCAATGAAATTACTTCGCTCTATTTATCTGTTTGTGTCTCTCTCTATCTGTTCCTTTCTTGCTTTCTCTCTCTCTCTCTCTCTCTCTCACTGTTCCAATCTGTCTCTTCCTTTCTCGCTTTGTGTCTCTCTCTTTCTGTTTGTTGCTTTTTCTCTCTTATGGGTCTCTCTCATTCTCTGGTGTATATATCTATGTATGTATGTCTTCATTTCCTATCTGTCTGTCTTCCTATCTTTCTCCCTCTGTCTCTCTGTCTGTCTCTCTCTCTCAGCCCAGTCGGCTGGCGCTGTAGAATACGCCGACTGAATCTCTGCAGAGAGGTAAAGCCCCCACCATGAGTGTCCTTGATATTACACTAAACAATCTAATGGTGAGGCTACAGTCCTAGAGTTCTGGGGAATGTGGAGTATTCCTTCATTGCCATTACTCCCTGGTCCACTTTGACCCGGAGTATTAACACCCCTTATGGTCCGATTTGTTAGTCAAATAGAAATATTTGATCCTTTTCTACACTAGAAATCATTTAACTATGTGTAAGCAAATGATTGTTCAAATAAATTATTAGTATTACGTGGCAATACTTGAAACCATTTAACAGTATGCAAACGGATAAATAATGTCGAATAGAATTATTAGTGTTTGATAGCAACACTTGAAACCATTTAACTGTAGATAAATAAAACGATTAGTGTCAGATATCGATAACTGAAACCATTTAAGTGCGTGCAAATGATTTCTGACTTGTATAAAAATTGTTACCTGTAAACTATTCGTTTACAAATAATATGTATTTGAAATATATTTATAAACAGGATTTGGCATTAAATAACCTACAAGGGTTAATATGCCGTAAAGTACAATCAACCAAGACACTCTTTCTCTTTGTGTCTCTCAATCTGTGTGTGTGTATGTGTGTGTGTGTCTCTCTCTCTCTTCCTCTCTCTCTCTCTCAACCTGTATATATATATATATCACGGTCTGTCTGTCCATCTTCTATTAGTGTACGTTTCTCTCTCTCTCTCTCTCTCTCTCTCTCTCTATATATATATATATATATATATATATATCCATTTATCTCCCTGTCTTCTATCTCTCTCCCTCCATGTCTTTCATTTTGTATCTTTGTTTTACTCTGTATGCATGTTTATTTCTCTTTTTTTGCCAGTTAAAATTAATTTTTATTTCTTCCAAAACATGACGGCAATTAAATATGTCTATACCTGTTATGAAAAGATATTATCCCCCTAAGCTCCACCAGCAAGTGTTACTCAACGTCCTACAGAAAGTGTCAGACTTAAAACAAGATAACCAATAAATTGTATTGTTCATCTGACATTTAATTGCTAAGAATCGGCTCTTGGATTTGGTCTGAATTTTCTTTACTGTTGTTAATATTTGTTCTGCATTGCAACGTTTTTTCTTTTTCTTTTTCAAACTGATGACGCCAGAGTTATTAACCTTTTTGGCAACTTGTTTCGACTCTATAAAAGAGTTATCATAAGATAAGCATAAACTTCGATCGTTTTTCCTTGAGCAACAGACGGCTGCTGATATTCACGCTTCGGTGTTAGACGTTGAGATGATTTTTATCTAATTGTGGATGATTCTACAATTTTATGCGACTCATCGTGGCGTAAAGGTATTTTCCTTTAAGTGACCAAATCGGCAAAAAGTTATGTCTGACTCGAATCAAGATTTTGGTTCAAAGCATTCTGAGGTAAAAAAAAAAAAAAGATGGCTGCTTTCACGTCAAATATCTACACAAGGAAAATCGAGATTAAAAAAATAAGAATAGAAAACTTAATCTCTTAGCTATGGAACTGTGATTGGCAATCTAGTTTCGCAGAGGCTTTCTACTTTCTTGTATAGTTAGTCCACCAAGTCCTTGAAACCTGTGGCTTAAACAGGGTACTAAGATAAACTAAATATTCACCAAGAACTGAAATTCCTGCGCTGCATCTTGTGGCTGATATAGTTATACTTACCCAACCCCTCCGCACAAGCAGAAATCGATATAAAGTCATTTTTAAGCGGAGTTTAACTGGGTTGAATTCTTTGACTGGTATTCATACCAAGGTTAAAGAGCCCAGTCTGCCCTACTATTTACCCATAGCTGGAGGGAGAATAATTGGATTAATACCTTTCCCAAGGGTATTAGTGCTATGCAATCAGTCTTGTCCAGGATTTGAACTCGTGTCGCCGTGTCCATTTCTTACGACGATAACCATTACACCACAATAATCAGTCGTTCTTTGTTATTTCTTATGTAACCTTCAATTCGTCGTATCTAACTCTTGGTCTGGTCTTATGGCCCAGTTTTTGGTGATTCATTTGTGTCTCGAAGTCCATTACAAGTTTTATGAGTTTCATTTTCTAAGACAGATTCTGCATTGTGTAGATACTATTTGGCAGGATTGTCAAACTTTAATCTCTTGCATAATTCCCAGTGGGTCACCCTTCCAACCGAGTTGGGAATAATCTTGTATTTCTTTAGTGCCAGTTTGCTATATTCACTTACTATATGATTAACAGCCTCATCTCTATATTCACCTTGTCTACACTTGCTATTCTATTGCGTATTATCAATTTTGGTATTGGTCATCATGGCATTATTTTGTGCTACAATTAAAAGAGAATCAAATTCTCTCTTTCGGTTTGCAATCTCTCTTCAAGTATCCATACAGTTGTTTTATTTCCCATTTTTGTTTTCTAGATTTTGATCCCTGTGGATCATCTTTCTCACCCAGTCATGCCTAGTATAGCATAGATTTTGTGCCCGATTTCGGCACTAGCTTTCTTTAATTTTCATTTAGTCGTCTGCCGAAGCAGCAAAATCCACAAGATGACAAATTCTTTTCTTCTTGTTCTTCGGGCTGAGGTATGGTCATACGTTTGTCTCGCAAAATACCAGAGAATTTTATTTCATTTTCAAGGACTGATTCTTGATTGTGCACATACCATTTATTGGAATAGTCATAGTTTAATTTCTTGCACAATTCCCAGTGGATCATCTTTCTCACTCAGTCATGTCTAGTATAGCATTTCTTTTGTGTCCGTTTTCGGCACTAGCTTATAATATAATAAACCATTTCATCTCTATCATATAACCAACACTTGCTATTTTATTGCTTCTCAATTTTCGCCATGATAAAATCATGGCATTATTTTGTGCTGCTATTAAAAGAGAATCCTATTCACTCGTTCGGTTTGTTCTTCTTAGCTATGTCCAGGTCATCTTGAGTGCAATCTCTCTAGTTTCGTTCTTCAAGTATCCATACAGTTGTTTTATTTCCCATTTTTCTTTTTTAGATTTTGTTGTTTTACTGTTTGTCTTACTGGCTGTGTAATAAGTCTTTCTTTGTTCTTTTTAGTGCATTCCCCGACTCTTCCTTCTTTTCTTGACTCACATATTGTCCATATTTACCAACCCCTCCGCTCGGGCAGGATATGACACAAGGTCAATTTTTTTAAGCGGAGTTTAACAGGTTTGAATTCAGAGTTTTCCTTCTCTTAGACTAATTGCCTCACCAAGGCTGAAGAACCCAGTCTGCCCTACAATTTATCCATAGCTGGAGGGAGAATAATTGGATTCATACCTTTCCCAAGGGTATTAGTGTTATGTGAAATGCAATCAGTCTCGTCTAGGATTTGAACTTGTGTTGCCGTGTCCATTTCCTACGACGATAACCATTACACCACGGGCACCTCAAATATTGTCGATGTCATCTCTTAGAGGCTAGGCCTTGTGCATTGTCATCAATTTACTTGTCTTTTGGTCTCTTTGTCCAAGAGTTCCTATCTGGTTACTTTTAAGAATTGTCCAGAATATCTTACATGAGACATTGTCCTAGTATTAATTCCAAATGTCTGCTTCCATCATTTTCTTTTTCCTCAAGTTTTCTGATACTTTCCTGATTTAATAGTTCTATTCTTTCAGTTGTTTCTCTTCACACCCCACTTTTTACCAGCATAGCACATTTTTCAATACCAAATTCCATTCCTATATACTGGCTGTATATTCTTGTTGTTTGTATAAAGGTTTCTAGTTTTTTTAAACTCTAGTAAATATCTTGATATCATCCATATACATGAAGTGGCTTATCATTTCATGTGGCTTTTTAAAGTGTTTATCCTCATTTTTTAAGTATATGATTCAGTGGTGTCCTTGTTATAAAATTTTTTAGGGATGAAAATGAATCTACGGGAAGATGCCACATTAGATTTTCGCTTCCGCAAGGGTTTTCCCTCCATGTGCTAATTCCATTTTCCATTTTTCCATGACTTTCGTGATGAAGTTTATGGCCCTGTCGGATATTTTCTACATTTTAAGACATTCTTCTATAATCTGTTATGATCTCTATTTTTCCTCTGATTTCCAATTCTTTCAGTCTTTTTATCAAGCCTTTAGGGACTGTTCAAAATGCACCAATAATAATTAGTAACACAGTCATTCACCAATGTTTTTAAGCCCTCTAGCAAGGTCCAAGCATTTCTTTATGTTTTCGTTTTCTTTTATTTTTACTGAGTGGTCCGCCGGACCAGCAAACTCGATCAGATTACAATTTCTTTTTTCTTGTTTATTATCACTTGGTCCGGTTGACTGGCCAATATTAGGTGATCCGTTCGCCTCTCAAAACCCCAGAGAATTTTATGCGTCTCATTCTCAGGACGGATTCTAGTTATTATTATAATAATTATTATTACTAAACTTCTTGTGAATTTTTCACACCAATTTTAACTAGTGGTCTTTCACTGGAGTCTCAGTGATCACAAGTTTCCGTTGGTTTCCAAGACTCTTTTGCGGTCTTGACGGTTTCAATTCTTTCTTTGATTTCCAGTACCCCCAGTCTCTTTTTCAGGATTTTTGGAATTCTTCTGACGGCTCCAACTATAATTGGTATTATTGTCACTCTCATATTTTATATCTTTTCAGTACTCCGGAAATATCCAAGTATTTATCAAGTTTTTTGTTTCCTTTTACTCTCTGATCTGGTCGGAAAAGTTTATTAGTGGACTAATTCTTTTCTTTTTATTAACTAATACTAGATCTAGTCTTCTGGCTCAGATTGGGTGATTTGTTTTGTGTAGCTCCAGAACAGAATCTCCAAAGCCCTCTGTCAAGATCACCATCAACAAAAACAGATTATTCTTAATCTGCTTCACGCTCAGAAATCTTACAATATTCGATTTGCGCGCACAATCTTTAGTGAAATTTCCTCGGATTGGCTACCATGTTGCATCATGTGAAATTTTGATGATTTACAAAGCTTTGCTTTGTTGTGGCCGAAGGCAAGAAGAATAAGGCATCCAGTGGGAATTGAACTCACTATTAATGGTTTGCTAGTCTAGCTTGCAAACCATTACACTACACGAAATGTCCTTTATGAATCAATTTTCCATCAAACATAGCGTCTTGAATTTTAGCCAACTCATTTTTCTGTATGGCCATATGCCAGATTAATTTAAACTTAGTAGAAATCTCTCTATCGATCTCATGGATATGAGTTAATCAATAGATAAGGGGAATTTTATGATGAAAAAAAAGTACAATACATTATTTTTCAGATTTTTCCCCAGAAATATAAACTCTGCATTGTTTGGAATTGGTAAAAGTTCTTTTAATCTCGTAAAATATTCGCTTTGAGGCTTTCCAAAATGGCGGCAAAACAAACAGAACGCTTCAGACTTGAACAGAGGTCTGTCATCAATTTTTTAGTGGCTGAGAAGTGCAAACCATGTGAACTTCAAGAAGAATGTGAACTGTTTACGGAGAAGCCTGTTTTATTTGTGAAAATTTTTTTTTACGAATAGAAAAAAAAAATAACATGCAACAACAAGACTGAGTTAAAAAAGATTGTCAGTGGAGTGGAAACTCTCCGATAAAGAAAAAAATCCGGGCGCAGTAGTCTTTTGGGATATGAAAAGACTCATTACTTTTGATTTCTTTGAAAGAGGGGCAATTGTAAAAAGTGCATCCTACTGCCAAATCCTTAAACAAAATTTACCTAATCTCATGAATAATCTTTGTGCGTGTGTGTGTGCGTGTGTGTGTGTGCGTGCGCGCGCGCACACACACACACACACACACATATATATATATATATATATATATTGGAATTGTGGTTAGAGTGTTCGCCAATGGTCCGAGAGACCAGAGTTCAATCCCAGGTCAAGTCATATCAAAAACTTCAAAAATGGTCCTTGAAAGGTAAATGGAGTAATCCAGGCAAAGGAGTAGCACCCCCCCCTGCGACTCGGTGAAGTAGATATTGAAAAGTGAGCCTTCGTGTCGTCTTCGACTAAGGTGGGCCAACTTATATATATATATATATATATATATATATATATATATATATATATATATTTATAAGTAAAAAAAAGTAAAGTTTGTGACTGTCGTCGAGGGTGACCCTAAGGTTCCCTTTTCAGTAGCTACTCACCGAGGTGTAGGGGAGGGCGCTACTCCTTTCACTGGATTGCTCCACTTTACTCTGGATCCGAACCTTTTATTACTGTGTTATGTAAGGAGATATCAAGTACCATTTTTTAAGTCTTTGGTACGATTCGACCTGGGATTGAACCCCGGTCTCCTATATATATATATATATATATATATATATATATATATATATATATAACTGATTAAATGAAGTTTAATAAAGAGATAACACAAATTAAATGCCAAAATGACTTTGTCTGGTTGATACAAAATCTTTATATTAAAGAAAAATGATCACAAGTGCTTTTAAAATTAACTCATCTATTTAATCCTCTTTTATCAATTGAATTTTTTCATTCATAGATAATTTCTGTTTTAGTTAATTATAATCTATTCATGAATAATTAAAAATAGATAACTTTAGATCAATTGTATATTCATCACTTTTTTTTATCACCTCTTATCATTTATCTGTTAGCTTTGTTGATTTCTCTCAAGAAAAATTCAGCTGGTTTTGAGCTTAAGAGGTTTTCTGTAATATACACAGCACGACTTTTCTTCTATGAAGCTCCGTTTTTGGAGAATTCGTCCTTGGGTTATACACCCTTTTTTGAGATTCATTCTTTTCCTTATTCTGATTTTTACATTCAACATTATCATAAAAAATCATTTTTCGTCACTTGTAATGATATTCTTAAGAAGCGGGTCATTTTTTTGCCTTGAAAAAAGACTTGTCACTATGGATATGCAATCTTTTTCTATTCTTCTCACTAAGAGTATGAAGAACAAAAATGCTTCGCACTGCTCACTTTTCTTACCCTTTTCAAGTATCGGCTGGAATGTGTTGAGATCAAGTGTACTTACTTTGTGTACGTGCTGCATTCCACCGATTCTCTTAAAGCATCTTGATTGAAGCTGATGAGCATCCTGGTCTGGGTTCATCTCTCAAAAATGTATCGTCAGAATGAAATTTTGAAAACTAGTTTCGGAATTGACGGTCAATAATGACACTTTGGCTCTAAATACTAGATTTTTTTAGCTGTTTTCGTCGTGTTTTTTTTTTTAAATTTTTAAACTCCCACAACATAACATTTCAAATATGCACTTTCAGTTCTTTCATTTTACGATCGTGAGATCATAGATTAAATTATAATGTCCACACTTTCACTATTGAAATAAGAATGACCGATGAAGGAATTGTTTAATCCGATAATTTCCTGTTGCGTTTAAAACAATGGAAGTTTGAAATGCACAGTTACAATTTGTTTTTAAAAAATGTAAATTATTTATGAGCCAAACAAATATTGCGTCATCTATAAACTTTCGATAGAGATTCAGAAGTAAAGACAAGTTCAGTAAAAACTTTCAGAAAAAAAATATCGATTATCATAGAGACATCTTTCTTCATTTCTTTGTTCGGCACAGAACAACGCAATTTTTCAATAAGATAGATAATGGAGATGAAAATTTGATTTATTATAAAAATTCAAAACGAAGAAAATCATGGCTGGGTTCAGAACAGCTTTCAATGTAAACCAAAACAGAATTTATTCAAGAAAAATATTCTTTTCTGTATCAAGTGGGATTCAAATTGAATTCAGACCACAGCACAGTTGAGATCGGCTAGAATAATTAGAAGAGTCCTGGAGACCAGAGGAGACTTGCTGTCACTTAGATTTCGTTGTAGAACAACCAGTTAAAACTGGCTGGTTGGTTGGTTGGTTGGTTGAGTTTTATGGCATATCAACCTTTGTAGGTTATTTAACGCCAAATCTATTTTTATGATAATAGTTCTATTAAAAAAAAATTCAGTTTAGCGTAAGTACGCAATTTAATTGTCAAAAACACTTCTATTTCAAGCTATTAAGTTTAGTCAGGCAGTTCTAATACAGCTAATTCAGTTTAGTATAAGTACAGATTTTGTTTACACACAGTTAAATGTCAAAACAGTTCTATATTAAACAAATCAGCTTAGTGTAAGTAGAGTTTAAATGTCAAAAACCGTTCCATTTCAAAGAATTCAGTTTAGCATAAGCACGCCGTTTAAATGTAAGTACGGTTTAATTGTCAAAAACATTTCTACTTCAAGGTATTCAGTTTAGTCAAACAATTCGGTTTAGCATAAGTATGCCGATAGTTCTAATTAACCCTTAGATAGGGCCCTATCAGGTGCTACCACGCCGGGCCAGAGTGGACCTGGGAGAAATGGCAATGAAGCATCACTGGAACCTCACCATCAGATGGTTGAGTGTCATATCTAGAACACTCATTGTGGGGGGGTCTTACCCCTCTGCAGAGGTGCAGTCGGTGTATTCTACAGCCCCAGCCGACTGGGCAATACACTGAATAAAATGTCAAAACAGTTATACTTCGAGCAATTCACTTTAGCATAAGTACGCAGTTTAAATGTCAAAACAGTTCTATTTTAAACAATTCAGTTTAGCATAGATACGCAGTTTAAATGCAAAAATCAGTATAGTGAAGGAAGCACGGTTTAGTTCTATTTAGCCCATAGATAGGACCTTTATCAGGTGCTACTACTTTTGGCCAGAGTGGACCTGGGAGCGATGGCAATAAAGGAGTACTCTGCATTCCCCAAATATCCAGCATTACTGGAATCTCACCATCAGATTGTTTAGTGTCATATCCAGGACACTCGTTGGGGGGGGGCGTCTACCCCTTTGCAGAGAAGCAGTCGGTGTATTCTACAACTCCTGCCGACTGGGCAAAGTTAAAACTGGTTTGAAAGACACGCAAAGAGTAAAATACTACTACTACTTCTACTATGACCCGGTTGCCTGGGACTACAGGATATATCGACGGCACCTCTGTAGAGGGGTAAGACTCTGCCAACTAGTGTCCAAGATATGATACAAACAAACTGATGGTGAGGCTCCAGTAAGCCTGGAGTTTTGGCCAATGCGGAGTATCCCTTTATTTCCATCGCTTCCAGGTCCACTTTGACCAGGAGTGGTAGCACCTGATAAGGCCCTATGTATGGGTCAAACAGAACTAAACTGTGTACTTATGCTAGACTAAACTGCTTGAAATAGAACTGATTATATATATAAAATGGATTTGGCATTAAATAACCTACAATGGTTGATATGCCATAAAACGAACCAAACCAAACCAAACCACTACTACTACTACTACTACTACTCCTACTACTACTACTAATTTCCTTTCTGGCAAAATAGATAGTTGTGTATCCCCAAAGGAGGTCATGGTTGATATTCGAATGTAAGTCAAAGCAACAGTTTGAAATATTTCTAAATACCTTGGAAAGCTTTGTACAACAATATTCTTATATTCTTCTTGCCTTAGTCCCCTTGAAAAAAATATTTTCACATGACCTTGTGTCATACTTACCTAAACTCGGTAACTCAACAACAAACTGTTTTTGCTTTAAATAGGCAGGTGATCTTTTTAAAAGATATGATGAAAGAAAAGAAATATCGTTTTGAGAGGCAATAGCTTTTCTGCATGACAATTTTCTTCCTGATTTAACGAATGTAACACCGAAAACAATTATAGAATTGGGATGGAAAGTTTTTTTTACAAAAAGCATTTTCTCCAAGTGCAGACGGGGTTCTTTAATCTTGGTGAAGCAACAAGTCTTGGAGAAGGCAAACTTTGAATTCAAACTACCAGCACTCTATTTCAAAATTGACCGTAGGTCACATCCTAACCATGGAGGAGGGATTGGATAAATATATACTGCATATTCTCTAGATCTGTTATAAAAGATCGGGATGAAGCCATGTTTATATTAGAATATTAGAATGAATCTTTTCCTCTTTATTTCCATCTGTGCCTTTTATTTCTCAGATTGCTATATCAGGACAGTACAAAGCCATATTCTCAGGGGGCGCCCACCAGGGATCGAGTCCATAAACAATGTTTGATGAAAATAATTTGCTAACCACGGCACTACTACAACCGCTCAGATCAATGTGTTTTTTTTTCTTTTTTGTTCATCTGGCCTTAACTTTTTTGAGAATATGTTTTTGTAGTGTCCGTACAAATCTGTTAAGGATTCAAGTTCAGCTCCCTGGCATTTCTGTTATTGATCAGAGAGTTTGACAAACCTGGATTTCTGATCGGGATCAAAGTATATATGTTCCTGCCGGTCAACTAAATTCATGCGAAACTGATCTGATCCTAAACAGAAAAGCTGTGTAGCTACAACTTGATCCTTGGCAAAGCACACATATTATGCATTTAGACAAGAGACAAAAACACCGATCTATCAGTAAATAATCACGACAATTTTAAATGGCATTTATGCTAGTTCATCATTATAGTTTTTCTATATGTTTTTACAGGTGAACAGCTTTAATTTCTCGGATATCTTTATACTTATCACGACCTATTTGTTGAGAGCTTATTTGAATGAAGTACAAAGTTACAATCATAAAAAGCACCAAAGAAAAGTCGAACACAGAAGCAACGAAATAGAGAACAAACCGGAGGCGCATTTAGTATAACGGTTGTTATTGTAGGAAATGGAATCACCAACCCGAGTTCAAATCCTGGACAAGGCTGATAATGTTTGTATTCGTTTCTAATGTCTTATGGTATGAATGCATCTGTTCTTCCCACTCCAGCTATTAGAAAGTAGTTAGGCAACCAGTCTAAGATAAGGAAAGCCCTCAACTTAAATCAGCTGTACTTCGCTTAAAAATAAACCTTGAGCCGCATCATGTTCGTAAAGAAAAGCTGATTCAACATCGGTAAGTTAAGTACGAAAGAAATGATTGTTTATCATATTTACCAACCCCTCCGTTCGGGCAGGATATGACACGAGGTCAATTTTTAAGCGGAGTTTAACAGGTTTGAATTCAGAGTTTTCCTTCTCCTAGACTAATTTCCTCACCAAGGCTGAAGAACTGATTGTTTATGAAAAGCAAAAAGAATAACATATTAAATTTTGAAGTGACAAATGCTTGTGCACAGGAAGTGAAACATTCTATCTGCAACAGTTAAGATAGCATCGGGAAAAATAAATGAATAAATCGATAAATAAAACAAAGGTGACCAAAAATTATACGCGCGGTAGATTTTCTAACAAAGTTTTTTTTAGTCTTTTTTTAAAGTGTTTATCATCAAAGACTAAATGAGGCCTAAATACACCCAATGACCTCTGGTATCAACTCGCTAAGTTTAATAAACAGTTTTCTTCCATTAGATTGATCGAATTTAATTGTATGTTAATCCGTCTATGATTTTTATGCTTACAGGTTAAGGAAATAGCGTCATTGTACATTTATATCTACACTTTTCTGTTATAGTTTCTTAAGAGTTTTTTGTTCAATCAAAACTTGGTATTTCTATCAAATACAAATAATGTGAACACAATTGTATATTTTCGAGTATTTCAATCTTAAAACATTAATCATATAATTTCAAGTAATTATTTCTATTTTATTATAGTGTTATATAATTAAGGAATGATTTTTCTATATTAATCATTTTTCGTTAATTATTTTTTATCATTCACTTTGGTTGGGCTTTGAACTTTTCGGGTTAAGAGTTCAGGTGTATAGTGAATTGGTGCAGTTTGCGCTCGTGCGCAAAGGATATGACTAATCACTATTGTCATAATAGAAATGGGGCTGGAGTGTAGATGACGTTATGCCTGGAAGAGATTGTCCTGAGAATTTGAGGATTTTAAAAAAGTGTCAGTTGAAGGTTGACATTGGACCATGGAGGCAGATAGTTGAGTTCTCTGCCTTTGGGGCAGAGAGTTGTGTTTTCTACCGTTGCGGCGGCGGTTAAGATTTTCGGATATCTACCGACAGAGATCTTAAACACCACAAGATATGTCGCACGTAGGGATGGGGGTTAGCATAGTAAAAATTGTGTCTCTCTCGTCGTGTCGAAGAACCGAAGTCAAAAGTTAATAAAACGGTTCGTACCTTAACAACCGAGTTCGCCTGTTTTTCGCCTGTATTGTGTGTTTGTGTACGTATACCATGTAGTAGACAACAATAGTCATTTGTTTTGTTTGCACATAGTTATAAGGTTTCAAGTAACTAATAGTCATCCTCAGTAAACAATTAAAGCATCAAGTAACTATTTTTAATACAAATAATTCATAGTTATATGGCATTAAATAGTCCAAGGGAAATCGAATGATTTTTAAATCGATCTATTTGACCCATAAATGAGACCCTAAAAGGGATTGCTTCACTGGGACGATGTAGCTCTGTGAGTAATGACAATGAGGGAGTATTGCTTATTCCACAGTTCAAAACTGGAGCCTCACCATCGTATACTTTTTACCAGGTCAGTGTTTTTGAAGTCTCGTCAACAGACTGAGTCTATTTTTGGGTAGGGTCTTACCTCTCTGTAGGGGATACAGACAAACACACAACTTTTTAAGCTAACGTTAAAGTTTAGAATTCTTTTTTCTCAGCAGTCTTCTTATGTACTAAAATTTACTTACTCTTTCACCCCTTTGCTATAACTCAGAGTTCACCCATTTAAATAATGAACTGTCTCATTGTTGCTTAACTGTAGGGAGTTGACACGAACCGTCTCTTTCAATGTATCTTGATCGTGAATCTCAAAAGTAAGCTAAATTTAGATTTGGCACAAGGACACAAATACAGGACGTCCAATGAGGATAAAACTAAGTATTCAATTGCAATGGGTCAGTAAAAATATCTTGTTAACCAGTACATTATAAAATGAAAAACCATCTCAGCCATCTCTTTGTCTTCAAACCGAAAAAAGAAGAAATAAAATAAAATGAAATAAAACAAGAGTCATGAGCAAACAAAAGATTTTTATTGAATAGAAATAATTACTTGAAACCCCATGATTATTAATATTAGATAAAAATACTTGAAATCTTCCAACTTTGCGGAATTATTTCTAATTGATAGGAATACTTGATATCATATAACTGTGTATAAAACAACTCTTTAGAAACAATGAAAATGTAAATATAAATGTACAATGAACGCAATTCCCTAACCTCTTGGCAAAAAATAACCCTTGACGAGTTGACATACCGTTAAAATCAATCACTCAATCATTAATTTTAATTTTTGTTTTCACAAAAACAAGTGAAAGGAAATACTATAGATAAAAATCAAACAATTTTAGTAAATAATAAACGTTATGTCCCTTTGCACTTTCGACATTACAATATCAAGACAAGGAATTTGTTTTCTCTATTCATCACTCTTTATCTCTCTTTTTGATTTTCTATTTTTGTCTCCCATCTCTCTCTTTTTATGTGTCTGTTTCCCTGTCATTATATATATATATATATAATGTAACTGGAAGAAAACTTAGCTAAGTCATTATAAATTTATTTCGATGAAGAAAATAATCTTTGTCTCTTCAGATGGCAAACACATTTAATTTGAGGGTGAAATCAGCAAATATGGATTACAATATATATATATATATATATATATGTTCAGGCGAAAAGAAAAGAAAGTAAAAATAATAAAAATACTAAGGAGCCAGAAAAAGGGTGTAGCAGTAGTCGACCCATCCCAAAGTCAACATATCTGGGTTTGTCGTAGCTGGTGGAATTTCTGTATAATTTGACCCTGTAAACTAAATTATCATCTTTTTATTTTTCTATTTTCTCATTTACAAGTGTTAAGTCTCTTGGTTATTTGGGCTATCACCCCCATCAGGTACCACTTATGAACGTACTGCTACAACGTTTATTTAGTTTACATCGCATTGGGTGGTGGTGACGGTTCCAACTATCCCTACGAGTAGTAAACCAAAAATAGCCGAAAAAAAAACAAAAACAAAAAAACTAGAATTAAAAAAATGTATATATGAACAAATCTCCAACACTCCAAAAGCCCCCGACCTTTAAAGCAACAAATTCACTGAATAAATCTCCGACAATGTTAATTACTGAAATAAATGTTATTTATCAATAATCCAAAGCAAACAAATTTCATCCAATATTGATATCAAGTTCTTTTCGTCAGTAGAACCCTCGATAGCCTTCAATCAAGTTAACTTGAATTTACTTTTATAACTATATTTAAATATTAGCTACGTGTGTTGAGCAGTCGTCTAGGATCCTTGAAATTAATTATACTAATTTTCTCTTCAATACATGGCTTGCATCTACTGCTGAAGCTATTTCCCGTCGAAGATTGTCCTTTTTGCACTTTATCTGAGGGGTTAGCCCCTAAGCTTTAAGGTCCCCAAAATATTTTGATAGGGCTGTTTGATACGTAAAAAAATCCTTCGCTTACACAGAGAGGGACGGAAGGACGATAGCTTTGAGGTAAGATATCCGAATGTCATAAAGTCAGCCAGGTTTCGATCTCAGTTTAAAGTATCTGGCGTGTCTATCCACAGATACACCGAAACAGTCTGTCTGTGGATAATATATATATATATATATATATATATGTGTGTGTGTGTGTGTGTGTGTCTTGCCCTTTTTGTGTGTCTGTTTCTTTCTCTCTCTTTGTGTTTCTCAGTTTGTCTGTCTCCATCCCCCCTCTCTCTCTTTGCATTTCTCTGTCTCTAATTATCTAAAATAACCCGAGGCGGGTTCGCATACTATCAAAATCAATCCATCTCTTAAAAAATGAGTCACAAACATCTGAAAGGATGTTGGTTAATGCTTACTCCTGATGAAGATAATATGACATAAAGACTAAAACCTGACTATAACGAACAAAAAGGAAAGACTCACTCCAGTGGATCAATGTTCGGTAGTGAATTTAATTCTGAATTCACCATATTTGTATCTTTGTGCTAAACTTATCAATTTAGACTTTAAAAAATCTTACTGGTCCTTTTAATCACAACTTTCAACTGCACTCAGTAAAAAAATCATGGAATTGATTTTATGTACCTTTTGGGATTTTCTAGATTTAAATCCAATTGGAAATTTATTGTAAGAATAAAATTTAAAAAAGATAAATGAAAAGTCTCCATCCGCCTAAGAAGATCAATTAACTGTCAGTTGGGAAAGTTGGAACCACCTTAATAAAGAATATTTCTTCGAATTAGTGAAATCAGTGTTTGAAAAAAAAAAACCTTTGAGGAGAGGCAACAAAGCATTAATTCGGTTTTTTTTATCAATGAATCCCATAATTTTCCTCAAAATTGACTTATTTCTTATCTGTATGACTATCTGTATGGCTTGGAAAAATAATTCTCAGAGAAAGCTGGTCTTCTCGCCCCCAGCCATCAGAAAAGTTGGACCAACAACAATCTTTATATATATATATATATATATATATATATATATATATATATATATATATATTGAGGTTCACGGATCACTTCACTCTCACCCTCGGGTGAGTGACATTTTTAAATTGGAACCTTTGCAAGATTGGTCACGGAGTGCTTGATCAAGCGTATCATATTACCGCCAGAGATTGCATTCTGCCAACACGTCTTCGGTGGATATTTGCGTATAATACTATGGTTGATTTGCTGCTAAATAAAGAAAAACTAATTGATCCTCCTCCAGAAATCCGAGAAATAATTGAGACCATCCAGACCACAGCACTGCTGAGGTCAGCAAGAATATTGAGAAGGTAGTGAGGTGAGGAGAGGTGACTTGCAGTAACTCAGACTTAACTGAAGGCCACCAGTTACTACTGAGATGAAAAACTGGACACAGCTAAAGAGGAGACACTTGATGAGAAGAACTAAATCTTTTTTATTAGCCAAGGAATTCATGTGGCGTAGTGGCTAACTTGCCGGACAACGACCCCCCCCCGAGTAATCGTGTTCGAAATCTAGTCACGCTATTACGTTCACTTTTAAACTAATACTCCCGGAAAAGATATGACCCCAATCTCCCCTAGTTATGGATTGAATAGTACCACTATTGTTCTTTAGCAAAGATGGCTTTGGCATTACATAACCCATGAGGGTTGATATGCCATTAAGCAAAGAACCCACAATAATCAGAAGAAATCATGTTAAAGAAGAAAAAATCGTTCATCTATCTCTTCTTCTTTGTCAACCATAATTGGTATAATGTTATGATACTTAAGGAATGTGAAAAGAAGGATAAGTACCTCGACCTTGCTAGAGAATTGAAAAAGCTATGGAACATGAAAGTGACTATTGTGCCAATTGTGGTTGGTACTTTTGGCACAATAACTAAAGGATTATTAAAAGGCCTGGAGGACTTGGAAGTTGGCGGACGGGTAGAGACAATCCAAATGACAGCATTGCCGAGAACGGCCAGAATCCTGAGACGAGTCCTGGAGACTTGAGGAGACTTGCTGTCACTCAAACTCTAGTTAAAAACTATCTGCTAACTCTGATGTGAAAAACTCTAAAAGAGGTGATAGTAAAAGAGTATTTCAGGCGAATGAGAAAACCAAACTATACAACAGAAATCTCATCAAAGAGATAAACGCCTGAGCTGCCCTTGCCATTGTTGAAGTGGACGAGGAAAGAACTTTAACAAATGGACCAGAGAAGAAGAAAACTAATGACGATGCATAAAGCCTTACACATGAGAGATGACATAGGCAGAGTATATGTGCAAAGAAATTAAGGAGGAAGAAGACTTTAGCATTGAAGATAGCGTCGATGCATCGATTCAACGACTCGAAGGCTTCATAAAAACAACAAAGAGACTACAGCAACCAGAAACAACACAAACAACACAAACTGTTGCGGAGCTGATAAGCACGTCGACCCCGCGAATGATTGAAGTTAAGCGTGTGAGTAACGACAGCCAAAAGACAATGAAGGAGACAAAGGCGAGATAACAATATCGCAAATACAACAATTTATTCATCGAGGTTACAATGACGTATGTAAGTTCGTGGATTGTTGTCGATGTCGTCATCTAGATGGTTGATGTCGGTAGCTGGTATGGTCAAAGTCGTAGAGAGGCAGCTAGGTGATCGAGACGAGTAGCTGGTGCTGGTCGAGGTCGTAGATAAGCTGCTAGATGATCGAAGCGAGTAGATGGTGTTGGTCGAGGTCGTAGAGTCGAGCGGGTGTGGTGACTAAGACTCAACCGTGTCTTAGAACTGCAGACCAAGTGAACGGACAGGGTAACCGTGGCTAAGGTTTGCTATGCCTTAGCATATGCGAAGTCGAGCGAGCGAATCGGTGAGGCTAGGGCTTTGCCGTGTCCCTAGATGTTCAGACGTATCGGGAACGGTAGTTAAGGCTTAACCTGAGCCATAGCGCTGCGCAGTTGTGCAAACGGACAAGGGAACCGATGACTGAAGATAACCCGTGCATGATCGCTGCGCAATTGTGCAAACGTATCGATCAAATGGACCGGGAAGTCGCGGCTAAGAATGGCGCTATCTTAGCGCTGCTCAGATAGGGAAGCGGTAGCTAAAGACTAACCCATGCCTTTAGCGCTGCGCAGCCAAGTAGATGAACGGACAACGAAACCGACCGAATGGTTAAGACCGGATGGTCTTAGAGTCCTCTTCGCGTGTGCCTCCAGGCCATCTATTTCGACAAGTTTGTAAGGACCGTCAGAGATACTTCAATCCTCAGAAGGTGACCTCTAATGGTCCTTAAAATGACCTTTTGGCATATCTATGTAATGCAAGGCGAATGCGACCACGAAAAGTGGGATTCAGCCTTGAAGTAAGGCTATTGTGACCACGAGATGTAGGATTCAGCCTTGGGGAGCCTCGCTATGAGAGCTAGCTCCTGAGAGCTTCGTAGAACGAACTCTGAAATTTGACCCCGTGCTTTGTTTATATAAAGGGAACGGTATGTCACACTGTTGGGATACGTAAAAATAAAGTTCGTCTATTAAAAATGGGCGTGGATAAGCTACAGAAGATAATTCACTCCATTTTAATCGAGTTACTTTTGACAGACGTGTTCTGTAAATGTCGTTAAATGAAATTTATTCTCTTTCCCAAGCTGTAACGGCAGGCCAGGGTCGTTGGATTTCATCATTTCCTGTCGTAGCCGGATGGCGTGTTTTTAGGGCTGAGAGGAATCAGATCTGTTTACTTTTGTGAACAGGTCCCAACACAATAACCGAGAGAATGACAATAACTAGGAAGCAAAAATGGGAATAAAAACAACTGTATGGATATTTTAAGCGACAAACAACGCCATAAGGACCAACTATGTTAAAGCAGAAATAGATAAGACGCAACAGAATAGCAATTGTAGATTATATGCTGATAGAGACGAAACAATATACCACACAATAAGCGAATAAAGCAAATTAACGCAAAAAGAGTATAAGGCGAGAGAATGAGACGCTTAAACTTCTCTGGAATAATAAAAGAAAGCAAAAAGATAGATTACTACCTAGACCTTGCCAAAGAACTAAAAAACTATGGAACATGAAGGTGACGGTGATGCCAATTGAAATAGGTGCACTTGGAACAATCCCTAAGGGCACAGGAAGACTTAGAAATCAGAAGAAAAGCGGACACCATCTAGACTACAGCATTATTATGATCTGCTAGAATACAGAGAAGAGTCGTGGAGATTTTAAAAGATTTACTCTCATTCAGGCTCCAGTGAAAAGCCATGAGCTAAAGGTGGTGTGGAAGATTCTCACTGGGGAATAATGATGATAAAGACTATAAAACTAGATAGAATTGGATAGGGAAGGTGATCCACAGAGAATTGTACAAGAAACTGAAATTTGATCTTAGTATCAAATGATATATACACAACCAAAAATCCGTCCAGGAGAATGGGACACACAAAATTCTCTGGGGTTTCGGGATAGAAACAGATCACCCAATCCTTGCCAGACGACAAGACCTAATGATGATTAATAAAGCTGTCGAATAAGGAACTTTGCCCTCTTGTCGGATGACACAGTGAAAATCAAAGAAAAGAAAAAGAGAGAAAACTACTTGTACTTTGCTTGAGAACTCGAAAATTTATTGAACAAGAAAGTGACAGTGATAATTATAAATGGTGCGCTCAGGATGGTCCCAAAGGAAGTTGGAGGATTGGTAAGATTTGTGTGAAAAACTCGTAAGAAAAAAATGATAATAACACAGTGAAGAATAACAAATGTAAGGAATGTGGTGGTTGAGATGAAACAGTTAATCACATACTGAACGAATGCAGCAAACTTGCCCAAAAGGAGTACAAGAGTCGACATGTGTCTTAGGCTTAAATTTTGACGCCATTCTAAATGGGTGCATTACCGAATGGCAACATAATTACCATTCCCAGATCCTTGTGTTTCGCCCATTCGCCCTTTGAATTTTGTAGACCCACAATCATTCTGCCTTCGGCGGAACAGGAGACATTTAATTAATGTAAATAAATTTTTCGATGCACCATTTTCAGATGAGGAACATGGCACCATCTTTTCAAAGGGTACATACCCTTAAGGTTTTTGAACCCAGAATAGTCGGGAACCAATCAGAACGTTGCCGTATAATAACGCTAATTATCTCATTACAAAGTTCTTTCTTTATTGCAATGTTTCATATTGTATCTCATCAGATCAATAAAATCTTTCCATTTCTCTCGGGTAACAATGGTACACAGCTAAGACTCTTCAGTGGAAACCGTCTTTTCGGTTGTGATATGTAAATACGAGCACATCTAAATATGAATACATCTATACAGCGTAACGGTTATCGTCAAAGGAAATAGAATCAGCGATACGAGTTCAAATCCTAGACGCGGAAAGGCATCACTTTATCAATTCTCTCTTGATCTACTGGTAAATAGTAGGGTAGACTAGGTTCTTTTGACTTGGTAAAGTAACCAGTCTAGGGGAAGGAAAACTTTGAATTCAAACCACCTGTACTTTTCTTTGAAATTAATTTTGTAACATACCTGGAACCTTTACGGAGGGGTTGGGTAAATAGTTAGTAGTTAGCGGCCGTAGTCGAGGGCGACCAGAAAGCTCGATTTTCAATAGCTACTACACCGAGGTGTAGGGGAGAGCGCTACTCCTTTCCCCGGATTGCTCCACTTCACCCTTGATACATACCTTATATTGCTGAGTGTTAAGGAAGGAGGTATCAAGTACCATTTTTAAAGTCTTTGGTATGACGCGACCTGTCTCTCGGACCATTGGCGAACATTCTACCAAACAGACCAATAAATGCCTCGGTTTCTGTAATATCACTGAAGTTAGATATCGATGATCCAGCTCAGTACTTAAATTGGTGACTAGTTAGTAATAGTAGGTACAATAAACAATCATAAAGCAGCATTTTAGATTCAATAGACCATTTGTACTCCACATAGCAATTGACTTTGTGTCGCAACTGTTTCACAATTCCTATCTTTTTAGATATTCCTTTTAAACTTTCCTGATGACTTCCAGTCTTTGCAGAAAGTTTCACACACATACATAGATACATACATACCCGCCCCTACATATATATACACATATACGATGATTAGGAGATTCGCACAAGTGAGCGTGTTCCCTGGAGGGAGCTGGTTAATTTGAAAAAAAAAATTGCTTTTCAACGAACATGCATTGCAAAAATGAAATTTCAAAGAAACGTATAAAAAGACATTAAATTCGAGATTTCTCATGATTGTCGCAGTGAAGTAAAATAGCGTGTGTACGTGGGAGGATATGTCAACGAAGTTTCGCTCAAAAATTTCTAAGACGCACCAAGAAAGAACAACATAGTTGAATATTTTTCTTGTGGCAACACACTACCACCAAAACCAGAAAAATCAAAATTAGTTTTTCTAATTTTCTTAGAAGTGGTAATGTGCTGCCACAATAAAATGTTCAGCTATGATTCTTCTTTTTGGATGAGGCTTAGAATGTTTGAACGAACTTTGTAAGAAGATTTGGTTCGTTTCTTTGTTTAATTGCGTATAACCCTTCGAGGGTTATTTAATGCCAAAGCCACCTTTATAGAAGAACCGTAATAATAATAATAACGATAATAATATAGAAGAACCGTAATAATAATAATAATAATATATTATTATTATTATAATTATTATCGTTATTATTATTCTCCATAGTTGGAGAATAAGAGAGTTCATACCTTCCCCAAGGATATTAGTCTGAAAGTGAACCGTAATTATAAGAATCATAATAATGATAATACAGAAGAAATATATATATATATATATATATATATGTGTGTGTGTGTGTGTGTGTGTGTGTGTGTATATATAACCGTAATTATAATAACTGTAATTATAATAATAATAATAATACGAGCCAAAGGGTTGCTGATCAAGTTAGAACAACAATTAAAAAGGGTTGGTTTTCTGACCTTGAAATACTAGAAATCCATTAGAAAACACATAAACAAAATTATAATACAGTGCCAGACACATCAAGTGGTGTCAAACAAAAACAACCAACCGAAAATGAACTGCTAACCTCGGAGAATAAAAACACCACACTACCAAACACCACACTACCAAACAATGCACAACCAAACAACTATAAAGAAACATTATTACAAGAACAAGAGATAAATCTAGAAAATGTACAGAGAATCATGAATTGTGAAAAGACTACTCTACCATCATTAAGAAACATAGAATGGAGATAGAAACGGAAAAAAATAAATCAAATCCTATCGCACATACTAACGAACAATATAACCGAGTTAAATGAACTAATCTATGCAGGAGCAAAATTAGTTTGTGAGAAAATTGGGATTCCCTCAAAAAGCACGAAGAAAAAGTCGAAACCAGGATGGAAAATTCGACTGGAAACGGAAATAAAAAACCTACGAAAACAGGTCAGAATGATAAAACAAAAAAGAGACGCTGAAATATGCGGGAACAGAAAAGAAAAGGCAACACGAGAAAAAATAATACAACTTGAGGAAATTAACCAGAAAGTACTGGCCAAAGAAGGAAGATTAAAGAGACATCGACAAAGGGTAAAACAATACAGACAAAACAGGACTTTCTAAACAACGAAAGAAAATTCTATCAACAATTGGGAGGGGGTGACATGAAAACATACCAACAACCGGATACCAAAGGTTTTGGACTAAAATATGGCAACCAAAAAACATGACGAAAGGGCTGAATGGATAAACAATATTACAAGAGAACAAGAAGGACTCGAAGAAAGTCCCAAAGCTGAAATACACATCGAAATACTCAAAACGACACTAAAAAGAATACCAAACTGGAAAACGCCAGGCCATGATGGAATACATGGTTTCCGGTTCAAGAAATTCACCTCCATTCAAGATAGACTAGCATTAGAAATGAACAGATGCTTGCAAGGAGTACAGGTACCAGACTGGATGACCAAAGGAAAGACCATATTGATCAAAAAGGACCCAAGCAAACGAGCTGCTCCAAACAATTACAGACCGATAACTTGCCTACCAATGATGTGGAAAATACTAACAGCACAAATAAGAGAAAAGATTTACTACTCGCTAACAAGTCGCGGATAGTTCCCAGACGAACAGAAAGGATAACGCAAAGGATCCAGAGGCACAGAAGAATTACTTTACATAGATCAGTCGGGATGGCTGGAATTTAGCATTGAAAAATGTCCATGCTAGTCATGAAAAATGGCAAACAACATATGACTGACGGAATGGACATACCTAATCACGACAAAATTAGGACGCTCGGAGAAAATGAAACCTGCAAATACTTGGGTATCTTGGAGGCTGACACCATCAAACAAACTATATGTATCTAGAAAAGAAGGAGGAAGAGGACTTGCAAGAATCGAAGACAGCATTGACGCATCGATACAACGGCTCGAAGACTACATAGAAAAACACGAACGAGGACTGATTACAGCTATCAGCAAAAATACCGACAACACGACAGACGATAGAATAACAATAACTAGAAAACAAAAATGGGAAAAAAACCCAGCTCTGTGGCCGCTTAAAACGACTAATAAACATTATCTCACTCGAGAAAACCTGGACCAGGCTAAGAAAAGGTAACCAGACCTTATAATAATCAACAACAAAAAAAGAGAATTTGCAAAATTGTTGACTTTGCTGTCCCAGCTGACCACAGAATAAAACTGAAAGAATGTGAAAAGAAGGATAAGTATCTCGACCTTGCTAGGGAATTGAAAAAGATGTGGAACATGAAAGTGACGATTGTACCAATTGTGATTGGTGCTTTTGGCACAATAACTAAAGGATTATTAAAAGGCCTGGAAGACTTGGAAGTTGGCGGACGGGTAGAGACTATCCAAATGGCAGCATTACTGAGAACGGCCAGAATACTGAGAAGAGTCCTGGAGACTTGAGGAGACTTGCTGTCACTCAACCTCCAGTGAAAAACCATCAGCTAACACTGATGTGAGAAACTCTAAAGGAGTAAATAATAATAATAATATAGAAGAAATATATATATATACATATATATATATGTTATTCTCCATAGTTGGAGAATAAGAGAGTTCATAACTTCCCCAAGGGTATTAGTCCGAACGTGAACACAATAGTGCGACTGGAGTTCGAACTCATATACTACGATGTTGCAGTTCAGTATGTTAGCCACTGTGTCCCTTTCCAAGTAGATCTGGAATAAAAAAAAACTATTTAGGTTGTCATGTAAAAAGACTGCAGGTGTATTAACAAATATCCACAAATTGTTACAACTCCCACGAAAATTATGTAACCCTGCAGAAAACTTTAAAAAAGCTATATAAGAAAGTATCCACATTGTAGTACGGCAGTTTCTCATAAGGTAAAATATATTCACCAATTTAAAAAAAAAATCTTACTGGCTTAAAAAACCACCCTCGTTCATTGTAAAGTTGATCATTCTTTTATAAGATTATGTCATACAGTGGCTATTTGAGTTAACATTCATTTTAATGAACAAAAGTGACAAAACAATTAAGAATATTTTTGAGTTGTTAATTATTTATTTACTTTTTTCAATTCATTTCGACTTTTGTACATCTTCAGCAGAAAGGATTTGCGGGGTGGGGAATGAAGTTCGTACAGTAATTTTTAAAACAGTAGATACACAACAAATAAAGGAACGATATATATATATATATATATATGACTGTTACAGATAATTGCCGTCGTTACCACCATAATTGCAATTCAAACATCAATATTAATAACAAATACAACTTGTAAAAAATATAAAAGATGTATGAAATGATAAGGTAATAAGATAACTGCAAATCATTAGATTAGAGTGACATACTTATGCCACTCTATGGGTCTACATAGTGACAGCCCAGTGACAAGAATAGCAAGATAACTGATGACTATGGAAACTGCAGGTTTTATTTCTGAGTACCCTCTCTTAGATTTTTCTCATCAAAGGATGCCTACAAATCAGTAGAGATTTGATGGCACAGCTTCCTTCTCCAGTTTTGATTTTGGAGTTAACTTCTTCGAAAAGGGTTGCCTTCAACATTAGAGTGGAGCACCTTCTACCCCACGTGTACATTAAATATTATTTATATATATATAAATATATATGAAAAGGTAGATATTTTTGGTAGATCTGACCAGAGGATGAAAAATATAAGGAACTGTGGATATACTAAAAACACAAACAACGGATTCAGTTCAGAATATTTCGTTCTTTTTTATTGAAAGAACTTTTTTAACTGAGAAAAATATTTTTTTTTCTAAACTTTAGCAAAAAGAGGAAATAGATAAGAGTGTATAAATGTGAATATGAAAAGGGTTAGGGGCTCTAAAGACAAAAGACATAAAAGGGAAAAAGGGGGAATAGATATAGGATTGAATGAGGGTGGTAGGGGTTGTTGGTTTTGACTTAATTTCAGTGAGAAAAAGTGAGTGATAATATGAGGAAGGGGAAGGGAGGTCTTGAAAGGAAAGTAAAAGGGAAAATGGTAATATGTATGATGGTGTTGTAGAGGTGGAGCTTTAGGTATATCTTGTTTTGTTAAATCTTTTTTGATTACATTGGAATATCTAATTGAAAAAGAAAATTTAAAATATTGAGACGCTAAAGGGAAAAAATATGGAGGCACTGTAGGAGAAAAAATTTTGTCTTGTTTCTTTTTTTGTTTAGAATTTTTATCTATTTTCAATTTTTTCTATCTATCTATCTATCTATCTATCTATCTATCTATCTAAGTTTGTTTATATCTAGCTATCTAGCAATCTATCTGAGTCTAGTCTTATCTATCTATCTCTATTATTTTTGTTGATATTCATGCTTGATTTATTAACATTAACGGCATTCCAACCTATCTAGAGTTATTTAATGCCAAGAAGTTAGTCAATCACGTTCATTGTATATTTATATTAACATTTTTTTGTGTATTTTTTTTCAGATGGTTCGATCGAATACGAATAATCTTTAAATATCTATTTGATTCATAAATGGGATTCTAAATAAGTACTCTTACTACAAGTCAGAATAGACCTGGGAGTAATGGTAATGAAGGAGAACAGGGGTCTCACCATTTGCGAAAGTTAAATGTCATATCCTGGTCACCCTTTTATGGGGGAGGGTGATATCTTACCCTCCTGCAGGGGATACAGTTTGCTTATTATTATTGACCAAGTTAATGTATATTTGAATGTATCTGGGTTTTTTTTTCAGAGATGCTTTAATTTTGATTTTTTAAAGTGAAGATGGAGCTGAGATCGAAATAAATGCGAAATGAATATTAACAAGTGCAGGTTCTCTTGAAATTCGAATCCAGTCCTCTGATTCTGTGGTTCCTGCTGATAGCCGTTGGGCCATCACAACTACATCCGAGTTATAAACCTGTCTCACGCAATATGATCTTCCTGTTTATTTACAAACTTCCGACGTTTTTAAAGTAAGCGACAATTCTATGGTATATATTGGTGTTTCTATTTAGCTGCAGTTCATTTACTCTAGGAAAGGCTTCCAATCTCCACAAGATAGTTTGTTCGACCGTTAATAGTTGAGAACTTTTTGAATGAGCTTCAAAAAACAAAAAAAACAAACAAACAAATAAAAAAACAAACAAACAAAAAATACCCCCCCCCGAAAACTTGTGAATGATACTGAGTGAATGGATATTGTTCAGAATTGAAATTAGCTAAAGAGGTCTCGGTTGTTTTTCGCTGATAGGCATTTTCGTGCAAGCGTCAGGAGAGACTCCAATCATCATAACACCCCCTCAAAAAAAAAAAAAAAAAGAAAAAAAAAGAAAAAAAAATGACCAACAAACAGAAAGTAATAGACTAGATAATACTATTCAGAAACACGTGACTCCCGTAGTAGAGGTTTTGCTTTCGTATGCACATCCAAAAGTCAGAATGAAAAAAAAATGTTCAATATTATTTCACTGTTAAACTCTCTTTCATCAATATAACCGTAATGTTTGCATTGGCGCTTCCTTGACACCAGATAATGGTTTCGTTTTCTTTGTTCAACGTCATATCATTCTTCTTGCAACTCAAGTGAAATTTCTTGAACCGTTTAGTTACTCTAATATGATCAACTGTGCTTTCACCTTATACAGAACTAATGATTCTGTTTGCTCCTGCGGTGTATTGTTCTAGTTCGAACTCATAAAGTCTAAATATCCGAATTAAGCTGCGTTGCACATTCATCTGTGCAACGGCTTTCAAATCACACACGGAAGTGAAGCAATACACCAATGTATCAGTGCACTCATTACCAGGAGACTATTAACCACAGCAAATACCTACAATGACCTAAACTGCTTCGGTCATCTGATTCACGTGCTGTAAACTAACATATGTGAAAATCTTGCATAACTTTTGATTTCCCTTATTTTTACTTGATTACTGAATATTAAGAGCTTTTGGAAATGTGAATGGGATATTTAATGCCAAAGGGATCCTTATAGAAGAAAAGTATAGCCGGGTGGGGATATAGGGGTTAAATACCTTTACCAAGTGAATTAATCCGAAAGGAAACATAATGGCGCGACTAGAGTTCGAACCCGCTTACTTTGCAGTCGTAGTCCATCATTTTTGTCATTACGCTATGAGTATTATATAGACATGAAGGAAGAGACCATAACGCTTTTGTTTCTAAAGAAATATATATCTCTTCTTTATTGACACAAAAGGGTAGAAATAATTACAAGTGAGAGAGAGAGAGAAGGACAGACAGAGTGACTAAGAGACGGACGACTGCTATCATTGACACCACGTTGGAGACACATATTCATATTTACAACACGTTATGAGAGATCTATATTCAGAGCCCCACTTAGTATTTCTTTGACGGGGGTGATCAGGGCCACTTCTCAACGCGGTACCATTGGCTCCCAGGGCCAGAGCTTAAGGCTGTTCTGCTCTGACTGTCCGCTACTCCTGACTGCCCGCCTGTCCTAATCTGTCTGTCAGCGTATCGACCGCAAATCTCTGGCCATTATATAATATTTTCAACACCTACACATTTTCTTCCGGTTCTAAATTTACGTGATTCATTTCCGCTGTCCCCGTGTTTATCTTCAGACACAGGTGCGATATCCTGTTTAGAAATCCATAACTAACAAGCTGTCAAAGGATTATATGTAACATGAGGACTTTCCTCCAACTCAAAACAATGTTTGGATTGCTTTGGAATTTGACTTGAAATGCTCACTATATCCTACTCAAGATTATTTTATAGTATATCAACATTTGCAGGTTATTTAATGTCATATCCTGTTTATGAATATATATATATGTATGTGTATTATACGCAAGTAGTTTGGAGGTAACATTTTAAACAAGCCAGGGCTCATTTATTTGCACACTGTTGCCATCTAACTGTAATAATTCTATTTAACATTAATCATTTCTTTGCACACAGCTAAATGTTTTCAAGTATTGCAATCTAATATTAACAATTCAATTTCATATAAATCATTTTGTTTGCACACAGTTCTATTTGATCCATTGGTGGGATCTTAACAGGTACTACCACTCCAGTTCTGAGTGGACCAAGCAATGAAGGAGTACCCCACGTTCCCTAAATCTCCGGTTGTTAATCCTGAAATTCATTTCAATGAAGAGGAGTCTCTGGGGCAAAAGTAATGGAGCCTAATCATCAGATAGTTTTGTGTCGTTGGGTGAGGGTGTCTTACTTCTCTTAAGGGATGCAGTCAATGTGTTCTACAGCCCAGCAGCCGACCAGGATGGTAGTTCGTAACATTCCCAATGTATATATAGTTACTGTGTAGTGCATGGCTATGTTTTATATCCTTGTTTTATTTTATCTTTTTCATCTTAAATGTACAACAACTGTTCTTTTAATGTTTTTGTTTTGATTTTGTTTTGTTCTGTTTTTTTCTTTCTTCTTCTTTATGTAATTTAATTGCATAATAATTCACGTTTTTCTATGGCGTATAAATTGGCTTGAAGCTTGTATGGACCTGGAGAATTTCGAATGCTATTTTTAAAAGCCGAATATTAGCGCATCACAATCTTCTTGCACTATTCTGCTATACTCAGCTTATTAGATATCAATATGTGATCTGAAAATCACTATTCGATTGATGATTGGTTAGTTGGTTGGTTTGGTTGTATGGCATATCAACCTTTGTTGGTTATTTAACGCCAGATCCATTTTATGTAAATAGTCAGTTCTATTTCAAACAGTTTAGAATGAGTACACAGTTTAATCGTTAAAACATTTCTATTGCAAACTATTCAGTTTATTCAAACAGTTATAAATAACAATTCAATGTCAAAAACAGTTCAATTTCAAACAATTCAGTTTAGCAATAAGCACGCAGTTTAAATGTAAATATGGTTTAATTGTCAAAAGCATTTCTATTTCAAGCTATTCAGTTTAATCAAACAATTCAGTTTAGCATAAGTATGCCGTTAGTTCTATTTAACCCACAGATAGGGCCCTATCAGGTGCTACCACTCCGGGCCAGAGTGGACCTGGGAGCGACGGCAATGAAAGGGTACTCCGCATTCCCCAAAGCTCCAGCATTACTGGAACCTCACCACCAGATTGTTTAGTGTCATATCCAGGAGACTCGTTGGGGGAGTCTTACCCCTTTGCAGAGAATCGGTCGGTGTATTCTACAGCCTCAGCTGACTGGGAAAGCTATTCGATTGAATGGGGTGAATTTATGTTGCTTATTGTCATTTATATCTATATTATCATTATCATCATGTCGTACTGCTAGCACGGATTTCCCTGACTCTCTCTTGCCATTCGTCTCTATTATCCATCGCTTCCGGTAGGTTTTCTAGACTACATCCTGTATCAGTACAGAGCTGTTGTAAATAAGTTCTTGTTGGTCGGCCAACACTTGTATGTCCGTGTGAAGTAGTCCATTGGAGAACCGTCGCTTATGAGTTCATCCTTACTTCTCTAGCAGTCTTCCGCTAATCTTGTTCGTTTAATTTGGATGGTTTTTGAGATGGGAGGTAAATGGCCATACAGTTGTTGTTTTGTGGAATGTTGCTTCCAAGATTTGTTCAATATAGTCCGAAGAATTCTTGTACAATTACAGTCAAGCTTTATATATATATATATATATATATATATTTAGGCAGCATTTCTTCGTTAATGCAAATTTGATTAAACATAATAGACATTTTATGCCTACATATTTTCTTTTGGATCCGTTCGAATTCCCGTATTACTTTTATCGTATTCGGGGGGAATTGATTTAGGTATTGTCCATAGTTGCATGTATCCCTAGTACTTTCTGCCCGACTTTGGGCCATCATCAGGGGAGAATCTGTTACAAAAGTGATGTAACTTTTGTTTTAGCAAATTACTACTGTGTAAGGACGTCTTTGCTGTTGGAGATTATGGCGCTTGCTTTTAAATGTAATTCTGTAAATAGTGCCAGTAGCTAAAGACATTTAAGTACGACGTCCTTACACAGTAGTAATTTGCTAAAACAAAAGTTACATCACTTTTGTAACAGATTCTCCCCTGATGATGGCCCAAAGTCGGGCAGAAAGTACTAGGGATACATGCAACTATGGACAATACCTAAATCAGTTCCCCCCGAATACAATAAAAGTAATACGGGAATTCGAACGGATCCAAAAGAAAATATGTAGGCATAAAATGTCTATTATGTTTAATGAAATTTGCATATATATATATATATATATATATACACACACACATACACACATATATATATATATACACACACACACACACACACACATATATATATATATATATATATATATATATATATATATAAAGCTTGACTGTAATACGCGTGTGAATGCATTTGTGTGTTGTGCGTGTGTAAGTGTGAGTGTGTAGGCGTGTGAATTGGTGTAAGTGTGAGTATGTCTGTGCTTGTGAATGCGTATGCGTGTGTGCGTGTGACTGAGTGTGTGTGCATGTACAACGTGCGTATGTGTGCGCGTGTGAATGCGTCTGAAATGTGTGTGTATGTGTGTGCGTGTGAATGCGTGTGAATGGGTATGCATGTGCGTGTTCGTGTGAATGCGTGTGAAATGCGTTTGTTTGTGTGTGTGCGTGTGTGTGCGTGTGAATGCGTGTATGTATGTGTGTTCGTATGAATGAGTGTGTGTATGTGGGTGTCTGTTCGTGTGAATGCGTGTGAATTAGTGTATATCTATATGTGTACGTGTGTATGCCTGTCTGTATGCGTGTGTATGCCTGTATACGTATGAAATGCGTGCGTATGTGCGTGTATATGAGTGTGAAGCGTGCATGTGCGCGTGTGAAATGCGTGTGTGCGAATGAATGCGTGTGTGTGTGTGTGCATTTCTGCGTATGTGAAATGTGTGTGTGCCTATGCGTATGTGTGCGGTTGAATGCGTGTGAGAGTGTGCACGCGCGTGTATGCATTTGTATGCGTTCGTATGAATACGTATGCGTGAATATGTGTGTGCGTGTGAATGTGTATGTGTATGTGGGTGTGTGTGCGTGTGTATGGTTGTGTATGTATGTGTGTGTGTGTGCATGTGTATGTGTATCTGTGTGTGGTGCATGTGAATTCGTCTGTGTATGTGCGTGTGTGTGTGTGTATATGTGTGTGTGTGTTATCGTGTGAATGTGTGTTTGTGCGAATGTGTGTGCATGTATATGTGTGTGCTTGTATAAGCATGTGTATGTGTGTGTGTGTGCGTGTGAATATGCGTACGTGTGTAAGTAAATGCGTTTGAAAATGTGTGTATGTATGTATGTATGTGTGTATGAATGCATATGCACGTATGAATGCGTGAGCGTGCGTGTGAATGTGTGTGTGTGTATGTGTGAATGTGTGTGGGTGTATGTATGTGTGTGTGCGTGTCAATGTGTGTGGGTATATGTATGTGTGTGTGTGTGTGTGAATGCACGTGTGTGTATGTGTATGTGTGCGAGTGAATATTTGTGTATGTATGTGTTTGTGCGTGTGAATACATCAATGCGTATGTGTGTATGTGTGTGTGTGTGAGCTTTTGTATGTGTGTGTGTGTGCATGCGTATGAATGTGTTAGTGTGTATGTATGTGTGTGTGTATGCATGAATATGTGAGTGCATGTGTGTGTGAATGTGTGTTTGCGCGTGTGAAGGTACAGATATGAAAAAAATAAGTATTCCGTGGACGATTTTATTTATACTTGAATTTTTTGCCAAAGTTGAACAGTTGCACATTGACCTTTGACCTTTGGCAATGCCATCAGCCGGAGATTTCTCGGGCAGGATGCACCTATGTAAACAGCCGAAAGCTGATGCACGGGTTGATAATCAGAATTGACGAACCAGAAATGCGTAGGCGTTGCGAAATCATATATGCAATCACCCACGGCAGATACGGCCAGTCTTGCAGTCGGGCATTCAAGAGGTCCGGGGTGCACCAGTGAATGGCCGGCAAGCGCCCAGAAATGAGCAGTGCACCCCCAATCCACTCCACCGAGCAGCAGAAGTGCTTAGTGGGGCTGTGAATATGGAAGCACAATGTGGCTAAGAAGTTATGGGTCAATATAACAATTTTCCGTCTGTCTCTGTCTCCTTGTCTCTCTCACATACGTCTAAGAAGTTCAGACTCTTTTGAGAAATAAAGTTGAGTTATATTTTTGCAAACCAAGTGTTATTCATCACGTTATACATTAAAACGTTTCGGTTTTTACATTAAATCATCATCAGAGTCATACTCCTCTGCAGATGTGAAATTGACTTATTCAACGGCCCCAATTAATAGCAGTGATAAGAATGCATCTATGAGAATCATTTAATAAATAAGGTAAATTTTGTTATAAAACGACTCACATTTCACCCAGGAAAAAATCTTCCACGATAATCTCCATTCTTTAAAACGTACTTTTATAATCGAAAAACAAGATTTCGTATTCCTTCAAAGAAATCCTTTGGACTGAGTTTTTCACTATTTATTTACGGCGCTTTTCATTTCATCATCACTTGAAAACTTTGTTCCACCAGGAATTTTTCAGGGGGGTAAACGAGAGAAAATCACAGAAGGCCTGACTTGTACTGTAAGGAAGATGTGTCAGCTATTCCATTCCACCGTTCTTGCTGCTTTAAGCCGTCTGGCACTGTCCTCGTGAAACCCGACAACAAATGACCAGAGAAAAAAAATCAAGGTAATCATGCACAATTTTATATACTATGCCCACAGAAATTCCCAGTTGTTCAGAAATGTTCTTTATTGTAACTCTTTTATCAGCCAAAATGAGCGTATTAACTGAATCCACCATTTCAGGTGTACTCGCTATTGTATCCCGTTTTCATATTGAATACTATTTTGATCTTCTTTAAAACATCAAATAAACATTTTTTTATAAAAACATTCCCCTTATTTATTGAATAAGTTTCATATGTATGATAGGACCCTCCTCATTAAAAAAAAATCTTCTTTTTTATTGAATGATCCACATAGAATTATAATAGGTCCCTCGCTCATAAACATTTCCTCTTATTTATTGAATGCGCCTTATATAAATGATATTTCTCTCCTTGTTAAAAATCCCCATATCAATTGAATGAGCCTCATATGTATCATAGGATTTTCCTCATTCAAATGAATTCGTCTTAACGAAAGACCCTCATATCAAATCCGTTAAATTAGTACAGTGATATTTACTAAGTTTCGATTAGTCTGGCATAAGGCCACACATGAGAATGATTTAGTTAAAATTCAAGACGTTGTGTTTGATGCAAAGTTGATCAATAAAAGGTTCCTCACGTACTATAATGGTTAGCAAACTAGACTAGCAAGCAATTGCCAGAAATCTCTATTTTCACTGGGTGCTCCGTATTTTATGCCTTGTGCCACAACTAAGCTAAGCTTTAGTAAATAATTAAACTTGATCCATGAAGCAAATATGATCCCTAATCAGAAACACTAAAGGGAAACTGCTGCTTTAATGGTGCCCCTTTGAAACTAGCAAGAATCATTCTATGAATCTATGAAGCTCAATTGCTTCTCCTATTAGAGACATTGTTTGGCGAAATGTTATATAAATGAAGCATTTTGGGGTCTTTTGTTTATTGTACCTGTCTTTGATTGGTTTGCTTACAGAAGGAATAATTTCGTTGTTAGCAGACAACAAGAGTAAAAATTGGAAATGGGCGATCAAACAATCGTCCGGCAAACATTTGTAAATAGTTACTGAGGTGTTACAATTTTATTTTTAGTTACAGATGTGTTACAACCTTATTTTTAGTTACTGAGGTGTTACAATTTTATTTTTAGTTACTGAGGTGTTACAATTTTATTTTTAGTTACAGATGTGTTACAATTTTATTTTTAGTTACTAAGGTGTTACAATTTTATTTTTAGTTACAGATGTGTTACAATCTTATTTTTAGTTACTGAAGTGTTACAATTTTATTTTTAGTTACAGATGTGTTACAATCTTATTTTTAGTTACTGAAGTGTTACAATTTTACTTTTTGTTACAGATGTGTTACAATCTTATTTTTAGTTACTGAGGTGTCACAATTTTATCTTTAGTTACAGATGTGTTATATTCTTATTTTTAGTTACTGAGGTGTTACAATTTTGTTTTTTGTTACAGATGTGTTACAATTTTATTTTCATTTTCAAAGGTATTATAATCTTACTTTTTGTTACAGAGGTGTTACAATTTTATTTTTAGTTACAGATTTGTTATAATCTTATTTTTAGTTACTGAGGTGTTACAATTTTATTTTTAGTTACAGATGTGTTACAATCTTATTTTTAGTTACTGAGGTGTTGCAATTTCATTTTTTGTTACAGATGTGTTATAATCTTATTTTTAGTTAATGAGGTGTTACAATTTTATTTTTTGTTACAGATGTGTTACAATTTTATTTCTATTTTCAAAGATATTATAATCTTACTTTTTGTTACAGAGGTGTTACAATTTCAATTGTAGTAACATAGTTTCAATGCTCTATGTATTTACTCAAGCCCTCCGCAACAAGCAGCATGTAATACAAATTTAATTTCTTAAGCGTAGTATCGCTGGTTTGAATTCAAAGTTTTCCTTCTTCTAGACTGGTTGCCTTATAAAGTCTACAGAACATGATCATTTCTACTGTTTCCTCATAGAAACGAAGAGAAGTGATGGATTCATGCCTTTCCTAAGGGCGTGGATACTGGATTCTTCCAGGATTTGAATACAGGTCATTGATTGCATTTCCTATGAGAATAACCGTTTCGCTTAGTACATCTTCAGAGATTTAGTGCCGGAGAGTTTGGCATCAAATACCTAATACGTTTTGATAACATATAAAGTTGAACTAAAACAAAAAATCTCAGTATCTTTGGTTTTCGAAGTAAACAGTTAATAAAAAATTGTTAAGGGTGTACTTATTTATGGTAATGAGCAATTCATTTTAACGACATGTTAACCCATCTAAGGTTATTTCATGCCCTGAGGTAAGGGAATCGCGTTCATTGTACGTTAATATTTGCGATGTTTGTGCAGTTTAAAAAAAATTTTTTTTAGCACACGGTCCTGTCGAATACAAATAATTCTTATATCATCTATTTGTACTATAGATGGAATCTTAACAGATACTGCCACTCCAGGCCAAAATAAACCGGCGAGCAATGTCAGCGAAGGATTACTTCACCACTCCCCGAACCTTCAGAACTGAACCCTCACTATCAGATGTAATTTAGTGTCATATGCAGGACACCTTATTTATGAACGATATTGTACTTGAATGATCCACAAAAGTAGCTTAGTGTCAAACGTAAATTAATTTAGCCTCAAACTGGAGTTTGCTACAAGGCCAAAGCAATTGAGCACCCATGAAAATCGAACTACACTTAATTGAGATCTGGCTAAGTAGCTTGTAAATGCATTTGCGAAAACACGAACACTAACTTCGCCGCCTTGAGTCGTTTTCTTAAGAAGAAGATGATACGACAAATAATCTTGGAACTGAAAAGGTCGATGGCTTATCTTATCTGCTATTTATTCATCAGAAATATGTCCGGGAATTTCGCTGTAAGTCTTCTCTCTAATAATTACTGATCACCGTTAATATGTAATTGTCATGCACTTTCCCAGTCTATCGCCAGATTCTTTCTTCTTGGTTTAATTCAATTGTGTCTATCAATGCTGCCAAATTCACATTTCCCAACCGATCAATAAACTATTTCCGTGAAGTGAGTGAAGAAATCGTTAAACTCTGAAGTGGTGATGGCTGAAGGAAATATCGAAAGATTTTCATTAAAGTAGTTGAGGAAATTGGTACAAAGCAGATTTGTGACGACCATATTGCAATTAAATTAGTTTTGAAGATGAAATAGATACTCGTTACTTTAAAACTTGCATCTCCCCTCTCTCCAATATATATATGTATATATATATATATATTATGTCCGACCAAACAGTTATGTTTTCTTTTCAAATCCCTTATGAGTTTATAAATTCATTTTTTAAGACCATGAGAAGTTTCACTCACATATATCTTATTACAATCCAGACATGGCATATCGTAAGACATAATTTAGAAACTAATCGCAAGTTAATTTTAAAGCTTTCAAAATGTTAGTTTACATACATACGAGGATCATTAAATAAGTTTCCAGACTTTTTTCTTATGGGCACTTTTATTGAGAGTACACATATGAAATTCAAGTCTCCTTCGAAGTAATCTCCCCTAGCTGCAATGCACTTGTTGTACCGTTCCAACAACTTCTGGAACACCCCATGGTAGTCCTCTTGTGTGAGCGTGTCAATGACCTTCGTCACAGCCTCTTTCATCTCCTCAATTGTCTCATAACGACAGCCTCTGAGCTTACGGAATAAGCAAAAGTCATAGGGAGCAAGGTCTGGACTATAGGGAAGGTGAGGAACTGTCTTGATGCCCATCTTGGTCAAATAGTCTGTGATAAGGATGGAGTTGTAGACTGGTGCATTGTCCTGGTGGAAATGCCACTGACCCGATTTGAAGAGTGCTGCCCTCTTCCGACGGAATCTCTTCCTGAACTCCCTTAAAACCTCAACATAGTAACACTAACCGTTTGGCCAACCAACTGTGGTGTATTGACATCCTTACTCCTCCCACACGTCTCATCATCCCTCACAGACTCCCTGTCTTCCTTGAATCGCTTATGCCACTCAAAAACTGATGCTCGATTCATGCAAGATGGTCGAAAAGCAGTGTGAAGCATTCCATACGTTTCTGTGGCATTTTTTGCAAGTTTAAAACAGAATTTTATTGCATATCGTTCTTCCTCACGTCCAGATTACATTTTTGAAATTCACCAGCTGTAACAATCAGGCTTTAGTAGGGTGTATTCCAATTGCTGCGGTAGCTGTTGATTTGAAGCTGAAATCATAAAAATTGGTTTGTCATCTGATAAGATGTATAGCAATAACATAGTGAGTTTTCAAGAGTCTACGACAATTTTAAATGCCTGTACAAAAAAGCCTGGTAACTTGTTGAAGGCACCACCAAATAAAAATCCCAGAAAATTGTTGTCACTTTAGTCCACAATGCTATCAAACAGAAAAGTGTTTTTTTTTTCAGTTTGTCTCCTTATTTGGTCCCGCCCTGTCGGCTGGGGCTGTAGAATACGCCGACTGCACCTCTGCAGAGGGGTAAGAACCCCCCACCCCCAATGCGGCCACCTGTTGGTCGTGAGTTGCGACCCGTAAGGCGCTAGGACGGATCCCTGGTGGTTGAGCAGTCATTGATCCGGCGACAGAGTGGTCAATGATTTGCAACACACCACTTTGGCTCTTTCTTGGTCTGACGGGCGGTCGGATTGGGCCCGATCCGATCAATCGGCTGTTCATGTCAAGCCCTAACACCTATATATTTTACCCCGACCGTACTTTTAAATCTGCACTTGCAGCAAGTTCCCAACCCTTATCTGTTAGTTGCTAGAAGGCGGTAGCTAAGGGTCAATTGTGTTGAGAATAGGAATTTGACCAGTGCTGGGAAATTGGCAACGGCTCGGAAGCCTACCCTCAACTCGAGTATACTGGTCGCGTATCCCCCGTCTCAACCAAGGCGAATGGGTTTATTCACAACACAAATTAGACTCCGTGGTGGGTGGAGGAGTGCAGGGCCAGTGAAATATATACAGCATATATGGCGTCTTCAAACAAAAAAAACTAAACGGAACCTCTCAGAATCAGACTCGGAGAATGAGGCAGCAGACTTCCCCACATTCATTGTAATTGAATCTTTGGAGGAGGTATGCTTAGCCAAATTCTCACCTTTCCTAATTGAAAAAGTAATATTTACAAGAGCTAGTCCGAAAACTGTAAAGAAAACAAGGAATGATAACTTGCTTGTCGAGGTAGACAGCCGGAGACAGGCAGAAAACATATTAAAAATAAAAACTTTTCATACGACCAAATTCAGAGCGTATCCGCATGAGAAACTCAACACTTCCAAGGGAGTTATCAAGAGTAGAGAGTTGGCATTGGCTACAGAAGACGAGATAGCATCAGCCCTGTGAAAACAGGGAGTTACAATATAAAGAGAATCTCCTTTAGAAAAGGTGAAGAACGAATCCAAACTAACGCTTACATCCTAACATTTAATAAGCCCCAAACTCCAAAAGAGGTGAAGATCGGCTATTGTCTTGAGAGAGTTGAACAGTACGTCCCAGCTCCCCTGAGGTGCTTCAAATGTCAGAAATTTGGACACCACAGGTAAGCCTGTAGAGGACGACAGACATGTTCCAAATGCGGTGAAAAAGACCCGGACCTTGCAGAGGAAGATTGCTCAAAAGAAATTCGATGTGCAAACTGCCAACAAGATCATCCGGCTTACGTAAGAACTTGTACTGTTTACCAAAAAGAAAAAGAAATAATTGAGGTCTAACACAAGAGGAATGTTTCCTTTCTGAAAGCTAGGAGAATTGTTGGGAGCTATATGGGAGAAAGCAGCAACGGCTTCGTTGCACGGAGGGTGGATAGAACCAATGACGACACCAAATATAGAAAACTTGTGGAGAAATTGCACAAGCTGGAAGCCAATGATTGGCCAAAGTTTCAGGAGCACCTGAAAAAACTACATTCGGATGAATTTTACCAAGCACCAGCTCAGCAACAAGTTGCGAATGGGGAGAGATCCAATGTTGTAGTTCAAACAAAAACACACGTAGGATCTATCACTCCAACACGAACTACTCCTAAAAGTGCAAAATCTCCATCAAAACAGCCGTTACATAAATCACCAATACGTCCACCAAAAAGCATTAAAGATAGACTTAAAAATCTGTCTCCCATAAGACCTGAACAACTGAAACAAAAATCACAACTCCCCATTAGTCAAACTACGAAAATACAAATGAACACCAAAGTGAATAAGGAAAGACCAGGAAGTACATTCAAAATACCGTCAACAACAAATTCGCCTATAACAACCAAATCATCCAATTCTCAACCACCAACAAAACCCCTACAAAGGACGTATAGTATAGAGAGTATGGATAGCGACACAGACTGCGTAGTTGCCAGCCTTAATCTTGAAGAAATAATCAAAAACTACAATACTTGAAACCACTTAACTTATAAGCTCAATCACTTTTTTGAATTGTTAATCTCTAGCATATCATACGTATCTATTCAAATATGTGCTAACGAATGACTGATGTTAAATTTGGGTTGCTACATAGAAACTCTTGTAATAATTTAATTGTGTGCAAATAAATGAGAAAAAGTAAATGGAATGATTTATGCTGCCTGCATATCTATACCAAACAGAATTGTTTCTTATGCTAAACTGAGTTATTTGAAATAGAACTGTTTTTTGACGTTGAAACTGTACTTATACTAAACTGAATTGTTATCTAACTGCTTAAATAAACTAAATTGTTTGAAATAGAAATGTTTTTGACAAGCTGTGTACTCATGGTAAACTGAATTGTTTGAAATAGAACTGATTAGTTACATAAAAATGGATTTGGCGTTAAATAACCTAAAAAGGTTAATATGCTATAAAACCCAACAAACCAACAAACCAACCAACCAACTTATTTGGTCGAATTGGGGGTGAAACGGATAAACGAATAGTTGGATCAAACAGATTGAAAAAGATCGAAAAAAAGCAGACGGACATTAATAGAAACGGATGCATTTGTTATGGAACGTTTAATATGAACAAAATAATATAAAAATGAATATAGATAGATTGATAGATAGACTGATAGATGTGATATGATTTTCTTTTGAAGGAAATACATTACTTTTTAAAATAAATAAATTTTCGAACTCAATTTACATCATCGACATTTGAAACAAAGCAACCAATGGAAATGAAAGGCTTAAAACTTTTCCTTCCATTAAAGAATTTATACGACTTGATGAAGGTTTAAAAAACCAAAACGATGAAAGTAGGCAGATAATTCAAATTATAAATAAAATCATCCTCTGAAGACTTTGGGTTTTTTCATATTTGTACATTTTCATAAAGTCGGATTTACTTCCAGTTTCTCAGAAATATATATATATATATATATATATATATATATATATATATATATATATATATATATATATATATATATATATATATATTCTCGTGTATCATGCGATTTTCTGAAACCTAAATTTTAGCCTAATATTAGAGGTTCGAGATACAAACTTAGTGCGTGTAAACAGTTGACCAAAGCTAGACCTAAGCCAACACTTATGCCTACAATTTCCCGCTACAAAAGTCCACAAATATCCTATTTCAGATAAAATAGAGATAATGTTATTACAAATATTATTTTACTTATTATATCCCATTATATAAAAGGTTATTTTATTTTCTTATGATCCAATTATAAGATTAATGTTAATTTTAATTGGTTATCGACGTAAACCAATCAACGTTGATGTATTATGTCTTCTGTAAATCTATCAAGCTGAAAATTGTAAGGCAATTTTTTAAAGTTACAAAAGTCGTTTCTAATTAGGATAATAATAACGAAGTATTGTAATTAGGATAGTGTTAACAAATTATCTTTCATTACTATATTTTATTGATTACTGTTGCTTAGCTTAGCCTATTAGTAGTTTTCTTCTTTGCCAACAGATGGGTCACGTACTGGTATCTCACGAGTAGTGTTTATATTACCGTAGTCCGTATTTTCGTGAAAATCACACAAAAATCTACGGCCAACCAAGTTGAAAAGAAAATATATTTACACAAATATATACTAGCGTTAGCCTATACATGATAAACAGGATATAATGTGAAATTATCAACTGGAAAACAAATTTGAAGGGTCACTCTATACACTAGATCGGATAATACTCGATTATATACAATAGTAATTCTGAAAGAAATAACTAACGCTTAGTTTTAAATTTACGGTCAAGTCCTACTGAAAACCTGCCCAGTCGGCTGGGGCTGTTGAATACATCGATTGCTTCTCTACAGAGGGATAAAAAACCCCAACGAGTGTCCTGGATATGACACTAAACAATCTGATGGTGAGGTTCTAGTGATGCTGGAGCTTTGGGGAATGCGGAGTACCCCTTTATTGCCATCACCCCCAGATCTACGACAAACCAAGTTGAAAAGAAAATATATTTACACAAACACATATGAGCCTTTGGTTATCCAATCGAAAATGAAACTTGCATGAGAAATGGGATATATGATGAAATCGTTTAAAGATTAAATTTACGGGGTCACACGATGATATATGAGTATATATATATATATATATATATATATATATATATATATGATATTAATACTTCTATAATAATACATTTATAATACGCTGACAATATGATTTGCGGAGGGTTAAGATCTGCCATCCCTCCAAAAAAAGGGTATCCTGGGTATGTCACTAAAATGCATCTTGGGGGGGGATTTTGCAACGCTGTATATAAACAAAATACAATAGGGAAATGAACAAAATACTCCATCCTCCTCTTCCCTAAAAAGGTGTCCACAGAATCACTAAGAACAACAGGGGCATAACTTTTTTTCTATAGCTGCAAAGGTTCATAATCGTATCAAACCTGAAATTAGGAAAATTATTTGAAAAATCAGAACATTTTCGGAGATATAGATCGACACCTTCATAGATTCTGACTATCCGTAGAATCATCAAAGAAGCACAAGCAAGAAATCTCGAGACAACACTCGTGCTTGCAGATTTCTTTGATGCATTTGATTCCATACACAGAGAAAAGATGGAGTAAATACTGGTAGCGTATAGTTTCCCCAAAGAAACTATTACAGCTATAATGAGGCTTTATAGAAACACTAAAGTAAAGGTTCAGTCACCTGATGGAGACACAAACTTCGACATTGTTGCTAGATTTTTGCAAGGAAATGCACTAACACCATATTAGATTATGCTCTGCCTAAACTAGGTACTTCGAACGATGATCGATCTAATAAAAGAAAATGGTATTACGCTAAAAAAGGTGAGAAGTAAGACGAACAAGACACGAGGGACACAGTTGAAGAAGCAAAAACGAACTCATAAGTGATATTTTTCTATGGATCCTTACACGGCCACTTACTTCCCATCTCAAAAACCATGTAAGACGAACAAGACATGAGGGACACTGCTGAAATAGCAAGAACGAACTCATAAGTGACGTTCTTCTATGGATCCTTACACGGCCACTTACTTCCCATCTCAAAAACCATGTAAGACGAACAAGACAAGAGGGACACAGCTAAAGAAGCAAGAACGAACTCACAAGTGACGTTCTTCTATCGACCATAACACATGGACAGGTGCCCATGGTGTATAGGAGGTGCCCGTGGTATAATGTTATCGTCGTAAAAAATGGACACGGTGACACGAGTTCAAATCCTAGACGAGACTGGTTGCATTTCACATAGAACTAATACTCTTGGGAAAGGTATGAATCCAATTATTCTCCCTCCAGGTAGGGGTAAATAGTAGGGCAGACTGGGTTCTTCAGCCTTGGTAAGGCAACTAGTTTAGGAGAAGGAAAACTCTGAATTCAAACTTGTTAAACTCCGCTTAAAAATTGACCTTGTGTCATATTCTGCCCAAGCAGAGGGGTTGGTAAATATGTATAACACATGGACAGGTCAGTGTTGGTCAACCAGCAAGAACTTATTTGCATCTCCTCCTAGCGGACACAGTTTGGAGGATCTGATGGGAGCGACTAGTGATAGGGACGGATGAAGCGTGAGATTCAGGGAAATGATGATGATATAGGCATATTATAGAAAAATGGAAACTATATATATATATATATATATATGGATTGTTAGGATTTACAGTCGGCTCTGATTCTTTCCTGAATTAGCAGTTCTATTCCTTCTGCTGTTTCTCTTTTCCTACTTTTCATTATCAGCATGGCACATTTTTCAATACCAAATTCAATTCCTACATCCTGGCTGTATATCCTTATTGTTTGTAACAATGTCACCTGTTTTTTTTCATATTTTGCAAGTAGTTTGAGGACGTGATTGTACACGAGTTGATTAATCTTTTTTGTGATTTTATAAATTTGTAGCCAACCCCCCGTGAACTTTTTAAATATGTAATTGAGTGCTATTATTATTATTATTATTATTATTATTATTATTATTATTATTATTATTATACTACTTGTTCACTTTGTCTCCTTGTGCATCTCCCCATTTTAGTATCTTCTCACCGGAATCTTGGCACAGAACAGTTACACAAATGAGAAATCTGAAGATCAAATTCTATTAAGTAATTCATCTGATAATTCTCAAAAATACTCTCTTAAATTCTATTTCCTACCATTATTTTTGATATCATCTAATAGAAATCTTAATTTTCTTACTCTATTGCTGTTTTTGATATGATAAGCCATTTTTTTTTTTTACAAAAGTATATTTATCAATCTATTAACAAAAAATCCAATTAGTTTTTGAAATCTGTCTTGAAATTAAATTTCTAATTTGAGGAGAAATATTAAAAATATGTCCACCTTAATTAGAAATTCCATTATTTTGAGTTTCAATTAGATCACCAATCATTCTTTTTTCGAGTGAAGTAATTAATCCTTGTTTATCCAATCTCTTCCTGTAAGTTTAATCGTTTAATCTTTTTTATCATTTTTGACACTATTTGTATGTCCTCCAATTTCAATATTACACCCCAATTTTCCTGTCTAGACATTGAAGCAATGACAGGAGTACAATATTTTATATGAGGTCATATTATGGTATTAGATTGCATTTAAAAAGATTTGACTCTCTTGAATTAAAATTTCTAATCATTTAGCCAACTATTCCATTTGCCTTCGATACAAGAGACAAAATATAATTATCAGCTTTAAAAGTATCATCAAAGCCAAATTCTAAATTACATTCCTAATTTACTTTTTTGATTTCCCGGTTGCTCCATTTACATTTAAATTTACTTTTATGACCAGAGCACCATTTATTAGGATCAGTCAGTATTATATATATATATATATATATATATATATATATATATATATATATATATATATATATATATATATATATATATATATATATATATATAGATAGATAGATAGATATTTACCATTAAAGGAATCGTGACTCTTGGGAGTGTCAGTGCACACACACACACACACTGAGAGAGAGAGAGAGAGAGAGAGAGAGAGAGAGAGAGAGAGAGAGAGAGAGAGAAGGAGGGGGTTCTATGCTTTCCTGGAAACTACAATCACAGTTTAAAATTCTAAATTAATACTTTTAGATTTTATACAGCTTTGCTTTTATTACTTTGATCACTTTAGATTTTTGCACCTACCATCTTTTATACTTATTGCTTAATACATATATATATATATATATATATATATATATATATATATATATATATATATATATATATATATCACGAGGCGCTTTCTGTGTACTTGGTTATCGTGGTTTGGAAGTGTACAGGGTAACCCGAGTTCAAAACCTGGATGAGACTGTTTGTATTTCCCATCGTGCAAATACCCTTGAGATAGTTATTCATACAACTCTCCAGTTATTCATACAATTCTCCGGTTATGGGTAAACATTAGGTAACCGATGTTAAAGAAGGAAAACTTTGAATTCAAACCTCCCGCTAAAAATTTGATCCTGCGTTATATTCTGTAATACGAGTAGTTAAACACACACACACACACACACACACACACACACACACACACACACACACACACACACACACAGAGGGAAACTTACATATACACTCTTATATATATATATATATATATATATATATATATATATATATATATATATATATATATATAACTTTTCGCGATGAAACGTGCACTGTTAAAAATAAAAACAACGCCCATTAGCAGTGAATACACAGGCCTGAATTACTTGTGAGAATATTTGTCCTATTTTGTGGCCGATGTCAATAACCGATGCGAAATTTAAGCGGAATTTATTTTAATTACAATATAAATTCTATGAATAAGAAACGACTTGATATTGAAACTAATGGCAACCTTTTTTGTTTGTTATTTTTTTTACAGAACTAAATTTAATGAATGAATAGAAGAAAATATATTTTCTCTGACTCTTATCTGAGATGAACATTTTGACATTGTCGTTTCCCAAGTGAACCAAGTAAATGAAATGTTCTTGAGAATATTTAGTTTCAGTTCAACGAAAAAGAAAAGTTATAAAACGTGTTTCTAAATAAATAGATGATATTCTTTTGGAAAAATGGAAAAAAATATGGTTTATGAGAGCACTTAAATGTTGTTTTTGGTCGGCGGTAGACATTAATGGAACTGTATTATAATTCTCTGCTGAAATATTTTGACAATGTTACTTTGAAATGACATTAAATTCATGTACATGAACATCTACCGTAGCGATATAACAAGCTCGCCTAAACAAAGCATTTTTGCTAGTTTGATGAAAATGAGCCTCACTGAGTGCCTCACTAAGGCTACGCTTTGTGTAATTTATATCTTTCGCTGGTTGTATGTCAGAAATATTTATCAATTTGTCTCCTGGAGAGTCAAAATGGCCATTTTTGTTTAAATGTGGATTTCGTTGGCCCAATGAGTAGAGTGTTTGCCAATGGTCCGGGAGACCGAGGTTCAAACCCAGGTCGTGTCATTCCAAAGACTCAAAAATGGAACTTGATGCCGCCTTGCTAGGCACTCAGCACTATAAGGTGAGAATCAAGGGTTAAGTGGAGCAATCCTGGGAATGAAGTAGCGCCCTCCCCTACACCCCGGTGTAGTGCTATTGTAAAGGGAGCCTTCGGGTCACCAACTTTACTTTTTACTACTTTAAAACTTGTAAAACAGCATTTATGTGCAAACGGTCGCAGTTTTAACAGAAATGTAACTTTCACTATTTTAGAAAGAATTTGGAAAAATCAAATCAAGACAAAACAAAAAAAAATATAAAAAACAAAACAAAACAATACACATTGCAATAATAGACACAACAAATAAATAACAAATAAATAGATAAAACGCAAACAAATACAGGGATCAGGTGGATTTAAAATGAAACTTAATGGCTCTGCCAAGAAATTAGTTGGGCAATCTTCGAACAGGCCGAGCAGTCACGGCTAATTTGAATCATATTCCTCCCAGGCTTGACATATACCTCAGAAATGAAAAACTCGTTAGCCCAGGTGTCCTTATTACACACATAGAAAGGTCAATTGAAGACACTTGAATATTATAGACGAGAAACTGATAGTCACCAAGCAACGTTGACTGTGTATCTACGCTATTATAACACACACACGCGTATGTATGTATGTATGTATGTATGTATACCCTTTTATATATCCTTATATAAGGATATATATATGTATATCTATATCTATCTATATATATATATATTTATATATCTCCTTATAACAGGGCTGTTCTTTCTGTAGAGAAGATTATGTTTTCTAGCTTTAGTATGCAACCAGTCTAAGAAACGGGCAATTCTGATTCAAAACTAAGACGAATTTATTGATAAGCAGCAACACGTACTCTACATTCCTAAGAGTGCAGCCTCACTATTATATACTGTTTAGTATCCTAACCAGTGCAACTGTTGTTGTTGTTGTTGGGGAGGGGGGGGAATCCTACCTCTCTGTTGGGATGCAGTCATCGTATTCTACAAGACAGACAAGTTCTGTAGTCCTGCAGATTTATATTGATGATAAAATAGAAAGAGAAGGATTTCTTAATGGGTATGAAAGGGTTAGTCTTTCAATGTCTCATAAACAGAAGACTTCGGTGATAGTACGGTCAGAAGTCAGTAGACAAGGATATCACGTGAGAGGAGGCGTTATTTTTTAGAGGACCGGGGTGCATATATTCAAGGAAGCAATCAGGAGATAAACCGGTAAGTATCAACTCAGAGCAGTGACAATTGGCTTGACCGTTAGATTAGGGTCTCACCACACCTACCATTGATGGTCACTCGGAGATCATTGACAGCGGAGTTATCTAATCATTTGACTGAATGGGATTATCGCAATAGCGAGGGATTAGCGCTCAACTCTTTCTGCGAGAATAAACTCGAAGAAGGAATAAAATTCGTCTTCGTGTTTTTACTTTATTTTTTTTGTTTTTGTTTTCCTTTTTCGAGCTGTTTCGTGGCTTGTGAAGTTTCGATCAGAACCCGGTAGCTGATAGATCTGCTTTTGAAAACAATTACAACGTAGCAGAAAGAGATCGGGTAGCCGACGATAATGGGAAGAACGTGACAGTATTTCCGCACTTAGATAAAACCATAGACATCCTTCACAATGAAGAAAGAAAATGAAGATAAAGAATCCTATGTCTGTTGTTTGTGATTTTAGGAATGAAGAATATTGCTTTTTTTTTAATCTGAGAATTAATTTTTATTTATTTATTGCGGACTTTTCCCCCTCATCTTGGTAGTTTTTTGTGTTGTTTCTTCTTTCACTACGTTTCGGCCAAATTCCCTCTGGCCTTCTTCAGGTGATTTTACCGGGCCCCGAAGGCGCAGCGGATAGAGGCGGTGAGTCTCTTCGGTTCCAGGTGAGCATTGTCAGAAGATAGCGGTTTCAAATCCTACCCAAGTCGGCCAGAGGTATACTTGGTCACAAAAACGTGGTGCGATAGACAACAACTATGGAAGGCAGTAATTACTGGGAATACGGTTACAAGACTCAGCATTCCTATCCGAGGTCGCGGTAAAATCACCTGAAGAAGGCCAGAGGGAATTTGGCCGAAACGTAGTGAAAGAAGAAACAACACAAAAAACTACCAAGATGAGGGGGAAAAGTCCGCAATAAATAAATAAATAAAAATTAATTCTCAGATTAAAAAAAAGCCTCATCTCAAAAATGATTCCAATTAAGGACAATATACAAGAATATTGCTAAAAAAAAGGCAGAGACAATAGATCGAACTCTATTTGTATCGATTGCTGTTCGAATTTACCATAGCACATTAAATATGAAAACAGTTTTTTTTTAATTATTTCATAGACGATTGAATTCAATTTGTTTTGTTTCATTTGTAAAGAGCTATATAAGTTTATTCAAAAAACAATTGCCAATTTCATAAGTTATTTAAATGTAAAATCAAAGCACCAAATACTAATTTTTATATTATGTTTATTAGTTTCCCTTTGGGACCAACAGATTTTGTAATATTCTTGGCTGCTTCGTTGATGTTGAATGTATTAAAGTAAAAAAAAACAAAAAAACTACTTCATTCGGGATTTTAATTCATGCTAATGTAATTGTTCAATTTGAGGCAGATTAAATTAGATAAACTCCTTTTTTTAAAATTCTCCTTTTGAATTCAAGTTTTCCTAATTATGCAGAAGTGCACTTTTCAAAACTCTTCTGATACTCTCTGCCTGTTTTTTCTCTACACATCATATAAAGCAATTTAAATTTAGTATAAGAAAGAAGGCTTAATTTCCAGTATGAAAAAAATACAAAAATATGGGGAGAATAAAGCCCCAATGGTTTTTGTAGGAGATGAGATGGGGAGTGGTCACGTGGGACTGTAATTTTTAAGGGGTCCTTGATTGCCACATTCGCTGACCCAGACACATAATACAATGTTAGCGTATATTCATCGACAAGCACGCGATATTCACCAAAATACCACTTTCACTATATGGGAACCTACTTAAAACCCAAATGAATGGAATGATTTATTTACAATGAAAAATGTCAATAATGGGGATGAGAGAACCCCCCACCAATAGTTGGAAAAAACCGTTTGGTTGCCGACTGTTTTCCGGTATCCGAGAGGACAGAAAACAAGCCAGACTATCTCTACATGGGGAGAGGATCTAAGCTAATAGGGCAAAAGAAACGTATATGGGTGTGCGGCAAGGAGTAAGTCATAGGGAAACTTGCAATGGGGCTGTGAAAAAAGTGGGTGTGAAAAAGGATAGGGGTGGGGAAGATCTTGGAGACTAAAAGCTAGATGGCGGGGCCAATGGCGCACAATATACAGCTAACTAGGGGAACAAAATTAAACTTATCGGTAATGGGGTCTGCACAGAAAGAAGAGGGAATGGTGACTTTAACTTTGTCTCGTTTTGTACGATCAGGCTCGTTGCATTCACCCACCTTTTGTCGAATTTATGAGGTCCAAGCATTTTCTATCGCATCTGATTTTGACTCTACGTTGATGCCCCCAAAAAAGAATTAGATCACAATGAGAAAATTTTGCATCGTCATACAATCCCTTCTTTTGCGTCGTCCAGATAACCATTCTGGCCACAGCTAAGATCACGACAAACATCACACGTTTCTCACCTTTATTTGGAGGGTCAACATTGTTCACGATGTAACCAACCTCAAGCAACGTGAGTTAGAGCTGCTGAGGTTCGATGCGGGTCGTCCACTCCCTGACGTGGCTCTTAAACGGGCGGACTCGCTCGCAGTAGTGGAAGGTATGCAAAGTCGTTTCTTCTAAGCCACTGTTGCAGCGAGGACAATCGAGCATATTAGCCAGACCTGCTTTGAAAGCCCAGCCGGAAAAGGGCAACACGTTCCGTGTGTGCCGTTAGGTAAGCGAGTTTTTCAAAAGATCCGAAGCGGAGGCCCTGTAAATCCCAATACAGTTCCTTTCGAGATCTGAGCAAAGTCACTGGACCCAAAAATGTTGTGAATGGCCTTATGGCACTCGCAGAAAAACGGAGTTTTACTTCTAAGAGTATGACAGCCTTCTATTTTTGGGTTGGACTTTAGACGAGGAAAGATTTCCTTCACCTTCCCTTTCCATACCGTGTCACTCGACAAGAGTCAGCCCAGGAAAGCTAGTCTTTCAGTGAACTGATTGCTCTCCAGATGAGGCATCCTCAGAGCCCCATTGCGAGGACATTGACAGCAGACCTGTCTACGGACCATTGGCCTTCGACCTTTCCAAAGCAATTTGGAGGGTGATTGTTCCAGCGCCAGCCGTAGACTCTTAGGCAGGGTGAGTACAGACAACCGGTAAAGGAGCAAGGGGAAGATGTACACGCCCACCCCCGCTTTGCCTTTTAAGGATAAACGCCTTCGAAGCCAGGTACCCACCCACGTTTCTACCTTGGCCTGTACTTCTTGCTAATTACACGCTAGTTGGATGCCAGGTCCGAACCACGCCGCGAGGATCCGGACGGGTTCGTGGCTTCAGTGAAAGGGTCCAGGCAAAGGAACGCTGTAATATTATGGACGGGCGCTGTCATTAAATTGCGGCGGTCTCAAGGTTAGAGAATGTTCAAGCACATCAGCTGTCATCTGTCATTGGGTACAAAGGTCGAACGATCAAAAATGTCACGAACCTCGCTCGTGCACGCTGGGTGACATGTAGAGTTCAAGCGTGATTTTAATATAATCACGCGTGAACTTTTACGTGTTTCACTACTGTCTCACTGGTGAGCATCGAACCTTCGGGAACCTTCGAATGGATCCATCAAATCGCTATATAAGAAAATCAAGTAGCGTGATTTTGGCAGTTCCAGACAGGTTTTCAAAAAGGTTTCAACATAGGTGCACGACGCCCCGACCCATGTTATAACCAAGCCAGTCATGGCAATACGACTGATATGATAAGTATCAACAGGCCGACGATAACCACGCCGCCGTCATCGCCAAGAAGAGGAAGGTAAACCTTTTCTACGTAGTACGCTAGCTGAAGTGCGCAGTGGGAGAGAGTGATACAGAAAGAATACGTTTGATAGCGACAAAAAAAAAAGAGAAGGCGAGGAAGAACGCCATTGAACGAACTTTTTAACAACAGTCCGCTGTAATCCCCAAGAATAAAAGCGACTACAATTTTCTTCCTAGAGGTTCAAGTTTTGAGTGTTTCTTTTCTGTGAATTCATTTCTTTTTGACACAACGTTTTAATTTTTTTGGTCCTATACTACGCCACCCATCCAAGTACACAAACAACGACCTTCAATCTTATCAAAGTTCATCTTGGCTCCTTCTTTCTTTTCATACCTCACGACCACCTTCTTCTCAGCCTTTGTGGCCAAACGGCAGGATACAAAGACAATGATATCATCGGTGTATGCAGAGACCTTCACCCTAAGACAGCCAGCAAAGGGGTCTCCACGCAGTGTCGGATTTTCCCCCTCATTCCTAAGCCTACGGAGCAGATACTCCGAAGGGGGGTCATAGAGAGGAAGAGACAGAGGGCAACCCCGCAGAACTGACCGCTCGATCGTAAAAGCTTCTGAACGCTTCTCTTTCACCTGCACTACTGCCTGGAGGTTGTGGTACATCATGCTAATCCATTTGTAGAGAGACACCAGCGCTGCACCGGCAACTGAATGCTGAAAAGACTACAAAGTCGTCCTTCTGCACCCGACAGTCCTCTGCACAGCGGCAACATCCACACAGATTTCGAGAGTTCACCCATCAAGCGCGCATACTTGCTTGGATCATTCTGTCCTCTTACATTCAAACTGGCAAGGTTTAAAGTCATTCGAATGCGCTCATCAAATCAGTGCCAACGACGGTCCAGAAATCCTCGTGAGTGAGGCATGTTTCAGAGAACCGTGGTAACTCGACCATCTCTGGACAATCCGTCCATATCCAGAGGATACCTCAGCTTTAATACCTTGTAAAAGGAATGGTGAACGTGAATCGGGACTCCGCCCGAACAAACATTTTGCATTTTTTTCAAGATGGGGGACTCTAATTCCGCCCACCTTACGTCCCTATCAATCTTGCTTGCCTTATCCAGCAACCGCCACACACATAAAAAAGAAGCCAGACACTCGGTTGTATTTCTATTATTGAGAAGAGTTGAAGTTACGTATAAGAATATTCGCTTTTCAGAAAATAGTTATGATGAGAATAAGGAATGGAAATTGGATCCGAGCACAAGAAAGGATATGCTAACGTCAAATATTTTTGCTGTGGTACTATTTACCAACCCCTCCGCTCGGGCAGGATATGACACAAGGTCAATTTTTAAGCGGAGTTTAACAGGTTTGAATTCAGAGTTTTCCTTCTCCTAGACTAGTTGCCTCAACAAGGCTGAAGAACCTAGTCTGTCCTACTATTTACCCATAGCTGGAGGGAGAATAAGGGGGTTCATACCTTTCCCAAGGGTATTTGCCCGAAAGTGAACATAATAGCGCGACTGGAGTACGAATATTTTTGCTGTGGTTGTAGTTGTTGTTGCTTGGTTATGAAGTAGAATTCAAACTTATCGTTTAACGTTTAACAGCTTACTTTGCAATACAGAAATCAAATTAAAGATTCAATTAAATATTTCACTATTTCTTTTTCAGTAAATTAATGTTCATTTAGTGAATATGATTATTGTATTCAGGTCGAGTACCGCTAGGCTTTTCTTCTTCCTGATTGGTTACCTCACCAGGGCTGAAGAACTTAGTTTGCGCTACTATTTATCCATAGCTTGTGTGAGAGTGAATTTAGCTAGTTTGAATTCAGAATTTTCTTTCGTCCAGACTGGGTCAGAATATAACTCAGTTACAGTCTAAATACAAGATAACATCAGCTTGATAATTTCGTCTTATAATAAAATGACTTTAACACAATTTCAAATTTTAAGCAGAGTACTGCAAGTAAGAATTCAGATATTTTCCTTCTTCTAGAGTGGTCGCTTGACTGACGCTATAGAACCTAGTCTATCCTACTATTTACCCATAACTAAGGCTGGGGGAAGAACGGATGGATTTATCTTGTACTGGGTATAAGTATATATTTACCCACACTATTTGCCATTGGCAGGATGTTACACAAGATCAATTTTAAGCGGGTGTACAGCTGGTTTGAATTCAGGTTTTCTTCAAGGCAAGTTGATATACCAAGTCTAAAGAGTCTAACTGATTTATTATTTGTCAATCGCTAGAGGAGGGAGAGATGGATTCATGCCTTTCTCAATGTTATTAGCAAACAGATTCGTCCAGGATTTGAACTTAGCATGACGAGTCCATTTCCAACGACGATAATCGTTACGCTAAGAAGGCGTCTCAACGACTCTGTAAACTGACTAAGTTGTTATGATAAATATCCATAGAATATGTCCTTGTTATTTGACGGTTTTTGGTGATTTTCAAATATTCTAGTCCTGGAGAGATTTTCGAAATAATGGAGATTAATTTCATTGTCCAACGGAATGTTTTCAGAAATTTTGTGGTCGTAATAAAGGTCACTTAATCATGTTCAGTCGATCAAAGTCAGGTATTGGGCTAATATTTCGTTTTCAATGTTAAATGACGTTTCAACGACTTCTTAAAGTTCAGCTTCAGACCGCCTTAGGCTTAATAATACGAAGATAAAGTTGTGTATCGTTTTGAAAATATCAAAAGTTTATTTGTTTTTTTTTGCTTGTAGATTTTGGGCTATCAGTTTTAAGCAAAAGTTTCCACTGCCGACTTTTCAAAATGCTAGGGAAACGTTAGAAGTGTCTTTGGAGTTTATTTATCTCTTTATTGCTTGTACAATCAGTCGACTGAAATACATAGTTAAAAAAAAAACAACCTTTACGTAAAATTTAGAAGGTCGAAAACAATAATACTTCATCAAATTAGACAAATTTCTGTTTTTGGTCACTATTGAAAAAAGTTATCCGCTTTGTCTGCCATGCTTAGAAAATGCTGACTGTATCCCCTGTTAAGGGGGCTAAGACTCCTCTAAGACGAGGTGTCCTGTGTTGATTTACAAAGCTTTTTGCTTAGATGTAGCACAAGGTCGCATGAATGGGGCACCCAATGAGAATCGAACTCACTCGTGTAGGTCTGCTAGTCTACCTTGCTAACCATTAGAGCACCTGAGGTGCCCTAAGACGAGGTGTCCTGTGCATCATACTAAAGTGCATCTCATGAGGAGGCGCCCGTTCGGCAGGGTAAGTGTAGTTGTCCTTCATTGCCATTACTCCAAGGTCAACTCTGACCCGGAGTGGTAAAGTCTGTTAGGATCTCATCTAAGAGACAAATAAATCTGTTTCCTATATAATGCGAATATTTTTAAACAGATTTATTTGTCTCATAGATGAGATCCTAACAGACTTCACCGCTCCGGGTTAGAGTTGACCTTGGAGTAATGGCAATGAAGGACTACTACACTTACACTGCCAAACCTCATGAGATGCAGTTTAGTATGATGCACAGGACACATCATCTTAGAGGAGTCTTAGCCCCCTCAACTGAAGATATGTAAAACTCATACAACGGCAAATTATTTGTTATAATTATACTAACTTGAAGTTATAATTGGTTAGATAAGATTAAAATTATTAGTTAATTGAAACCATATACTTGTGCGCAAACAAATGAGTTTTATCAAACAGAAATAATTGCATAAAATTATAAAATCATTAGTATTAGATTGGTATACTTAAAACCGTAAAACTGTGTGAAAATTATTTGTTCAAGGAATATTTGAAAGCATATAACTGTGTGCAAACAAAGGATTGTTATTGTATAGAAATAATGACTTGAAACTATATAATTGTGCATAGATTATTATTATTAGATGGGAATACTTGAAACTATATAATTGTGCATAGATTATTAGCATTTGATAAGAATACTTGAAAGCATATAATTGTGCATAGATTATTAGTATTAGATAGGAATACTTGAAACTAAATAATTGTGCATAGATTCTTATTATTAGATGAGAATACTTGAAACTATATAATTGTGCATGGATTATTATTATTAGATGGGAATACTTGAAAGCATATAATTGTGCATATATTATTAGCATTAGATTGGAATACTTGAAACTATATAATTGTGCATAGATTATTAGTATTAGATGAGAATACTTGAAAGCATATTATTTGCATAGATTATTATTATTATTGTTACTTCTTAGAGTTTTTCACATCAGCGTTAGATGGTGGTCTTTCACTGGATTTTGAGTGACAGCAAGTCTCCTCAAGTCTCCTGGGCTCGTCCCAGGATTCTGGCTGTTCTCAATAATGCTGTTGTTTGGATGGTCTCCACTCGGCCGCCAACGTCCAAGTCCTCCAGTCCCTTTAATAATCCTTTAGTTGCTGTACCAAAAGCACCAATCACAATTGGTATAATTTTCACCTTCATGTTCCATAGTCTTTTCAACTCTCTAGCAAGGTCGAGGTATTTATACTTCTTTTCACATTCTTTCAGTTTTATTCTGTGGTCAGCCGGGACAGCAAAGTCGACAATTTTGCAGATTTTCTTTTTTTGTTGTTGATTATTATAAAGTTTGGTCTTCTGGCCGAGATTTGGTGATCCGTGTGTATATCAAAGTCTCATAGGAGTTTATGTGTATCATTTTTTAGGACAGGTTATTATTATTATTATTATTATTATTACTATTATTATTATTATATAGGAATACTTGATATCATGTAGCTGTGTGCAAATTTTTTGTAATAGATAGAAATATTTGATATCGTACAAATGAAAGCAAAAAAAAAAAAAAAAAAAACTCCTAAAAACAACTACACAAAAATTGTACATATAAAGATACAATAAATGGGATAAACTTTTAGGCATGAAATAATCCTAGACGTATTGAAATGCCGTTAGAATAAAAAAAAAGGTCATTGATGATGAAAAATGTGTTTATGTTAAGATCCCAAAACGAATAAAATAATTGATGAAGAATAATTGTCAACATCTCAACTAGTTCGTGTGTTTTACTTGGACAAATGACATTTCGTAAATGTTAAAGGGACTTGATGAAAAATAGAAATGTGTAAATAAATATACAAACTGCTAATTTTTTTGACTACTGCATTTATATATTTTGCTTGGCTCAGTCTTTTTGTTTAATGGGGTATCAACCTTTCTGGGTAATTTAATCCCAAAACCAACCAAGTAGAACAGTAATAGTCGAGGGTGAACCGAAGGCTCCCTTTTCAAGAGCTACTATACCGACGTGTAGGGAGAGGGCACTATTTAATTCCCTGGATTTCTCCAGTACACTCGACCCTTTCCTTATAATGCTGAATGTTAAGCGAGGCAGGAGCATCAAGTACCATTTGGTAAGACTCGACCTGGGATTGAACCATTGGCAAACACTCTACTCTTTAGACCAATGACTCGGTGTTAGAACAGTAGTGGTACTATTAAACTCAAAACTGGCGCGGGGGTGGGGATAAGAGACTTCACACATTTCTCAAAGGTATTAATTAGTCCGAAAGGGAATGCAATTCAAACTTCATATTAAGGGTGTTGTAGTCCAGCACGTTTGCCACTACGCCACGGCGAATCCCCCACTTCTGCTTACGTCAATGTTGCTGTTCATCACATTTGGCACGATGCCACGGGGACTCTCATATTTTGGAGATGCTAGCGCATCGCCAAATGGTTTTGCAATCCTGGACGAGACTGTTTTCCTTCCTCTTTTACGCTAATGTCTTAGAAAAAAAACATGAATTCATCACTTTATTCCCCAAAAGCTATAGGTGAATAGTAGGTCAGACTGCGTTCTTTAGCCTTGCTATGTAAGAAAGAAAAGTTTGATTTCATACCAACGATATTTCGTTTGATATTTGACGTTGTATCGCATCCAGGTTTGGGTAAACTATATACGTAATTGTATTGTAGACAAAAATGAACATTAAAAAAAATTGATAAGGGTGTACAAGTTTATGAGGGATACTGTATGAAGTCATTTGCATATTCAACGGTCGCTCCGAAAGTAATACGTTCTATTTGTTTATTTTCTCAGAAATTGCAATAGATATAGAATGCAAGAATACAATTAGAAAGAGCATATTTTCAGCTAAAAAACTATTTTTTGCGAGCGATAAACAAAACATTGAGTACCATGAAAATCTACATCCGCAGTGGCAACCCACTTTTTTCACTACAGCGAGGGCAGCATTTTTGTTAGGAAAATATAGTTCGCGTAGTCCATCTTTCATTGACCCCAAATCATGCAGATGAACTGAGTGAGTTGCAAAATAGCAACAAAGGAGTGACGTAGCACTCCCCAGAGCGTCGGAGCTTCATCACAGGATCCAATTTTGTATCATACCCAGGATGCCCCCCTCTTTTTACTGGGGGTGCCCATTGCAGAAGAAGGTATAGCTGACGTCTGCTGACGTTAAGATTTACTGTAAGAAATAATTTTCCCTTTGTCATATATAACTTTTACAACAGCATAATTCTTTTTAATAATTTGTTAGTTGAACGAGTTATTTTTTACTTCGGAGTACTTATAAGTTCAACATATAAAGATAATTATATATATTGGATTGAATTACTCCACTGAATTTATTTTTTAGTCAGGAATTTATTATATAAAAAGAAATATGTAAAATTGCTCAGAAAGTTGAATTATCATTTAAATTTTGTATGAATATTGAAAATATTTATTATGTAGCTGTTGTCGCTGGAGTGTCTCTCTCCATCGAAACTAAATCTAATGAGAAAAACGATGTTTCAGTGAGCAGCAGAAGTTGGTTTAAAATGCATTCAACCTTATTTATTGCAATTTAAAATCTTAATTTTATTTGATTATATTGATGAAGATCTATACAGCTTCGTTTACCTAATCATTTTCATTATTACATGACATGATTGGAAAAGATTGAAGACGATGAGATGAAAATTGACAGTAGTTTAAGGCCATGAAATGATGAATATGATATGAAAAGATTGATATATTAAGAGACGACGATAGATATATATGAACAATCTGAAATAGTTATAAACAAACTGATCTATCTATCTATCTATCTATCTATCTATCTATCTATCTATCTATCTATCTATCCCAGTCGGTTGCCCAGTCAGCTGGGTCTGTAGAATACCCTGACTGTACCTCTGCAGAGGGGTAAGACCCCCCCCTAACGAGTGTCCTGAATATGACACTAAACAATCTGATGGTGAGGTTCCAGCAGTGCTGGAGCTTTGGGGGATGCGGAGTAACCCTTCATTGCCATCGCTCCCAAGTCCACTCTGGCCCGGAGTGGTAGCACCTGATAGGGTCCTATCTATGGGTTAAATAGAAATAACAGCATACTTATGCTAAACTGAATTGAGTAAACTGGATAGCTTGAAATAGAAACGTTTTTGACCATTAAACCATACTTACACTTAAACTGCGTGCTTATGCTTAACTGAATTATTTCAAATAGAACTGTTTTTCGACATTAAAACTGTATTTACACTTAACTGAATTGTTACATATAACTGCTTGAATAGTTTGAAATGGAAATGTTTTTGACCATTAAACTGTGTACTTATGCTAAACTGAATTGTTTGAAATAGAACAGATTATTTACATAAAAATGGATTTGGCGTTAAATAACCTACAAAGGTTGATATGCCAAAACCAAACAAACCAAACCAAACCCAGTCGGTTGGGGCTATAGAATACGTTGACTGAATCTCTGCAGGGGGATAAGATCCTTCCAGCGAATGTCCGAGATATAACACTAAGCTAGTTTTGAAGCTTTGGGGAGTACTCCTTCATTGCCATTACTCCCAGGTCTACTCTGACCATAAGGGTCCCATCTGCGCGCCAACTGTTTGAACTATTTAACCATTTAACGGAGTGTACACAAATGGCTTTTAAATTGAATTGTTAATGTTACATTAAAATACTTGAAGCAATTCAACTGTTTGCAAAAACTGAATTATTAATGTTACGAGGATCATTAAATAAGTTTCCAGACTTTTTTTTCGTATGGGCACTTTTATTGATAGTACACACATGGAACTCTAGTCCCCTTCCAAGTAATCTCCTCCGGCTACAATGCACTTATTCTACCGTTCCAACGACTTCTGGAAGGCCCCATCAAGTCCTCTTGTGTGAGCGTGTCAATGACCTTCGTCACGGCCTCTTTCATCTCAATTGTCTCATAGCAACAGTCTCTGAGCTTAAGGAATAACCAAAAGTCACAGGGAGCAAGGTCTGGCCAATAGGGACGGTGAGGAACTGTCTTGATGCCCATCTTAGTCAAATAGTCTGTGACAAGGATGGAGTTGTGGACTGGTGTATTGTCCTGGTGGAAATGCCACTGACCCGATTTGAAGAGTGCTGGTCTCTTCCGAAAACCTCAACATAGTAACCCTAACCCTAACCTTTGGCCAATCAACTCTGGTGTATTGACTTCCTTACTCCTCCCACGCCTCTCATCATCCCTCACAGACTCCGTGCCTTCCTTGAATCTCTTATGCCACTCAAAAGTTCATGCAAGATGCTCCAAAAGCAGTTTGAAGCATTCCATACGCTTTTGTGGCAGCATTTTTTCCAAGTTGAAAACAGAATTTGATTGCATATCATTCTTCTAAAGTGTCCTCATGTCCAGACTGCATTTTTGAAATTCACTAGCAATGACAATCAGGCTTTAGTAGGGTGTATTCCAATTGCTGCTGTAGCTGTTGATTTGATCCTGAAATCATAAAAATTGGTCTGTCATCTTATATGATGGATAGCAATAACATAGTGAATTCTCAAGAGTCTACGACAATTTTAAATGCCTGTACAAAAAAGTCTGGAAACTTATCGTATGCACCACGTACAAGGCAATACATGGAACTATTTAACTGTGTGCAAAATGAATGAATAGTGTTGAATAGAATTATTTGTATTAAGTAGCAATATATGAAACCATTTAACTTTTTTATAAATAAAACTATTAATATGTGCAATATTTAAAACTACTACGTGAAAACAAATGATTAATATTAAATAAAATTATTTGGTTGAAAGCAATATTTGAAACCATTTAACTGTAAGCAATACTTAATTGAATGCAAAAAAATTAACCCTGACTCATTTGAATAAAACTACCTATAAACTATTCACTTACAAATTATATATATATATATATATATATATATATATATATATATATATATATATATATATATATATATATATAATCGTTTAACTGTGTGAAAACAAACGACTGATTTTAAATTAGACTATTAGTGTTACGTAGCAATACTTGAAACCATTTAACTGTGTGAAACCAATAAATAGCAATACTCATAAACATTTAATTGTATGCAAATAAAACTATTAGGGTTAGGAATACTTGAAACCATTTAACTATGTGCTAACAACAGAGCCCTGGCTTCTTTCAAATGTTACCTATAAACTATTTGTTTGCAATATATATATATATATATATATATATATATATATATATATATATATATATATAAACAGGGTTTGGCATTAAATAACCTGCAAAAGTTGACACACCATAAATCCACCAACCCATCAACTTCTCCCTTACATCTTCATCTTTCTCTCTCTTTCACGCACTTTCTCTCTCTCTCTCTCTTTCTTTCTTTCTCTCTCTCTCTCTCTCTCGCGCGCACTTTCTCTCTCTCAAAAATAGAATGATAGAAAATTCACAAACTTTTTTTAAAAATTACTTTCTTGTTCTTTTCTTTTTTTTTTTTGAATTTTATTTACTGTAACATTCTTTCGTACACAATTAAATATTATTTATTGTCTCAAAAATGTTTTTTGTAGCCTGGATATAACTTGGAATCAATTAGATGGGATTTTACTGTGGAAAGAATGTTACGTTGTGTACATTGAATGATCATATATACAATATTTACCCATTCAGGAAATGTATTTTAAATTTCATACTCTCGGCCGTTGTAATGTTTTATGGTCTCTACGATCGGCCGGCGTCCGTCTCGTCATTTCGCTTCGTTCTTTGGTTGGCTCGTGTCGCTCAGCTTTCTCTTTCATGTCACCATCTTTGTTTTTTTATCACTTAGAATATTTGAACTATTGTCTTCATCTTCAGTGTTATACTCATAACGTTTCAGCCGATGCGTCCTTCTTCAAGTATTTCTTGTCGAACTCAGGAGCCTACACAAAACCTCGAACCGAACCCTTTTATTTAATCCACTGGGTAGAGAGTGTTCTAATTCTGTGAACCATAAACAAGTACAAATGTTGAACTATAGTAAATATTCTTTGTTATTTACCTGGAGTCAGGATTGAACCTGCAACCTCCTGATGATTTTACTTAAAAGAACTTCTCAACCAAACGCCAATATCCGTTGCGCCATGTGACTATTCTGAGTGATAAAAATGATCAAGCTTCATGTCAGAAATTTAGACAAATAATATTTTTGTTCTTGTTTGTTGTCTTCTGTTATCATCTTCCGTTGTTCTAAATTCTTTTCTGCTGGGATAAAGAATGACAAAGCTACTACAATTTTATGTGCACATTTTTCTTTTATTTCTTGGCAGCGGTTTATAATTAAACCACTGCGGGTTTATGATTCTCGAAAATTCTGGGGAATCATTAGGAGCAATATGGAGCACTTAAGGCCTCAGATCGAGGCTTTCTAACTCTAGAATCGTTTTAGTCAACTGATTGAAACGATCCAATGCGAAGCGTAGTCTTAGACTGACCCCGAGTTCAATGGCTGTCAATTAAAGTGCTTCACCGATTGTGTTTTTCCACGCGATTAACGGCTCGGGACTTTATTTGAATGCTATATTACATGTCAATAATATATCTCACCAATCTATTATGTATCAGCTACCCATATATGAACTGGCACATTTTCGTGAGGTCACTCGATCAGCAGTGACGCATTTGTATTCTCTGTGACTGTCACATCCACTCTGAGCGAGCGGATAGATTCTTCATATACCATGCTGTTTTTATTTCTTTAATTTTTTTCTCTTTTGGACAGCCATCACATCACCCCAATCTGTCTACTCTCATCGTTACAATCCCTATTTGGCAACTTGATACTGATAGTATTTACCGAAGTTACCGTTGAAACGCCGTGAACGAGATTAAAGAAAACGTGACATGGCAGCTGATGGCATTCCCAAAAGAGGATATTATACAATCTTGAAAACGGGAAGGGGTTCAGGGATAAGTGTTGGTTGACTGATTGATTTTAACGGCATTTTAACCTGTCTGGTGTTATTTTATGCCTAACAGTTAGGGAATAGTGCACACTGTACGACTATATCTACATTTTTGTGTTGTTTCTTGAGTTTTTTGCACACTGATATTTGATATCGAGTATCTCTAACTAACTCAAATAATTTGTTCATAATTGTATGTTTTCAAGTATTCCTATCCAAGACAAATAATTTTCAAATAGATCTATTTGACCCATTACGTGAACCCTAACAGTTACTATCATTTCTGATCTGAGTGAACCTGAGAGTAATGGCACTTCATACACCCAAGAGTTCCCAGATTAGAGCCTCAACTCGAGGTGAAGTTTAGTTATGATAAGTGTGTACCGTCACAAGAATACTTTTTAAAAGAAGTACTTTAAAAAAGAATAATTCAAAAAGTATTTTGCTGTCGATATGACTCCTGACTATTTATTCATCCCTCAAATCAAAACCATATTCTGTGTCTGCTATCAGGAAAGCGTGGGAATTATACAATAGGTATTGACACAGTAACTGAAGGTATTGTCAGTTGAAAACTTCCAACACTTTTTACCAAGGGGACTATTTTTTAAAGTGAAGTTGTAATTGAGTTGATATTTGTTATATATTACTAAATAGACCAATCTTGTATTGCTTTCAAACAGAAAGAATAAATTATATCCTGCCCTCTGAAAGAAACTTGTGTCAGACTTCAGCGAAAGTAGCATGAAAACATATGTTTGTTGCTTTATAAGATTCAAAGATTTGGATTTATAAATGCCTTGACGATATATTCGATAACGTTGGCAATTACTTTATACGAAGCGTGAAGTGATCGTTTTTCTCGCATTTTTATATAATAATCTTACCAAAAGTTTTTTTTTAACGATATATCATCCTTCATGGGTTATTTAAGGCCGAAGCCATTCTTGAAAAAAAAAAAGCAGTGATACTTTTTAACTCTTAGCTAGGGGTTATAAGTGGTTTCATGCCTTTTTCTTATAATATAAAAATGCGAGAAAATCGTTCACTTCACGCTTCGTATAAGTTTTGAGGACGAGGTGAGGAGTGAGTACACATGATATAAGGGTTCAAGTACTGGACAACAGCCTCGAAATAAGTGAGTTCATAATCCAGTTGCGCTATTATGTTCACTTTCGGATTAATACTTTTGAAAAAGGCATGAAACCACTTATACCCCCAGCTAAGAGTTAAAAAGTATCACTGCTTTTTTTTTCAAGAATGGCTTCGGCCTTAAATAACCCATGACGGATGATATATCGTTAAAAAAAACTTTTGGTAAGATTATTATTCTACTCCTTGCAAGTTTTTTTTACACCAGTTTTAACCTTTTTTTTTTTTTTTACTGGAGTCTAAGTGACAGCAAGTCTCCTCAAGTCTTCAAGACTCTTCTGAGAATTTTAACCGATTTTTACAATGCTATAGTCTTAATAGTTTCGGCCCTTCAAAATGCACTAATTACAAGTGGTATCATCTCACATTCTTTTGTTTCTTTAGGTTTTGTTTTTTTTGTTATTTTAGTTTGCCGGCAAGATCAAAGAATTTATTTTTTCGCTTTCTTTTATTTTCCCTTTGCGATTTGCTGAAACGGATCTCTGTTCAATGTCAAATCATTTGCTTATTCGTAGAATTTATATTTCTTCCCTGATCTAAATCCTTGCGGCTATTCCCATTTGCTCAAAATTAAAACCTCATTCGGTGATTGCGATTTGAAAACCGTTTGGAACATACAAAAAAGTTGCTTTTTAATTACGTTGATGATTAATGAATTAAATTTTAAAAAAATACAAAATCAGTTTTGGAGGAGTTTACGTGGCGTAGTGGCTAACGTTACTGGACTGCAAGATCGTAGTAACGAAGTTCGAACTCCAGTCGCACTATTACGTTCACTTTAGGACTAATGCCCTTCAGAAGAGTATGAAACCTCTTATCACCCACTGCTATGAGTTAAACAGTATCACTACAGTCTTTCTACAAGGAGATTCCTTGTGGGGTAGTGGCTAACGTGGCTGGACTTCGACATCTATGTTTGCGAGTTCAAACTCCAGTCCAGCAATTACATCCACTTTCGGACTAACATGCTGTGTAAAGGGATAAACCCTCTTACCACTATTATTCTAAAATTATGGGAATCCCAGGGGAACTGCGGATTACGGGCTGGACTGTGACATTGTAATAAACGAGTTCGGTCTCCAGTAGCGTTATTATGTTCATTTTCGGACTAATACCATTGGAAAAGGCATGAACCTACTTTCCCTCCAGTTATAGATTAAATTGTATCACTAAAGCTCTTCTACATGGATAGATTTGGCATTAAATAACCCACAAAAGTTCATATACCATTAAGTAAAGAAACCAAACTATAATCAGTCTTATTGCTTTCTAGAGAAACCATAAAAACAACCGATTCAGATTTTCTTATCTTAATACAAGATGTGAAACATATTTAACTAAACAATAAGTCTAATTATTGGAGGAACATTCGAAAATAAATAAGATGCAAAGAGGAAACATTGAACAAGTTAACATAAAATTCGGAACAACAAATTAACAAATTTCTATAAAAATCGAACGATACAACGTAATGAGAAATATCCTAAAAAATCTGCGATCAATACAAACCATTGGGTTTGAACGAATTTAGAGAAAAAAAATCTGGTGGGACAAGTGATATGCTAATGAAAGATAAATAATAAGTAAAAATTCCAAAAGAATTTCAATGTTAACATCTGACTCAAAAAATAATCCATGTAAGTTCCTACAATTTGAAAATTAAGCCCCAACAATGGTGAAATTGGCTTTGGGAAAAAATGTTCACGAACAAACAATATAAAATAGATGTATAATCCTACTTTCCAGTGGAAAGGCGAAGTGGAACAATCTATCTATCTATCTATCTATCTATCTATCTATCAAATACAGCCGCCAGTAATAAAAGCGAACCCCTTCTGTAAAAGGTAATCATGTATATGCATGGGTTTTCCAACCAAGTGGGAAGCACACACACACACACACACACACACACACACACACACACACACACACACACACACTGTCGTGTACGAAGAAGCGCTGAAAAGTCGTCAGCCCAGCCAAGAAAAAAATAATGGAATTTTCTATTTGATGATATTGAGGGAAGATTAAAATAACTTGTAAATTGATTAGCCAAATTTGTTGAACAATGAAATGAATATGAGGAATCGAATATATATCTTATGGTTTAGCAATGTTCGTCTTCCTTAGATCAAGAACATCAGCATCCCAATCCTGTATACAGATAGATAGATAGATAATGGCTGCCCCCTCGGATTCAAGAACGACGATCACATTATATCATTTTGTAAAAGAATAATCGGAAAGTTTGAAGGTGATAGGATTGAAATTTACTGTAGTTTCAGGTGAAGAAAAAAGTATAGAAAATGTATAAGCGTCATATAGATATGTAGTGATGGCAAAACATAGATAGGTAGATAGATAGATAGATTTTGTAAAACAGAGATAGATAGATAAATAGATAGATAGTTAGAGTGGATGTGGCTTTTTAAACCAGCAAGAGATTTAAAACCTCTGTCACAGATTTGGCACAGAAAATATTTATGGAAAACTGTTATTGAACAATTTTTATCTAAGTGTACCTTTTAAGCCCTCTAGCTGACCTGTATCATGTTCTACATGTTTGACAGGTGTTATTTGTGAATATTTAATAATCTACCTATGTTTCATTATAATTATTCTTAAGCAGATCTTTTCACAGACATTTAAAATTAGTTCTTGGCGGTCATCTTTCAGACGATATAGCTGAAATTCAAGGTCTTTCCAATCATTTATTTTAATCTTTTTTTCAGTGCAGGATTTTTCAAAAGTATCCTCTCCAGATAAACCAGTTCTTTCTTTTGACCCCGTTTAGTTGCTTGAAACTCCCCGTCATCAGCAGAGATATTTGCTGCTTTAAGTGAGATCTTCAGACAGTTCTTGTACCTCATTTTTGGCTAATGGCCAGATCTTTTTCAATTGACAGTTTTTCCACAACTGATTTCTCAATACTTTCACATTGACATCTTTCTCGCTCTTCAACGCCACTTCTATGCATGTTCGGAAGCGTTCGTAGGGTAATGGTTGCCGTCGGATGAAATGAACACAGTATCCCAGGTTCAAAACCGAGACTAGGCTGTTCCTATTTCACATAGCGCTAATATTCTTGGGAAAGGTATGAATCCAATCATTCCCTCTCCACCAAATAAAAAGGAAGACTGGACTTTTAAACTTTGGTATGGCAACCAGTATGGGAGAAGGAAAACTGAAATTAAATCTGTTAAACTCGGCCCAAAATTAACCTTGTATCGCTTCTTAATTGTGTAGAGGGGTTGGGTAAATATATATGTGCATATTCTCGTTCATCCATATAATACTTTGCAGATATTGTTCGAGAAAATACTCAAGATTTTTTATATGATAGTCACGGATAACCCATGTTTCGCATTCATCATTTAAGGAAATCAGCACACAATCATGATATATCTCGACGTTAATACTTTGGGATATTCCACGTTGTCTATTGACACGTTGCTTCAAAAGTCTCTCTGCCTTTTTAAAATTTTATGGGAGATTTCATTATCAAAGGTACAAAACCTGTTGATTCTACTTCCTAGATATACATATTTGTCAACCATTACTAAACGTTTTCCATAAACATATATGTTTGATTCACGATAATAGAAAAAATTAATGATTTGGAATCACAAACGCTTGTTGATTGATTGGTTGAAAGAAGTTACATGACCAGAAAAAGGACAATGAAAAAGTTAAATTTTATTTTCTAATTAGTTAGGAATTTTAAGAATAGCAGAAACAGTTGGAAATGTATTGAGGATTTTAATATATAGAAGCACAGGTGAGGGAACTAAGCAGAAAGGGGAAAAGTTGCAAAGTATTTTCTCCTTTCTGTGAATTTATGAAATGACAATTGGAAACTCATTGAAAAGGCCGACCTAATCAGACTAAAACATCAAGGTTCGATTCAGTTTCTTTGTTTTATGACATATTAACTTCTTGGGTTATTTAATACGAAAGCCATCCTCGTGGAAGAAACAGTAGTGGTACTATCTAATCAATAGAAGTTGGATTAGGGGGTTCATGCCTTTCCTAAAAGTGTTAGACTGAAAGTGAACGTAATAGTGCGACTAGATTTCGAACTCACACACTAAGATGTCGTAGTCTAGCCCTTTAGCCATTACATCTCGGGAACTTCCCTTTAAAACATCGACAAATAAACGCATGAGCCAAAGTATAAAAATGTTTGTCAAATTCTTTTGACACCCAAAGAAGAATAACGATCGAGGGCTTTTGAGTCCAATCCCGGAGTAAATTCTAGCTAGACAACCCTCCACGATGTCACAATCACACTATATTCATTAGTGCATTCAATAAGTCAGAAAAAAAAAGAATCTAATGTGTATTATTGATAAATAAATGTAAACAGTAAACTAAATATTAAAGATAATTACAGAGCAAATGTCAGAAGAGAGAGATTTTGTTAAAGGAAGCTGCGGAAAAATGAATAAAGCGTACCGCTCATATGTTAGAATAATCAAAACAAAAAAAAAAAAACTGCCACAATCTAATCAATAATAATTAGGCGTAATTAACTCATTTACAATGTACCGACAATATAGTGCGAATAAGTCAATGAAAATTTACTTAGGGGAGTCCCAGTGGTGTAAGGGCTGACAGGTTGGATTTTGACATCGTAGTAAGCGAGTTCAAAATCCAGTCGTACGATTGCGTTCCTTTTCGGACTAATGCTCCCCAAGAAAGGTATGAACTTCTTTATCTCCCCAGCTATGGGTTAAATAGTTCAACTACTGTTTCTTCAACGAGCATGGGTTTTGACATTAAATAATCCACGAAAGTTGATATGCCATTAAAAAAAGAAACCAAAACTGAGATTTTACTTACGAGAAGAAAAAAAAAATAGAAAGATTTCCAATTTCCATACATAAATACACATCTCTCTCACGCAAAAAATCGAATTCAGGTGCAGTGATCAATAAAAACGAAACAGATTTCTCACTTACTTCCATCTCTCTCTCTCTCTCTCTCTCTCTCTCTCTCTTTCTCTTTCTCTCTCTCACTATATATATATAGTAAGTAAAGTTGACGTCCGTAGTCGAGGGCGATCAGAAGGCTCCCTTTTCAATAGCTACTACACCGAGGTGTAGGGGAGAGCGCTACTCCTTTCCTTGGATTGCTCCACTTTACCTTTGATATGTACCTTAAATTGCTGAGTGTTAAGCAAGAAGGTATCAAGTACCATTTTTAATGTCTTTGGTATGACGCGACCTGGGATTGAACCCAGGTCTCCCGGACCATTGGCGAACGTATATATATATATATATATATATATATATAAATATTCATATATATATATATATATATATATATATATATATATATATATGTGTGTGTGTGTGTGTGTGTATAAATAAGTATTTTGTACCCAACGAGATTTATACTTCTTGTTTATATAATGTAAGTCAGTGGATGGCACTGCTTAATTTAAGATTTGTTTTAGATGAAAAAATAAATAAAAGGATGATCCGGTTTCGCTGGAACGAGAAAAGAAATAGATAAAATGAATAAATAAATAAATAAATAAACTTAATGACCTGTTGACCCTCAGACAAAAAAGAAATTCCTGACAGAGTATTGGTCATCTTTTGAAGTTCATGCTCGTCTGGTCAAAAAGAGAAGACGATTGGACTAAATGAAGTGAAGGTGGGTGTACCAAACTAACATTGCGAACAGAGTTTTCTTATGTCCCAAATCGAAGAGCATACTTTATCTCAGAAGAGAGCCACGAGAAAAACCTAATGGTCAGCCTATCTCTCGCTCTCTTTCTTCTTGCTAAAAAAAAAAAAATCAATCGTATTTTGACTCATTATCAAATAATAAAAGTAAAACTGAAATTTTTTGCGTTATTGTCAGTTAGTATTAACATAATAAAAGAAATAATTTGCATCTAGAAAGAAGTCGGGAACCTGCTTGCTTCTCGGAAAACAAAAAACAAACAAAAAACAAAAGCAAAAAACAAAAACGAACGAGAATTCGGCCATGCAGATACGACAGATAAAGAGCCAAGCAGTGCTTTGAAGGTCACACTCCCAACTCTCCGAAAACCCCTGATCGAACATAATAGTCCGAAGCAAATATCCATCGCACTTCCTCTAACCACAAGGCACACAAACATTTGTCCCAGCAGCTACTACGGTACGGTGAATACGATCTTTAATACATTTTACTGCAGCCGCAGTACAATCTGATTGAGAGAAGAGTTGGTTCTACCTTATCATAGAATGTTAACTTATGTAACCCATGTGATTACTGACTAGTCTCACTGCAGCTTAACTTTGATGATCTGGCTGGAACCGAGGTTTTTAGTGTGGCTTCTTATTTTTATTTAGAGATAATTCTTTTTTGCACACGATACTTCTGCGATATATTGTAACATAATAGATTGTTGAAATCTATCATTAACTGGTAAAGTTGCATTGAAATTAAGGGAAAACAGTTGAGTCAAAATGGTTTAAATTTAATTTTTCGCTTAAACCAAAGATACCAGGATTTTATTATAGCATGTGTGTGTCTGTGTTTGTGTGTTTATATATATATATATATATATATATATATATATATAATATTGCAATTTCCCGATTTGCATATGTCCCTTAGTATTTGCCTCTTTATATATATATATATATATATATATATATATATATATATATATATATATATTGTGTGTGTGCGTGTGTGTATGTGTGCCTATATATATGTGTGTGTATGTATGTGTGTATATGTCTATATATTTATATATATATAGTGTGTGTGAGTAACTATGTGTGTGTATGTATGTATGTGTGCGTGCGTGTATATAAATATATAGTGTGGGTGTGTACTTATATATATGTGTGTATGTATTTGTGTGTGTGTGCGTGTACATGTACATATATATATATATATATATATATATATATATTTGATTGAACATAATAGACATTTTTTGTCTACATATTTTTTGTTAATCCTTTCGAATTGCCGTATCGATCTTATGATATTAGTCGGTGTATTCTACTACCCCAGCCGACATGCCAATGTAACTGTATATATATATATATATATATATATATATATATATATATATATATATATATATATATATTATGCGCGGAGCAATAAGTAAATTGTCGCCATTTTGAATAATTAATTTCGCCCATGCGCTTGATTTCTTTCCGGTTTTGTCTTCTGTGCTGCAAAATAAAGTCAGTTTGACACCGAGGAAAGCTGTACCATGAGGCTATTCATTTTTCCAGAAATTTGAAAACGGCATGCTGTACTGCTTGGCATTCACTACTGAAGTTTCAACACGAAAACTTCAAAGTATTTGCCTGTCAATCTAAGGATCGATTCCTATTCATATTGCTGAAAAGTAAACAGCCTGTCCACCTCATGGTGTTTGGGGTGTTCACAAGCGATAGTGTCATTATGCTTCCATTCATCTTCTCACATGGTCTCAGATTCAACACGGGGGACCATATCAAGTGCCCAGAGGAGGTATTGCCGGCTAGGATGAAGAAGGTGGCTGCTGGAAAATCTCACGTCGGGCAATAGCACTGCGCCATGCCACTCAAGCAGGAGAACGCAGTCTTGGCCTTGGGAAAATTTCTGCGACATCACCCCTGACATTTGGTCGCGTAACACCCTTTTGATTGTTATGTGTGGGACACGGCCGAACAAGCGATCAACAAAACTCCATACAATAACAAAGATATACAAAAGGTTAGGATAACGGTAGCATTTAGCAATATAAGCTTGAAGATCATTAGAAATGATTGCTGGAGATTCTGAAATTGCTTGGAGGCAATAGTTGAAGGCAAATGGCGATTTTCTTTAAATACCTTTAATATATTTGAATGTAATTCCATGTAATTAAGGTAAATATAACTGATAAAGTGGGACGTCAGTGTAATTTTCACTTCTGTATAATCTAGACGGCAATTGACTCATCGCACCCAGTATATCCGTGTGTCTCTGTGTGTATTTGTATGTGCATATATATATATATTTTTTTTCTTTTCAATCAAAGATACCAGTATCTTACTATTATGTATGAGTGCATGTATATATATATATATATATATAAAGAGAGAGATTTTTGCGTGTGAGTATGTATGTATGTTTACAAGTGTGTGTGTGTGTGTGTGTGTGTGTGTGTGTGTGTGCATATATGAATTTAAATCTATAATTCCCTCCTTGAAGATGACAGAAACACTTTCTACCTGAAATTTTCGTAATTTCATATCTTGAACAATCCTGTCGAAACGCGTCGGTGGAACTAATTAACGTCGAAGTAATTAATTAATAAATCTTTTCTCATCCATTTCTATGTATTTTTATTTCCGTTTTCTTTATACAACATACTTTACTTAGATATATATGTATATAGATATAGTTTATATATATATATATGCGTGTGTGTGTGTGTGTGTTTGTGTGTGTGTGTGTGTGTTTACATGTGTATGTGTGTGTATGTGCATATATGAATTTAGATTCATAATTCCCTCCTTGAAGATGACAAAAACACTTCTACCGGAAATTTTCGTAATTTCATATCTTAAACAGCCCTGTCGAAATGCATCGGTGGAACTAATTAATTGATAAATATTTTCTCATCCATTTCTATGTATTTTTCTTTCCGTTTTCTTTATACAACATAACCTTACTGAGATATATATGCATATAGATATAGTATGCGTATGTATATATATGTTTGTATATAAGTGTGCATGTATATATATATATATATATATATATGTGTGTGTGTGTGTGTGTGTGTGTGTGCATATATATATACATATATAAATTTAAATGTTCACTTTTGAATAGTTTTCTTGTCCTGATGGAATTACTCCCAACTCCGGTTTAACTGGACCAAATAATACTTATATATATATATATATATATATATATATATATATATATATATATATATATATTCTTTTAAACCGAACACACCACTTTTTATTATTTATTACGGATATTAAAACACCAAAACAAATGTTATTATTGATATCATTTATTACCAAATTTTACGGCATTAAAATTGTAACCAAAAATCAATATTCTGTACTTCAGGTAAGTTTACGCGATTCACTTGTTATATATATATATAACTAAATACACCCTTAAAGTGTTTTTTTACAAGATTTTATTTTTATACAATTAAAATGGATATTATTAAGTCTTATTTTGACCAAACGCAACAGCATTGAAAATCTAATCAAAAATAGGAAAATGTCGCGGTCCAAAAAGAATTATATACCTTATACATCTTTATGAAAAATTATTTTTACTGACAGATTTTTCAAGTTGTAGAGTTTTGGTAATAAATTATATTTAACAATTTTCATTTTGATTATATAATGTTCCTTTAAATATAATAAAATTCTGGTACTTAGGTTTTGAAGAAAATTTTAAAAAATAATTAAAAAAAAATTTCTTTTAAATAAAAAAAAAAAAAAAATAAAAAACACTATAAAACAAACAAAAAACAAAATAAAACAAAAAAGACAAATTTTTTTTTAGGTGAACTTACACATCGACAATACTGTACTTATGTATGTATATATATATATGCGCATGTGTATGTATGGTAGCCTCAAACAGGACGTCATAGCGAAACTTCTATAAGAGCAATTATTAAAAGAATCTTATTAATCTACGGTTCAAATGTTGCCTCTTTGAAGTTGTAAAAATCTAATTCTATGAATTTATCTTTTTAAATTTACATTATTGTCTTTTAAAATTAAATTTTTTTTTATGTTACATTAAAAGAAAATAACCCAAAGGATTTCTAATGATACTTTACTCTGATCTTTGGTACAAGTGTTAGTCAGTAAATAAATTAGAACTATGCTTGTATTATAATATTTTAGCTCTTGATATACTAATATTTAGGTTTTTAAGAATTTATCGGTCAGTTTTTGTAGCATTTTATAGCATTTGGCCATTATTACGTCACTGGGTCAAACATCATCAACAGAAGAACGGCGATATCTATTGTCAACATTTTCTTTTAAAATATTCTTACTCAAAGTTAATTTAATCCTGAATATATTGTGACATGTAGGATAAATATCTCACATTTCTTACGCCAAACAGCTTGTGAGAATTATCTTGAATCCTCTTACAATTTATTTATCATGTGATATATCAAGAGATATTTCAAATAAGTAGAATCCCCGTGGTGTAGTGGCTAACGTACTGGATTGCGACATCGTAGTGAGCAAGTTCGAACTCCAGTTGTGTTACTACGCTCACTTTCGGACAAATACTCTTGTTAAAGGCATGAACTCCCTCATCCCTCCCGTCTAGCTATGGGTCAAAGGGTATCATTGTAGTTCTTCTGCAAAAATGGCTTTGGCATTAAATAACCCACAAAGGTTAATATATCATTAAAAAAAGAAACCAAACCAAGCAAGTTTCTTTGCATTCAGTTGGGCTTAGAATACATCGACTGCATTAGAATCATTCCTCACAACAAAATGGTGTATCCTGAGTATGAAACTAAACTGCACTCGGTGATGAGGCTCCAGTTCTGGAGCTCTGGGGAGTTGAGTACTCCTTTAATGCTTTTACTGCTGGATATACCCGGACCTTGAGAGGTAGATCCTATTAGGGTCCCATCTATATACTAAATCGTTAGTATTAGATAAGAATACTTGATACCATATAAATATACCAGACTCCTGTGGCATATTGACATTTGACAAGGATGATAACCATTATACCACGAGAAATATTGTAAATATTTTTATAAGTCGGGTACATCACGTGACGGTCCGGCTTGGGTGGAAGAATTAAGAGTTCAGTAAACAGCTTCATGCGAAGAAAGAAGTTAGTAAAAGAATAACGTTCTTTACAGAAGTTCATATTTGACCTGGAGACGGTCGAAATGTAAACAACTAGAATAAGAAGTTCTATTGTTTAAAATGGACTTTGATTTTTTAATGACTCTTCTTTGAACGATCGACAGGAATTTTGCTCGTTGGAAATTAACCATATTTACCCATATTTACCAACCCCTTCCCTCGGACACAAGGTCAATTTGTAAGCGGAGTTTAACAGGTTTCAATTCAGAGTTTTCCTTCTCCTAGACTAGTTGCCTCACCAAGGCTGAAGAACCCAGTCTGCCCTACTATATACCCATAGGTGGAGGGAGAATAATTGGATTCATACCTTTCCCAAGGGTATTAGTGCTATGTGAAATGCAATCAATCTATTCCAGGATTTGAACTCGTGTCGCCGTGTCCATTTCTTACGACGATAACCATTACACCACGGGCACCTTCTCGTTGGAAATTAACACTTACTACAAGAAGCACGTTTAGAAAATGGAATTGTTGACCCGAGTTGAAACCAAAACCGTGACTGTTTACGTCTCACTAATACCCTTGTGGAAAGGCATGAATCTATTTGTTCAACCCCAGCAATGGGTAAATGGTCGGACAGACTAGGCTCTTTAGCCATGGTTGGACAACCAGTCTAGGTGAAGGAAAATTCCGATTTCGAATCAGCTGTCTCCAAGGTCTTGTAACCTGGTTTTGGTGGTGGGCGACACTATTCATGAAGGATGTCTTGGGTAGGAACAATCTGACAGAGCCCATACCTCTCTATGTTTACAACTGGTTTGAATTCAGTTTTCCATTTTCTAGATTAGTTGCCACAACAAGGTTAAAGAGCCTAGTCTGCCCTACTATTAAACTATAGTTGGATGAAGAATAGTTGGATTCATACTTCTATCAAAGGATATGAAATGTTCAGGATTTGAATTCGGGTCGCCATGAGCGATTTTACCAGTTGTATCCTGCTTAAAAATTGATTTTGTGTCACAACCTAAGCGGATCGGTTTGGTAAATACATTCTTAAGAAAATCATTCTCTCTGAAAGTGATATCTGATGATGCAGTCGAATTTCTCTTGTGTAACGAACAGATAAACATTTTATGAGATTAAAAAAAATAGAAACACCAATTTGATGAAAAATAAAACACGAAGACATTTGCAAGTTTAATGATTTATTTTCCATTTTTTTTATGATATTCCAATGAAACATTTTCAAGTAGATGAACAATCAATGAATGAAGGAAGTGAAAATTACAACAAAGGGAGATAATAGATTAAAATAACGACGGGAAAAGGAGCAAAATAAAGTACCGTATTTGATAGCTTATAAGATGCATAGACTTATACGATGTACCTCAATTTTGGCAGGCATTTTTAAAAAAATAAATAAACTAACAGGTTTAAACTACGAATGTCAGGTAAAGGATTTCCGCCGGACATTTGTAACCCTCCCCCATTATCAAGTCATTTTAAAAGTTTCATATGTATTCAAAACCTCATTAAATCATAGTATTCAACATTTAAGCAACCTTAATCGGTTTATTTAAATACATGCATGATTAAGTTGTCACTTAATTTTTTTCTTGATTTGTGTTATTTTATATAAAGAACTGGTAAGTCTTACATTTATATAGATTGTTACTTTAGAAAAAAAAAGTTGCTGTTGTTGATGCAGAAGCGATTGTCACTTTGTTTACTTTTGCGGAAATGGTTGCGGTTTGATTTAAGGAATTGTGCAAAACTAAAACTCCAAAAGCTAATAGCTTTAAACTGACCCTTTACCTTATAAAACGCAGGATGATTTTCTGGGACATTTTTGGTAGAAAAATGTGCGTTTTATAAACCGTCAAATACGATATGTATAGAAAGGAAGTCAACAAAAAGAGAGAAAGACAGCAATGGAATATAATGAATGATACGAAAAGAAGGGAGAGAGAGAGAGAGAGAGAGAGAGAGAGAGAAGAGAAAGATGAAGACAATAATTTGAAAATATATTTTATATAATGAAGAAAAGAACGATTAGAAAAATATTAGAGACAAATAAATGAAAAAAGAATAAAAGAAAGAATAGAAAAGAGAAAGAAATAAAGAATAAAAGCAGGTAGACGGACAGACAGGAAGGATGGAAAGGAGGAAGGAAGGAAGGAAGGAAGGATATTGCAAAAAGGATGTAAGTAAAAAAATACAAAAAATAAAGAAAAATAAATGAACTTTTGATAAATAGATGAAAAAAATGAAGACTGAAAAGAGGAAAGGACAGAAGAAAATAAGGAAACAGTAAATAAAGGGGCAGGTAAGAAAAGAAAAAAAATCCAAAAAACAACCTCTAAAACCCTCTAAAAATGAAGAAAAATATCAATTTTTGGTAAAAAGACAGAGAACGAAATTATAAAAAAATAAATGAATAAATAAATGAATAAATAAAGAAAGAAAGAAAGAAAGAAGGAAGGAAGGAAGAAAAGAAGGAAGGAAGGAAGGAAGGAATGAAATAAAATTGGAAAAATTCAAAAAAAGAAAAAATATAAAATAAAAAAAAAAACGAAAAAAAACCTAAAAACAAAGAAAGAAAAATGAATGAATAGATAAATAAATAAAGAAGGAAGGAAGGAAGGAAGTGAAGAGAGTAGGAAAAATTCACGAGAAAATATCGTGAATTAAGAAGAAAAAAATTAAAGAAAATATTAAAAAAAAAAAACCTCAACAAACAAAGAAAAAAGAAATCAATTTTTAGCGAAAAAAAAAAAAAGAGTACGAAATTAAACAAATAAAGAATGAAAGAAGGAAAGAAGCAAATGAGAAAAACTAGAAAAATTCAAGGGAAAAATAAATTTATGAAATAAGATAAAAAAAAAAGAAGGAAAACATCTAAAAATTCGAAAAAGAAGGAAAAAAATATTTCAGGAAAAAAATTGTTTTTTTTCAAGTCCAAAAGGAAAAACTTTAATGAATATTGATGATAATAAGTGTTTGAGTCCTGGTAAAAATCATGACTTTGAATGTCTAATTTCAAGAAGATTGATGTAACATAATCTTCCTATTCATATATCTTCACCATTTGGCCTTGTACCTTACTATTTTAAGCTACGTAAATATTAATAAATACGAATGAAAACAGAAATGTTTAAAAATACAATGAAAAGAGGGTAAGAGTCCAGAAAGAAATAAACATAAAATATGAATTAAGTAAATGAGGAAACTCTGTCAAGGCTGTCGACAGCGGTAAGAGCTCTCAGCAGCTATTGTCTCTGCAGATAAAGTAATTTGAGGTGAGTAGTTTGTTCAGGTAGTCAGTCCATTCAATCTGTCAGTCACTCACTGGGCATGTCATCGGCAAGATTGTTTGGCTAGGTTGGTTTGGTTTTATGGCATATCAACCCTTGTAGGTCATTTAATGTCAAATCCTGTTTATATATATATATTAGATATATGGAATTTATAACCGAATAGTTTGTTGGTAACATTATTTTTAAACGAACCAAAGTTCAGTTGTTTGCACACAGTCAAATAGTTTCAAGTATTCCGATCTAACACAAACAGTTTTATTTGCACACTGTTAAACAGTTTCAAGTATTCCTATCTAACACCAACAGTTTTATTTGGAAACAGTTTTAAGTATTGCTATTTAATCCTAGTAATTCAGTTTAAGATTATTCATTCATTTGCACACAATTAAATGGTTTCAAGTGTTACTATGTAATACTAATTATTCAATTTAACATCAGTCATTTGTTGGCACACAGTTAAATGGTTTCGAGTAAAGTAAAGGATTAAATAGTTCTATTTGATCCATAGATAGGACCCTAATAGATACTACCAGTTCGAGTCTGAGTAGACCTGGGAGTAATGGCAATGGAGAGGTACTCTGCATCCCCCGAAACTCCAGGACTGGAGCCACACCATCAGATGGTTTCGTGTCATTCTGAGAGGTGCAGTCAACGTATTTTACCGCCTCAATCTACGGCATTGAGTTTGGCTTCGGGTCAGATGATGAGAAAATGCCCTATTAGAAAGCAAAGATAAAATTTGAACTCGTCATACCGATTTTGGCTTTCAGATTAATAACCATCATATGAACCAGTTCTACTTATAATCCACTCAGATAATCTGTTAGATGGTTTAGAGATCCATAGTAGTTGTTATAATGGTAACTGAAATGCCAATAGAGGCAACTTGGCTGTTTCCATTTGTTCTTCAAATAACACCTGACAGATTTGGGGTTACATATTACTTGCTGACCGTAACATTTTTTAAGATTACCAGCTAATTACTTATAGCTGAAGGGAAGAATTGATTCATGCCTTTCTAGTAGGTGGGAATACTTTGATATTTTATGCGTTTGTATTTTCCTAGCGGCTCGACTGTTAACACGTATATCTCGGAGTAAACGTGAAATGTAATTGGAATTTAATTAACAAGGTACTGTTGTAGGCGCTCATTCCTTTCTTCTTCTAAGAGAAGATTGGACTATCCCATATCTTTTGCTAGGGATAGTCTGATACAGAGTAAGTACGAAGTGAACACCATCTGTTTCGGGTGGAGTTTTAAATGCTTGCCAGCATTAAAAAAAAGCTGATTTAAAAGAAGAAAATGATAGAAAGAAACGCAAAATAGAAGCTTAAAAAGAAGATATGAGTATTTACAAGATATGAGATGATTGATTTTTAAAAATTAAATTTCATCCCTGTTTTTATTGATGCAAATGTTTGATTGATATATAAAGACTCGAGTCATTTTTCTTAGATTAGTTTAACACAAGCTCAGAAGGGTGGGGCAACCTGTGAGAATTGAACTCACAATTAATGGTCTGTCACCTAAAGATGTCTAAGTTAGACGAACCAGACATGCAGGACACTGCTGGAGAAGCAGGGACGAGCTCATAAGTGATGAACTCCTATGGACCCCCACATATGGCCGGGCAAAAGCAGGACGATCAGCTCGAACATACATACAGCAGCTCTGTGGGGATACGGGATGTAGCCCTGAAGACCTGCCAGAGGCGATGAACGAAAGGGAGAAATGGCGAGAGAGGGTCAGGGATAACCTTGCTTGCGGCACGACATGATGATGATGATAATTAACCAGCTATCAAATGAAAATAAATAAGATTAACCTATTATTGTATACGAGGAACCTAGATTAAGCTGCTATCAAACAAGTGTAATTTAGATTAGCCTAAAAATAAATAATGGTAACTATGATTAACCTGCCTGTAAATGATATTTATTCAGATTAACCTGCTATTAAATAAGAGTAACTAGGATTAACCTGCTGTTATATACGATAGAGTTAAGTGTCATACCCAGGAGACCACGTTTTTTTGATGGGGGGCATTACTTCTCTGATATTGTCATCATATTCGAAGCCCCATCAATTGACGGATAAAAATCTGAGGAAATGAAATCAGGTAAAAATAAATTAACGTCTCCCGAGACGAAACCATCAAAAATTATCAGAGGCGATGAACGATAGGGAGAAGTGGCAAGAGAGGGTCAGAGATATCCGTGCTAGTGGCACGAGATGATGATGATGATGATGACATAAAGATGTTAACTATTAGACGATATGAGGTTCCCAATGCAAATGTTTACTGCACCTTCTTCTGCATAGTTTTAGAGAAATCTTAGAAATTAATTATTTTTTTACTGTTCGCACAACTAGTTATATTGAGACCAGCCTTTACAACCCCTCAAAACTGCTTTATGATATCAGACTCGAGTGGATTTAAGTCTAATCGAGTAAATTACAAATACAATTCCTTTGTTTATGAAAAGCTCGGACAAAAGTAAATACATATATATATACATACTTGATTGTGTTTGTCTTATTTTATATGTGATCTGTCCAAGTCTTTGTATGAGCCGTTTGACTTTGGGATGGAATGAAGTTAAGAAGGTGCTGCATGTTTTCTCAGAATTTTCAGCCCCAACTGGCGCCATCTTCGGAGGAATTAATAGTGAAATGACAAAATTAATGACGAGTTATATATTTTTATACAAAGAGTGGGAGGAAGAACAATTGGGAGAAGAATTTACGGAAGAAAAGAATTTTACTAGAGGTAGAGGAAAATTGGAGAGAATGCGCCATAGGTATTTTAGAATGTAGCTGCTATATAAGAAGTTGATCTTGTTTAAGGAGGGTTTGTTTATCTTTATATATAGGGCTACAAGGATTTGGAGTTTTGTTTGTTTCTTTTTCTTTGTGCACGATGGAAATGTTTTCAATAATAGTTTTTCTGTATTTAGAAGTGAGACACGAATATGTTTGATAGATACAGCTAGTGTTGGAAAGGTGAAGTATTAAACTTCTCGACAGACTTGTAGTAGTTAGGCCTATGTAGGTACTTACTTTAATGGAGAAGTATTCTCTTAGTGGACAAATAAACTAGATTTAATCAATATTACACTACATTTAATCAAATATATGAACCAGAGAAAATGTTGACTACATATATATATATATGTAGGCTACATTTTCTCTGATACACATATTTGATTAAATGTAGTGTATTAGTTTAATACACACACAAAACACACACACACACACACACACACACACACACGCATATATATATATATGTGTGTGTGTGTGTGTGTATGTGCATTAGGGGCTCTAAGTAGTGGTAGAACTTTTAGTGTTTGTCAGCTTCACTCTCTGAGTGGACAGACATTACTGGCCCCCATATATTCTCAAAATATCTTACGCGCAAGCCCTAAGCACTGTACCCTTGGAAACCGCTTCAGCTGGAGGATTGAACCTCATGAGAGGCAGTGATAACACAGCACACTGGGTGACTGACCTTCTTGAAGATACCGGCCAGGGTAGACGGGTTCCTAGAATAACTATAACTATAACTATTCACGACCAGGGCGAATCACCAACTAGGAAAACCTAGGCCGTGATCAAGCTTGGAGAGGGATGAGCTCTTCAAAGCTTTCCCTTCCAATAAACATCACATGATGATGACAACTACTATATTCAACATAGATAGTTCGTGATTGTCAGAGACTCATGTGTGGGGCCTCTACAACCACCCACCCCCACCTTGGGGATACGAGTGTGGTTATGCCATAACTCTCGAAGGTTGGTATGTTATTAAAACAACCAGACTAAATTAAACTAAAAGAAATCGTGGTCAGACCCAATATACAAAAAAAAAAAATAAATTAACGAGTTAAATAGTTCTTCCTTGTATTGGTGGAGCTGAAAGAGAGTTTTTGGAGCAAGTTGACAGAGTTCAATATCTCTTCCATCGGGCTAGCTGTAATATGATACCCTTGATTTAACACCCCATAACCAGTGTAAATTTACAACACGTTTTGAGGTGTCACTCAACTGAGGCGTAATTGAAGGTGGAGTGTTTTGCGAACCCTATATATATATATATATATATATATAATTTCATGATTCGGTCTCATTTTCTCTTCTGTGGCTGGGGTGCGAGGAGACAAACGTTAATTGTGAACGCATAACCAAAATTACTAGAGAATTCCTGTTCCTAGAATAACGAAGAAGCAGCCACGTAGTATCCGGAGTCCGTTTCTCCCTGTTTCCCCGACCACAGAGCCTGAACAAAGAGTATAAAACAACGATAGGTCCTAACGCTCAAACGAATTTCACTTTTGTGATTTCTCCTTCCCAGCAGACAACTAGCCATCACATACATACCATTCCGCCGCTGACCACGCTGCTACTGTCCTTTACACATTTCTGGGGTCTGGATAATTTTGTTACCTTTGCTATAATGAGTAACTGGCTCGTTTGAATGGTAAAATTACCTTTTTTCTTTACTAGGAAACCGATAAGTGATTTTACTGAGTGGCAACGGAAGTTAACCTGACAGTCCATAGTTTGGTTTAGTTTTGCTTAGTTTTAATCTTGGCGCTCATTGTTGACAGTATCATGTGGCCCTGTTCCCAAGCCGCAAGGCAGTTTTCGCGCTGGAGTATGAAGGCGAAACTTGCACAAGATATGACCGAATGAGATTGCGAACGTTCTCTTTTTCTCAGGAGGCTGCGGTAATTAGAAGTCGACCGGAGTCAGCTGTGAGATAACTAAGAGGGAATGTGAAAGAAACAATAGCAAGCACCAGACAAAACAACCGCCTTCAACAAATAACTGTATATATCTAATCAATCCCATCGCTATGGGCAGAATGGGTTAATTCAGACTTTAAGCAGAGTACTGATGATTTGAAAGGGTAAAGGCAAGAAGCAGACGATACTCCACAGAAACTATTACTGACGCAGACTGCATAGATGATCTATCGCTTCTCGCAAATACACCTGCTCAAGCTAAACCCCTGCTACATTGTCTGGAGCAGGCATCAAGAGGCATTAGTCTCTATGTGAATAAAGATAAAACAGAGTTTATGTGTTTTAAGGAAGATGGTGTCATCTTCACATTAAATGGCAAACCTCTGAAATTAGTTGACCAGTTTGGTACCTTGGTAGCAATATCTTATCGATTGAAGACGATGTAAAATGCGTAGATGAAAAAGCATTTACTCACAGTGAGGCGGAGAAGAGATAGAGTCATATCGTTCCCAAGGAAATTATCAAGAGAACCTTATGTTGCCGATTCTATTTCCGATGGCAATAACCGTGACGCTGAGCGTACCTCAACAAATAACGGTCACGATAAATGTTCGAACTTAACGAGAGATGCCCGAAAAATAAGGTAGAGATTGTCAGAAATCAATTGGAATTCAAAATATTGTGAAACATTTGAACTTAAATCATTTTGTGGAATTTCACAATCGACTCTGATCAAACGATAAAATCAGACAAACCGAATATTCTAATTCAAAGAGAGGGGAAAGACTTGATTGCTGTTGTTGTATCTTCTGACAAAACGTGCGAATGAAAAATTTGAAGGGATCTCCAAAAACTGAGAAATAGAAATGGAAAACTGTGATTGATTACAGTAGCCTGTAATTAATGACAGCGCAAAAAAAAAAAAAAAAAAAAAAAGAACTTAAAAAACAAAAATTGGAAGAAAAACAAGTATATACATAATTTAAACGACAAACTAAGGACATTGCACAGGAATGGTTACGCAGGGGACACCAAAAGAGAGAAACTGAGTGTATTATTAGAACTGCACAAAATAATCCCATAACAGCTTATTATATTAAAGAAAAAACTGATTATACCCAGGGAAAAGAATGAGTAGATTATATAATACGAGAGAGAGAGAGAGAGAGAGAGAGAGAGAGAGAGAGAGAGAGAGAGAGGAAAATGTTTATCGCATAAGTGAATGCAGCAAACTAAGACCAAAGAAATTCGAAAACATGCATGATTGGGTGAGAAAGGTAACCCATAGGGAATTGTGCAAGAAATAGAAATTTCAGCATACTAACAAGTCTGATTCTGTCCTTGAAAATGAAACGCAAACAATTATCTGGGATTTTGAGATAAAAACGAACGACACAATCCAGTACATCAAAAAGTGAAAGTGAAAGTGAAAATGAAAGAAGGCAAAAAAATGGACAAATATATGAACCTTATCAGAGAGTTGAAAAAGCTATGGAACATGAATGTTACAGTGATACGAATTGTAGATGGTGTCCTTGAAATACTCTTCAAGAATCTGGAAAAGAGACTGGATAAACAGGTGATAAGTGGAAGAATTAAAACCATAGGCGACATTTCCACACTAGACGGAAGCTCTCTGAAACTGGTAGACAAACTCACCTACTTAGTAAGCAGTGTCTCACCAACCGAAAAAGACATCAATACTCGGCTAACGAAGGCATGGACAGCTATCGATAAGTTATCGATCATATGAAAGTCAGATCTGTTCGATAAAATGAAACGCAGTTTCTTCCAAGCAGCGGTCGTATCGATACTGCTATATGGATGCACTACATGGACGCTAACAAAACGGCTGGAAAAAAAGCTAAACGGCAATTACACAAGAATGCTGTGAACAATATTGAACAAGTCCTGGCGACAACACTCCACAAAGCACTAACTATACGGCCACCGACCTCGCATCACGAAAACTTTCCAAGTTAGACGAACCAAACCTGCAGGATACTGCCGGAGAAACTGGGACGAACTCATAAGTGATGTACTCCTATGGACCCCACATATGGAGAAATGGCGAGAGAGGGTCAGGGATATCCGTGCTAGCGGCACGACATGATGATGATGATGATGATGATATGACAGCACTACTATAATCGGCTCAGATTCTTAGAAGAGACCAGAGAACTTAAGGAGACTTGCTGCCACTTAGACTCCAGTGAAAAGCCAATAATAATGATAAATAGCAAAGACAAGATCGTGGTCGAGTGGATTTTGTCGTTTTAGCGGACCACTGAGTAAAAATAAAAGATAGGGACCTTACCACAGAACTAAAAAAACTGTAGAACATGTGGGCGACAGTGATATTAATTGTAGTTGGTGCACTTTTAACCTTCCCCAAAGAATTGGAAAGAAGATTGGAACAGTTGAAAGTCAGAGACCATTGAGACAACAGCATGGTTGAGATCGGTTTGAATACTGAGAAGAATTTTGCAGTCGTGAGGAGACTTATTGTCACATTTTATTCGGCTGTTGAAAAAAGAAGATGAATATAAAAGATGTTGAAGGAAATGCTAAAACCTTTTACTCTATAGTGTGTTTTTCTTACAAGTATGACTTACATTATTACGCAGTAAGAAGAAAAGAAAAGGAAAACAACAAAAAATATTTCTTGTGAATAAATCACAATGGATTTTTGTTTTGGTAGCATTCAATTCTTCTCGAGTAACTAAACCATATTTATGACAGGATTTAAAAGATTATATATATATATATACTACGTACCAAAAGTTTGAGATCACTTATCACTTGTTTCTCTTAGTGCATAATAAAGATTAATTTTACATTTGATCCTAAGGTTCAAAGTGAACTGTCAAAATATAAGCGAGAGTTGTTTACACATTTACATGTTAGTTGGGAATCACTTTCCCATGAACATAAGTTACTATAAAAGAATACTAAGAGTTTTCTCAGCAGTAAATAAATAGATAAATATATGCTCTCGGTGGATTTTATATTCATTTTGATTTAAATTACGTGATAATTACATGCAAATAGAGAAAAAAATAAATTTATTTCTTTAAAGACATGAAACTTTGTTCATTTCTTAAGTTTTAAAAAATCTATGTGGTCCCAAACTTATGGTTGGAAGTGTATATATATATATATATATATATATATATATAGAGAGAGAGAGAGAGAGAGAAATTGATAAGGTAATCCAAGTAGAAGGAGAGATTTATTGAGAAGCAAAGTCGACAATATAGGGTTTCGATTCTAATGAACCTTCATCATGATTGTGAAGGATGACATTAGTAATGTTAAATCAATGATGGATGTTTTTGTATTTTGTATTTTTAAACATCTATCGTTGATTTAACATTACTAATATTATCCCTCACAGTCCTGATGAAGGTTCATTAGAATCGAAACGCTATAGTGTCGACCTTGCTTCTCAATAAATCTTTCCTTCTACTTGGATTACCTTGTTATCAATTTTTCTCAACATGTTGTCGGATTACACTCCATTATTTACTTCCATGGCAGATCTGCGCTGATACTGGATGCAGCACGGAATTCATGCCGGGAGCGATGGACGATAGAGACGAGTGGCGAGACAGGGTCAGGTAAATCTGTGCTATAAGACGACATGATGATGATGATGATGATGATGATGATGATGATATATGTATTAAAATTGGTTCACTCACCGCGGGATAAGATCTTAAACAATAACAGTGCACATTATACGAATGATATAAGTTAAACAAACTCGTTGACAAATATCACAATCTTTACATATAGTATGACATAAAACAAACTCATGAATCTGAGTTTCTCAACTTCAGGTGAGACATGATTATATATATATATATGCATTTGAACTAGGAAAAATCGAAATCTTCGGCTTGAAACAAAACTTCACCTCGGTCATGCACAATCTAGTAACATTTGTAGCAGAATCTGTTTGTCAAAAGCAGGTTTTGCTAATCAAATCAGATATCATAAAAGCAAACAATTACAGGCTGATTTTACACGGGTCCATCAACAACAACCAATAAGTTATTCGTGTCAATTCTGCGAAAAAGTCTGCGGGTCTGAGAAGCCATATAAAAGTGAACGGTGTTCATTTTAACACCAAAGATAATTCTTTTGCTCTCACATATGCAGAAGGGTATGGGAGGGGGATTTTAGTCTGAGGTGTCACGTGTGTTTTCACGGGTGTTTCTTACAAATTTGACGGGATAGCTCTTTTCAGCAAATAAGTGGCAGTCATTATATATATATATATATATATAACAACCTAACTGATATAATGACGTTCTATTAGCCAAAAGAAAAAAACAAAACAAACTATATGGTATGAACGAAAAAAAAAAAGAAAAAAGAAAAAAGAAAAAAGAAAAAGCTTTACATCTTTAAGACACCACCAACTACAGTTTCAGGTTATAAGTAATCATCATGTCTGCGCCGAACAGAAATCATTTGATGCTCTTTCATCAAAATTC
>OY757909.1:6693209-6768209 GCA_963585895.1 Sepioteuthis lessoniana
TTTGTTTTGTTTTTCTGATCTTTAATATACAATAAATGTTTTGATTTTGTTCTGTTCAGTTTTATGTTTCTTTTTTCTTTCTGTTAATTGTTAATTGGATAACAACAATGTCTTTTTTTCAGTTTAAGTAAATATTGTATTAGATATTTATACTCAATCAAACTTCGTCTTTTTCCTTTCTCATTTTCTGTTCGCACCTTTTTCTATTCTTTTTCTTTTTCACTCATATTTTAACTCATCCACTTATTTACTCGTGTATTCTTTTCCTCTCTTTCTTTTTCTCGCTTCTCTCCCTATTTTCATTTCCCCCTCTTAGTTTCTGTTATTTCTTACCCCACCTTTCTCTCTCTCTCTCTCTCTCTCTCTCTCATTATCTTCTTCTTTCTGTCTGTCGTCTGGTTCACTCTCTCTGTTTCTCTCTTTCAAGTCTTTACTTGTGTAAAGGCAAGCAACTGGCAGTCACCAATCGCCGTGGATTCTGTCTACGCTATCCTAACTTATATTTATATATATAAGAGTGCTGACCTCTCCCCAAGGAATCTCTTCCTGAACTCCCTTAAAACCTCAACATAGTAACCCTAACTCTAACCCTTTGGCCAATCAACTCTGGTGTATCGACTTCCTTACTCCTCCCAAACCTCTTTAGAAGGGTGTATTCCAATTGCTGCTGTAGCTGTTCATTTGAAGCCGAAATCATAAAAATTGGTCAGTCATCTCATAAGGTGTATAGCAATAACATAGTGGATTTTCATGAGTCTATGACAATTTGCCAGTACAAAAAAGTCTGGAAGCTTATTGAAGGCACCACACACACACACACACACACACACACACACACACACACACACACACACACATATATATATATATATATATACTCAGGTAGGTTTAGGTTTCGTTTAAGCTGGTCTAATCGAATTGTGCTGTCTGAAGAAGAAATAAGGTGTATCTACCGCAGTTAAGTTCCTTATAAGTAATCAGTAGATGTGGAAAAGGTAGACAGCAACGAAATGAAACTTAAGATATAATCAAGAAACGATGTGAGACAGACGCTGTGAGAAGGATTGAAAAAAAAACAAAACACAAATCGACCGACGAAGAAGAAATGATATGCAGCATGAAAAGAGATACCATAATTACCCACAAATATTTTTACGCTAAGATTGACTAAAAAATTGAACTCTAATTAGTTGATGATGCTTAAAAGTTCTCGACCAAACCAAGAAACGATGATCTTTTATATATATATATATATATATAAAGATAGAAGAACACCAAATAAGATAGTTGCATGAAAAAAAGTGCTCGATGCTATAATAGCATTGCAGGTCATCATTATAATCATCATCATCAAGACGAGCTGATAACATGTAGATCCCCGACTCCCTCTCACCATCAATCCCGATCATTCATTGCTCCTGGTATGTCTTCTAGGTTGTATCTTGTATGCGCACAGAACTGACGTCTTTGCTGGTCGACGAACACTGACACATCCGTGTAGAGGAGTCCGTAAGTGAACGTCGTTTATGAATTTGCCCTTGATTCTCCAGCTGTGTTCCGCATGTCTTGTTCGCCTTTCTTGAAAGGCTTGTGAGATGAGAGGTAAGTGACCGTACAGTCGCTGTTTTGTTGGGTGTTGCTTCCAAGATTTGTTCAAAACAGCATGCAGCATTTTTGAGTAGTTTTCATCTAGCTTTTTCTCGATGAGTTTTGTTTGTGTCTATGTGGTGCATCCATAGAGTAGTAAGGACAGAGCTACAACTTAGAAGAAATTTTATCGGGTAGATGAGATTTCCATATAATCAGATAACCTGTCAATTGAAGTTCCCTCCTTTGGTTGGGGTATGTTGACATCACTTTCAGTAGATGAGACAGGATCATTGGCCTAGCAGGTAGAGTGTCCGCCAATGGTCCGGGAGACCTGGGTTCAACCCCATGTCACGTCATACCAAAGACTTTTACAATGGCACTTGATACCACCTTGCTTAACACTAGGCAATATAAGGTATGTATCAAGCGCCCTCCCCTACATCTCGGTGTTGTAGCTTTTGAAAAGGAGCCTTTTGGTCGCCCTCGACTACGGTCACCAACTTTACTAACTTCAGTAGATGAGATATTGCTGCTAAGATATGTGAACTGGTTTGCTTATTTTAGAGGCTTGTCTCCTTGGGCTGGGTATTTTCGAGAAGTGCAAGATCATCTGCGTAGTCAGTGTCTGTTATTCTTCTGAGAGATATTGTTTGCTTTTTGCCTTTTTTAATGTGAAAGCTATTTTATTAAATCTATAGATGTTCGAAATACGAAATGTAGGCAGAGTATGAGCAAATATGGTGCTAATGTATCTCCTTGAAAGACTCCAGTGACAATGTCGAAGAAGCCTGTGTCTTCATCAAATGAGTGAACCATTGCTTTCTTCCTTTTGTAAAACATCGTTATTGTAGAAACAATTTCTTCAGGAAAGACCATGTGTAAGTAGTATTTACTCTATCCTTCTCCTCTGTTCATGGAATCGAATGCCGGAGAGAAATCTTCGAATTATAGCGTTGCCTCGAGATTCTTTATTCGAACTCCTTCGATGATTCGACAGATTGTCGGAATCTGTGAAGTTGTGGAGCGATCACTTCGAAAGTCGTTCTGAGTCAGTTTCAACCTATAAATATTAGAATTATGAACACAATAAATCCGTTATTTAAGTTTAATGTGTTTTTCATAATCTTCAGATAGTTGTGTGGTAAAAGAGATTAGTTTAGTGTCTATATTTAGTCACGTGATATATTGTTATTGTACGAAAAATTGACACAAATAAAATAACGTAGAGAGATGTTAGAATACGTGACATTCAAACGATGAAAAAATTTAGATAAGGAAATTATCTAAAAAAAATGAAAAAAATGAATATTTGAAAAAATGAAAAATAACAATAAAAGCAAAAAGGGATTAACACAAATAAATGAATAAATAATAAAAATGAATAAATAGATAAATATTTTTCTTCTTTTCTTCTTCCTTTCTCCCTCTTTTCCTTTTTCCATAGCAGGATAATAAATAAGGATATTTAACAGGGTCAGGTGGTAAATGATATAAGAGAAATTTGTTGATATCTACACTCAGATACTAATTTACTTCTTTTGTTTAGCAAATTGTTCTCAGCATGTTCCAGAAGGCATGATTTATCCTTTAGATATAGTCTGCATTTATAGACATCTCCTTAATAAGCTTGGATGTTTTTGTTTTTTTTAATAATATGAGATCTTATTATGGGTGCTTTGCTCGTTACATTCTTTATTAATATTCATTTTTTCCATTCAGTTAGGTGGCACCGACGTATATTTTTTCGTTGTTATCAACTTCTTTGATAGTAGCCTTATATATCGTTAATTAAGCAATTACCATTCAAAGGACATCTAGCTTTATCCCAGCAGTTGCGTCTGTCATTCTCGTTATCATCCTTTTCATTGAGCGTTTTATGCTTGTGATTAATTTTTTATATTGTTCATGCAAGAATTACTCATTTTGAAATTATTTTTGTTAAAGGCTTTATTCAGTGTAGTGGATAATCCTTTTTTAATTGGAAAAATATTTTCTCGATTTTTGTTTTGACAGATTTACTATAGTCGAAAGCGGGATCCATATAATATTTCTCTTTCTCTTTCTTATTATTATTGCTGCTGTATTGTGCTTAGTTCAGTTTGGGGTACAGTCCGCTATTTTTGAGGACTGTTTCATAATACGTTTTAACTTTGTTGAAAATATTAATATTGCTAGAAGTTGTTACTAGATTATATGCCATCATCATCATCATCATCATCGTGTCGTGCCGCTAGCACGGATATCCCTGACCCTCTCTCGCCACTTCTCCCTATCGTTCATCGCCTCTGGCAGGTCTTCAGGGTTACATCCCGTATCCTCACATAGCTACTGTATCTATGTTCGAGCTGGCCGTCCTGCTTTTGCTCGGCTATATGTGGGGGTCTATAGGAGTACATCACTTATGAGTTCGTCCCTGCTTCTCCAGCAGTGTCCTGCATGTCTGGTTCGTCTAACTTGGATAGTTTTCATGATGGGAGGTGGGTGGCCGTACAGCTGGTGCCTTGTGGTGTGCTGCCTCCAGGACTTGTTCAATATTGCTCACAGCATTCTTGTGTAATTGCCGTCTAGCTTCTTCTCCAGCCGTTTTGTTAGCGTCAAAGCAATAGATTTGTAAATATGTTTTATAATGGCGGGTAGATGATCTGATTTGATATTAAATCATAAAATTTGGTTATTCAGCTTTCAGTAAGGTTGTCATGCACAGGGGGTTACATTGAAAGTGATGTCGAGAAAATCTATAGCTTTTTTTTATTTTACACGTTTCGTCCAGGCTCAAGTTATGGATTTTGAAAATTTGTATAATCTTTTTTCCTAACACAATAAGTCAATAGTATTTCTTTTTTTTAATACCATATTGAATTCTGGTAAAAAACATGAAGAACTTTTGACAATGCTTTTTTTTTAAAATTTTTATTTTAGCATCATAAGTATTAATAAAATTGTTGAGCTTAGATTAAAACCTTGTTAAGTATCTTATCAGTGATTGAGGAAGGAAAATTTTCCTTTTTTTTTAAAAAGTTTCCGTGGTGTAGTGGTTAACGTGCTGGACTGCCACAGCGTAGTAAACAAGTTCGAATTCCAGTCTCTCATATTATATTTACTTTTGGACAAACACATTCGGAAAAGCAAGAGATTCTCCTCTCCGGCGATGGGTTAATTAGTACGACTAGAATGGCTTTGGCATTCAATATCCCATAATAGTTGATGTGCCATTAAGCAAAAAAAACAAACACTGAAAAAGTGAATAAATACATAAATAAATAAAAGATAATGAATCAATCAATAAAATGAATGAATAAGAATAAGTTGATAAAACACAATAATAACAACGATACCAATATGATAATTTATGAATAGAATAATAATAATAATAATAATAATACCTAATCTCGGCTAGACGACCAGGCCTATCGATAGTCAATAAAAAAAGAGAACTTGCCGTGTTGTTAACTTGGCAGTCCCGGCAAACTACAGAGTAAAATCGAAAGAAAGCGAGAAGAGGAATGAGTACTTGGATTTTGCTAGGGGACTGAAAAAAAATCCCGGTGGAACGTGAAAGTGACGGTGATACCAATTACAATTGGTGCTCTTGGTACAGTCAGCATAGGATTGGTACAAGGACTGGAGGACTTGGAAAAAAGAGGACGAATTGAGACCATCCAAACTACAGCATAATTTAGATCGGCCAGAATACTGAGAAGAGTACAAGAGACTGGAGGAGACTTGCTGTCACTCAGACTCCAGTGAGAAACCATGGGCAAACGCTCATAATACTTGTAATATTGCCCTGAGTAACACTCAAAATAGTTCCGAATTAGAAAACGTCCGGCCATGAGAGCATACATGGATTCCAGTCCATCCATTACAGACTGGTTCTTCAACTGATTTGATGCCTAGAAGAAACAAGAAGATCCAAAAAGACATCTAAGGGGAAAATATCCTGATCCAGAAAGATCACCAAAAAGGGACCATTTCCAGCTTCAATAGACCGATAATGTGTCGATGACGTGAAAAATCCTAAATGCACACATTGTATTTCGTAGACGGTTTTCAGAATAACAGAAAGGATGTCATAGCAGAACAAGAAGAACAAATGACTTGCTGTTACTCACTGATTGACACATCGTCAAGGAGAGTAAAGAGAAGCTGCAAATATAGCCATGGTTTAACAACAAAAAGGCCCATGATTTGGTTCCGCAATATTGGAAAATAAATTGTCTGAAAATATACAAAATATCATTACATTCATCACGGAAACCATAAAAAACGGAAAGTGGAGTTGACAGAAGGAGGAAAAACTTTAGCAGATGTGAGAATCCAGAGAGGCATCTTCCAGGAAGATACGTTTTCGCCATTACAATTAGGAATAGCGATGATGCTACTCAATCACATACTTAGGAAGTGTAGGACAAATTTACAAAATCACAAAATAAAAGAAGATTAATCACCTAAAGAACATGGACGTCATCAAAAAATGAAAAAGAACTTGAGATTCTGATACAAACAATAAGAATATATAGCAAAAATCCATAGGAATAGAATTTGGCATTGAAAAATGTGCCATGCTCATAATGAAAAATGGAAAAAGAAAAATAACTGAAGGAACAGAACTGCCAAATCAAGAAAGAATCAGGACGCCGCTTGGAGAGAAGGAAAACTACAAGTACAAAGGAATATTGGAAGTGGACACCATCGAACTAGTGAAAATGAAAGAAAAAATATCTCAGACGAACGAGAAAACTTCTGGAAATCAAGTTTGGGGAGCAGAAATCTCACGAAAGGGATAAACACCTGGGTAGTACCCCTAGTAAGATAATCAGGACCATTTTTAAAACTGAAAAAGGACGAGAGGTGAAGAAAGTTGATGACAATTTTTTAGGCCTTACATCCGAGAGAAGACACTAACAGGCTGTATGTGTTAAGAAAAGAAGGAAAAAGAGAACTCACCAACAGTGATCTTACCGAGTATGCATCAATACAAGAACCTAAGGGTTACATTAAAAAGAACAAAGGAAGACTAATAAAAGCGGCCAGGAACTGCACTAATAACATTAGGGCAAACAGATCAACAATAATAACTAAATGGGAGGAAAAAAAACTGTATGGATAATTCAAGAGACAAACTGGTGACATCTCACTCAAGAAGACTCGGAAATAGCGACGAAAGGGAAACATTGAGAGAGAAACTGAATCTCTTCAATTTGCGGTACAAAACAACGCCATAAGGACGAATTGTATTAAGGCGAAAATCGATGAGACACAACAGAATAGCAAGCGTGGTGACAAAGACGAAACGATTAATAATATAATGAGAGAAGGTAGCAAACTTGCCCAAAGGGAGTATAAGACTAGACACGACTGGGTAAGGAAGGTAATCTACTTGTAATTGTGCAAGAAATTGAAGTTTGCCTATAACGCCAAATGGTATATGCATAAATCAGAATCCATTCCAGAGAATGCGACACACAAAATTCTCTGGAATTTTGAGATACAAACAGATCACTAAATCCTGCACAGAAAATAGACCAAGTGATAATTATTAAAAAAAATGAGAACTTGGATCTTGCTGTTCCTGCTGACCACTGAGTGAAATTCAAAGAAAGCAAAAAGAGAGACGAGCACTTAGATGTTATCAGAAAAAAAGCTGTAGTACATGAAGATGACGGTGATACCAATTGTAATTGGTGCACTTGGAACGGTCCCCAAAGGCTTGGAAAGTGGAGTGGAAGGGCTGGAAATTGGAAGACGAACCGATACTATCCAGACAACAATATAGATCGACTAGAATACTGAGAAAATTCTTGAAACCTGTGAACACTTGCGGTCATTCAGACTCAAGTGAAAGACCACCAGTTAACATAGGTGTGAAAAATTCACAAGGAGTATAATAATAATAGTGCATAGATAATTGAAAAGATTTACGACTTGCTAAAAAGGAACAGAAAGGATAGCGCAAGTAGACCAGAGGCACAGAAGAGTTACTCGATATCAATCAACAAATCCTCTACGAAAGCAAGACGAGATGCAAAAATCTAGCGATGGTCTGGAATGACTACAAAAAGGCACATGATATAGTCCCGCAAAGCTGGATAATAAACTGCCTCAAAATGTCCTAAACTTTATCGAGAAAACTGTGAAAATCTGGAGAGTGAAATTGACAGCAGGAGGGAAAAGCTTAGTTGAAGCGAAGATCCAAAGAGGTATATTCCTGGGTGATGCACTACCACCATTGCTGTTTGGAATAGCCATCATGCCACTTAACCACATACTCAGGAAATGCACAGTCGGATACAGACTTAGTAAATCGCGGGGGAAGATCAATCTCTTAATGTACATGGACGACATCAAACTGTTTGCAAAAAATGAAAAAGAATTGGAAACTCCAATACATACAGTAAGAATATTCAGTCAGGACGTAGAGATAGAATTCGGCAGAGAAAGATGCGCCTGGCTAATATTGAAGAGCGGGAAACGACACATGACGGGCGGAATGGAACTACCAAATCAAGAATAGATTAGAACGCTTGGAGAAAAGGAAACCTACAAATACTTGGGAATATTGAAAGCTGACATTATCAAACAAGTGGAAGTGAAAGAAAAAATTAAAAAGAGTATCTCAGGAGAACGAGATAGCTACTCGAGACAAAACTATATAGCAAAAATCTCATCAAAAGAATAAATACCTGGGCTGTCCCCTCGTAATATACTCGGTACTATTCTTAAAGTGGACCAGAGATGAGCTTAAACAAATGGAGCAGAGAACAAGAAAACTAATGCCTATACATAAGGCATTACATCCCAGAGATGACGTTGACAGACTATATGTGTCAAGAAAAGAAGGAAGAAGAGGACTTACGGGCAGTGAAGACACCGTAGACATATCTATTCAACGACTCTAAGACTACATAGAAAAGTGCGGAGGAAGGCTGGTTACACGACCAGAATCAATACTAACAACAAAACGGAAATAACCAGAAAAAATAGGAAGAAAAACAACTCTATGGACGTTTTAAGTGACTAACAAGCGACATCTTACAGGAGAGAACGTGGATAAGGTTAAGAAAACAGAAACTGAATCTTTTCTTATAGCAGCACAAAATAACGCCATAAGGACTAATCATATCAAAACAAGAATAGATTAGACACAACAAAACAGCAGATGTTGGTTATGTGGTGATAAAGACGAAACGATCAATCACATAATAAGCGAATGCAGCAAATTAGCATAGAAAGAGTATAAGACAAGACACGACTGGGTGGGCAAGGCGATCTACTGGGAATTGTGCAAGAAATTGAAATTTGACCACACGAACAAATGGTATTTGCACAAACCAACTTCGTTCCTGGAGAATAAGACACACAAACTCCTCTGGGATTTTTGACGTGCACACGGATCCCTTAATCTCAGCCAGACGACCAGACTTTAAAATAATAATAAAAAAAAAACCTTGCAGAATTGTGGACCATGGAGTAAAATTGAAAGAAAGCGAAAAGAAGGATAAGTACCTCGATCTTGTTAGGAAGTTGAAAAAGCTGCGGAACATGAAAGTGACGATTATACTAATTGTAATCGGTGCTCTTAGTACAGTCACCAAAGGATTATTAAAGAGACTGGAGGACTTGGAAATAAGAGGACGAATGGTGACCTTACAAAATACAGCATTATTGAGATCGGCCAGACTACTGAGAAGAGTCTTGGAGATTTGAGGAGATTTGCTGTCACTCAAACTCCAGTGAAAATCAATCAGCTAACGCTGATATGAAAAACTCTCAAGGAGTATTATTATAATAATAAAAACTTCTTCATGAACATGGATTATATTACGATTTTAGCCAAGAATACAAAAAGAATTGGAATGTCAAATAAAAACGATTAGAATCTTCAACCAACACATATGATTGGAAATTGGAATAGAAAAAAGCCCAATGCTCACTATGAAAAAAAAGTGTGGTGGTGGGGGGGATAATTAGGAAAGCATCGGAACAATAAGAGAGAAATAAAACTACAAATATCTGGGGATATTCGAAGCAAATGCTATCAAATAAACGGACATAAAAAAAGAACAAGAAAATTTCTAGAAATTAAACTTTAAAGCAAAAAATGTAATCAAACGAATGATTATAAGACACTCAAGATCCTTTTAAAACTGGATAAGAAAGAAACTAAAAAAACATTTACCATAAAACAGAAAATGATGTCGATGCACAAGGCCTTATACTCGAGTATTGACACAGTTGACTCTATATGGCTCGACAGCCCTGGGGATAGTTTGAATGCTGCAATTCAGGGACTCAAAAAATGTTCCAAAAAGAGCGGAGAGAGATTGGTTACAGCAGAAATGACTTAACGACACACGTGAAAATAACAATAATAAGTCTAATTAGTGCTATGTGAAATGTGAACAACCTCGTCCTGGATTTGAATCGGATCACTGTGCCAATTTCCAATCATGATAACTACTACACCACGAGCGCGTCCATAGAATACATAGGATACATATCATTACTATCTTCCCTCACGCTAGATCTTGGGTAAAGACCTGGTGAAGGATTGTAAGAAACTGCAATTAAAAATAAATAAACAAATAAATAAATAAATAATAAAAGAATATAAGAATAAAAGAAATACATGAGTATACATGACTGGGTTGGAAAGATGGTCCACTGGGAATTATATAAAAGATAAGAATTAACTAGGTTGACAAATGGTATGTGCACAAACCAGAATTGGTCCAAGAAAAGGAAACTCATAACATTTTCTGGAATTTCCAGATACAAACGGATCGCCCAATTCCGGTGAGAATACCAAATTCAGTGTTAATTAACAAAATGAAATTAACTTGCTATCTTGTTGATTTTGTAGTTTCCGTGAATCACAAACTGAAAATGAAAGAAAGTGAAAAGATAATAAGTACTTGGATCTTGCCGGAGAACTGAAAAGCTGTGTCCCATGAAGGTGTCCATGATACCAATTAAAGACTGTGTGTTTGGGACGGTCTCTAAAATTCTGGAAAAGGGACAAAGGGAACAAGAAATCAGAGAAAGAAACGAGACCATCCAAATCACATACTATCAAGATCAATAGAATACCTAGAAGAATCAGGAAGTCTTGAGAAGACTTGCTGTCACTCAGACTCCAGTGAAAAACCACCAGTTAAAAATTATGTGAAAAACTCACATAGAATAGTAATAAACACAAGAAAAATAATGAATTGAATACACAATAGAAAAAATAAACTAACAAATTACAAAATCAATATAGACACGTAAATAAGCACGCAATGTAAGATCTATTTTCATCAAATGCTCCACAATATAAATCATCTTTTCCATCATGCACCTCACGACAGTTTATGTTGCTTGGTCGGGTCTTATGGCATATCAACCTTTGTAGGTTTTTTGACGCCAAATCCATTTTTATGTAAATAATCAGTTCAATTAAAAAGAATTTAGTTCAGCGTGATTACAGTTTAATTGTCAAAAACATTTCTATTTCAACCGATTCAGTTTATTCAGTTATATAAAACAATTCAATTTAGTGTAAATACAGTTTCAATGTCAAAAACAGTTTTGTTTCGAATAATTCAGTTTAACATAAGCACACAGTTTAAATGTAAGTACGGTTTAATTGTCAAAAACATTTCTATTTCAAGCTATTCAGTTTCATCAAACAATTCAGTTTAGCATAAGTATGCCGTTAGTTCTATTTAACCCATAGATAGGACCCTTATCAGGTGCTAGCACTCCGGGCTGAGTGGACCTGGGAGAAATGGCAATGAAGGGGTGCTCCGTATTCCCCAAAGCCCCAGCATTACTGGGACCTCACTATTAGTGTCATATCAGGACATTCGTTGTGGGGGGGGGGTCTTATCCCTCTGTAGAGAAGCAGTCGGTGTATTCTACAGCCCCAGCCGACTGGGCAAACGTCAGTTTATAACTAAAGGTCAAGCGTCATTAGAATACAACTGAATTTATCTAAAACAGGTCAACATTAAAAGGGATATGAAAATGATCATTTAAATAAAAGTTCTGTATGTTTAATTTCATTTCTTAATTCTCTCCATCAATTTCCTTCATGTTCTGTTTTTTATGTCAAATAGAATTGCGTCGGATTTCATATAAATCGTTACGCATAGCAAAGTAAGTAAAGTTGGCGACCTTAGTCGAAGGTGACCCAAAGGCTCCCTTTTCAATAGCTACTACACCGAGGTGTAGGGGAAGGCGCTACTCCTCTCCTTGGATTGCTCCTCTTTACCCTTGATCCGTACTTTATAATGCTGAATGTTAAGCAAGGAGGCAACTAGTACCATTTTTTAAGTCTTTGGTATGACTCGACCTGGGATTGAACCCCGGCCAATATACTATCCACACACACACACACACACACACACACACACACACACACACACACACACATATATATATATATATATATATATATATCTATATATATATATATATATATATATTGCAAAACGCATGAAACAGCTGTAAGGCAAACAAAGCCTTAATCTGATGATAAATCTTCGGTTAGGCAAGGTTTCGGGGGTCAAAGTATCCTTAACAATAAACCTGAAAAATTCGGCGTTCTTCGTAAAATTCTTTATTGGATTTACACACACACAACACACATACGGGTGCACGCATACATATATAGAAGGTTCTACCCGAACCGAAAATTCTTTATTGATAATCGCAAAAGATCGGTGAATTTATTAAATTATGCTACACAATAAAAGCACTACACAATATTGGCCACCATAAAGAAATAAATAGTAAAAAAACTGAATACACACGCGTGCGTGAACACACACACACACACATGCACACACACACACACAATTAGAGGCATGTATATAATATATATCAATTTTCATTTATACTATTATATATACCTTTATATCCATTTGCATTCATATCTATCTATGTATCTATCTATGTACATATATATCTATGTAAATATATATCTATGTACATATATATATATATATATTTGTGTGTGTGTGTGTGTGTGTGTGTGTGTGTGTGTGTGTGTGTGTGTGTGTGTGTGTGTGTGCATGACGATATCAATATAGATATACCTAAATATATATAAATATATATAAATTGATTGCAAAATACATCTGATTTATTAGAAAAAAAGTTTATTTTAATGTACTTATATAAGATATAAAACATTAAATTTAATGAAATTGCAGTAAAAATCAATATTAATGAAAGAAATACAAAAGAAAATACACAGCAACAACAACAATAAAAATCATTAACCAATGTAAAGTTTGGGTCAAAAATCAAAAATTAATAGGAGTCACAAATATCTGCTAGTGTCACAAAAATACTTGGTCCTATCGATTTTATAAGCCACGATTGTTTTCATTTTTTTTAGGATCAGATGCTACCTAGATTATGTATTCATTTGTCAAGTTTTTCCTTTAAATCGAAATTGATCTTTGTCCCAAATTTTATTACTTTTTTAAAAGCTTTAAAGTATATTAAATAAAGTTTTTTTCCAATGTATCTGATGCTTCTCTCTCTCCCCCCTCTCTCTCTCACATACACACACACAAACAACACAGTCTCTCTGTCTCTCAGTATATATTCTTATTTTCCTTGGGTCACTCTGTTTGCAAATGTTTCCTGAACTTTAAAAACTTAAGAAATAATACAATCCACAAACAGTATTGCTGACTAGAGTTCAAACACTTTGATTCGTAAAACGGTTTAAAACCATTTTTTATCATTTGTTTACAAACACACATATGTATACACACATATATATACATACCCCCCATATATATATATATATATATATATATATATATATATATATACACGAGTGTCGTCCAAATGGTCTAAACCCTAACCTAGGAAGAAGAGCACTTTCTGATTTTGAACTTTTTCCATGAATCTTGAATATACATACATATATATATATATATATATATATATATATATATATATATATATATATTTACATACACTTATACACACACACACACACACACACACACACACACACACACACACACACATATATATATATATATATATATATATATATAAATAATTTCAATAAATACAAATCTCTTCGTGGACCTACTTATTCTAATATATATATATATATATATATATATATATATATAGGTTGGTTGTTTAGCTTTTATGCCATATCAACCTTTGAGGGTTATTTAACGACAAATCCATTTTGATGCAAATAGTCAGTTCTATTTCAAACAATTCAGTTTAGCATGAGTAAACATTATAATTGTCAAAAATATTTCTATTACAAGCTACTCAGTTTAATCAAACAGTTCTATTTCAAACAAATCAGTTCAGCATAAGTACGCATTTTTGATGTCAATGGAGGTCTATTTCAAGCATTTCAGTTTAGCATAAGTACAGAGTTTGATTGTCAAAAACATTTCTATTTCAAGCTATTCAGTTTAGGTAAACAGTTCTGATTCAAAGAAATCATTTCAGCATAGGTACGCAGTCTAGTACTATTCAAATCCATTTTTATACAAATAATCAGTTCTATTTCAAACAGATTAATTTAGCATGATTACACAGTTCAATGATCAAAAGCATTTCTATTTGAAGCTATTCAATTAATTCAAATAGCTCTAATTCAAACAATTCAGTTTAGTATAAGTATAGATTTTGTTTACACACAGTTAGATGTCAAAACAGTTCAATATTAAACAATTCAGTTTAGCATAAGTACAGTTTTAATATCAAAAACAGTTCTAATTCAAACAACTCAATTCAAAATAAGTACGGAGTTTACTTCTATTTAACCCATAGATGGGGCCCTCTCAGGCAGACCTGTGAGCAATGGAAATGAAGGGGTGCACCGGAACCTCACCATTTGATTGTTTCGTGTTATATCGGGACACTCGTTGGCGCGGGGTCTTATTCCTCTGCAGAGGTGCAGTCGGTGTAACCTACAGCCCCAGCCGACTGGGCAACACACACACACACACACACACACACACACACACACACACACACACACACACACACACACACACACACACACACATATATATATATATATATATTTTATATAAATATTTAAATGAGTAAGTCCAAGAAGAGATTTGTATTTTTTAGGTTTTATTTTTGTTGTTGTTCTTACGTACGTGTGTTTCAAAATTGTTACTTTCATCGGAGAATGTATATAGCACAAGGCTTTGTTAATGTGGTACTCAGTCTCATCGAGTACCCCGATATATATATATATATATATATATATATGTATATATATATATATATATATATATATATATATATATATATATAACAAATATAGAACCTTTAGCCTCTTAGTTACGAACAGTACTTTAGCTAAAATGAAACCTTGTATAAAACAAATGTTTATCCTTTTCCGTTTTCTTTGTGCAATAACAATTGCAAAAAAAACAAAAAACAACAAAAACCAAAAAAAGAAAAAATGAATTGTAAAAAATGACAACACTTTCACGAAGCCATATTTGCAAAAACAAATATGGCTGACAATTAGCAAAATAACTAGAATTTAGTAGCAGATATTTTAAAAATCTGTTTAACTATTTGGATATGAACGATGTCACGAACATGCGAGACGGGATAATGCAGTTTGTAAAATTCCATAATGATCTCAGTGGACGCTCATTTTTTTCAAATTTTTTTTTTTTAACAATGGCTGATGACTACCAATAATAACTTAAAATTTATATATTTCCACATAACACGAACATTGGACAGTTCTTATAAAATTTTGTAAACATATTGAGACTAATGATACGAAAATAGTAAAGGCTCATAAAATTATATTATAGAGTTGGATTGTTTCATCATACAGACACACATTACATTATAAATACATATATATTTTTACACGTGGAGAATTCTACCGCAATTACACTCAAACACATACACAATCACACATACACACACACACACACACACACACACACACGCGTGCACTCATATATAAATATATATATGTATGCATATAAGTATACATATACGGATACGTACTTCTAAATGATACTTTTTCTTCACACATATTCTTTAATTATACATACATACATACATACATGCATACATACATACATATATATATATATATATATATATATATATATATATATGGAGATTAAGTGCGTAAATATATATATATATATATATATATATATATATATATATATATATATATATATATATATATACACACTATTTGAGTATATGTGCGTGTGTGTGTGTATGTGTGTGTAAATAGGAGAATTATTTCGTTATGTGTATATAATATTTATTATTATATATATATGATTGTACATATACGCACATATATAATCAAATTATATATATACATATATATATATGTATCGGTAAGTGTGCAGAATGAGTATTTAATCAAATATTTAAACTTTAATAATATATATATATATATATATACGCACAAACACATGCGTATAGAACTTGATAATGTATATGTAATGGTAAATGGGAAGAATGAGTAAAAAATTATATATATATATATATTATATTATTTCATATTATATTAAATATATATATATATATATATATATATACACATATATATATGTATATATATTTCTTCTAAAAATCTCTGGAGACCCTAAATCCGGATAGATACACGGAGCAGTCAAAATCCACAAAATCCACACTATCGTCTTCCACTTATTTTTTATTTTTTTTATTCACCACTCCTATATATGAGTTAACAATACACATTAACCAACTCCTAACACTCCACATACCCAGCTGATAGAGTCTGAAATGTAACAATTAAATCATTTATATCTTACAAACTTTAACAACTAACAACCAAATCATAATCTCTCTCTAATGCGTAACAATGTGTCCCCGACTTACTCTAACACTATAACTTATTATATATTATCCCAAATTCAATACAACTACGTAATTTATTCTCTTCCTCGACTAGTTACCTCAGTGTGATCAATGTAGTGTACCAGTTCAAATGTCCACAAGGAAAATGCTTCTCCAATAAAACAAATACCTATATCAGCCTGACTAAACAACTCTTTCGTGACGTTAAACACTTTACCAATCCAACACTGGTTTCATCTCTCAATACTTCAAAACACATTTATGTTCCTCCTCCAAATACAAAAAAATTCTAATTTTAAATATCCCCAAATTAAGCAAATAAAAATACAAACGAAAACTCCAAATTATTGAAGCTCTGAACATAAAGATTTACAAACTTTCCCGAAACAAGATCACCTTTTAATATAGCAGCTGCCTTCTGAAATACCTTTCACACTTTTCTGCCAATTTTTCTTCTTACCTCCAGTATAGTTCTTTTTCTTCCATAAATTTTCCTCCAACGTGTTCTTCCTCCTACTCTTCATATAAATTCATATGAAAGTCATTGTTTGTCATTTCACAGTTCGTTCCCTCAAAGATGGCTCCAGTCGGGGCATAAAGTACCAAGTAAAATATGGTGCACCTTTTTGAATTCATTCCATCCAGATGTCAAACGAATCATATAAAGACACGAACAGGTTAACGATAAATTTGACAGAAACGAAGTGTCTTTCCTATTTAATGAACCATGTGTAAAATAGAAAATGTTGCATATATATATATATATATATATATATATTGTTAGGATTAAATAATACACTGGTCTTGCAAGGTGTTTTACGAGACGAATTTGCGAACCAGAGCGCTACAGTGGACTCCCTTTGTATTTACTAAGCTTACCTTTTTCTGGCACAAGGCCATTAGTGTGTGGCACCCAGTGAAGACTGAACCGACCGCAGAAGTAATGATATCCGAGCCACATCAGTCATGTCATACGTAATCACATTGAAAGCAATCGGAAATATGGTAGATAATCACGACAAAACTATCGGCTGGAAACAATATCAGCAATAAAGACCAAATAAATGCTTGACAAGAAAAAAAGAAAGCAGTCAATGAATTGGCAACACATGGGTCAGTTAAGAAAAATGATCTCAAATAGAAGGAGGGTAGAGGGAGATAGATTGATAGTGAGAAAGAGAGAAAGAGGGAGAGAGAGTGCGCGTGTGTGTGTGTGCGGGAGGGAGAGGGAATGCGCGCGTGCGTGTGTGTGTGTGTGTGTGTGTATGAGAGAGAGAGAGAGAGAGAGAGAGAGAGAGAGAGAGAGAGAGAATGAAAACAGTTTCCTTTTACACTATATTTAACTGTTGCAACCCGTGCATTCATAAATGAATCAATTTAAATATTGCTATCTTTTTTAAAAATTGATTGTATCAACGCCGAGGAAGCCATGAAACAAAATGAAAAGTTTTTCATTTTTTTAAATATGAGATTTTTTTCTCCTGACAATTCCATTCTGAACAATATCTTGATTAGTATTTGAAAAAAACAAAACAAAACAAAAACAAAAAACAATAGAGATCTGAAGGTCTCCCAAGACCGTTAAAATAGACGCCATCTTGACTTTTCAAAAATAATTAGCTGTGAATACCTTCTTTCATTCATCAGTTAATTAGATCTTTGGTCAGCATACATTAATTTCTTTTTTAGGATTGAAACGAAACAGTCGTTGTCTATATTGAATTTCAGAGAAGCATTTTTAATGTCTTGCTAATCAGTGCAAAAAAAGTTTTCTTGAAGACCAACAGTTTAATTTATCTACAACTTACGAAAATTAGGTGAATGAGGGAAATTAGTTTGCGATTACTCACGTGACATAAAACTTTTTAGCAAACAAGAATTATCTCCCCTTAATTAAGGTTTTTTTTTTTTTTTTGCCTAGACTCATATTACGAATCAATAGTTTATGTTTGAATCATGTTTTAATTTCTTTTTTTTTGTGGAGTGACAAAACGAAATGACAGCCAGAAAATTCCATCGTTTAAAAATTTCTTTTGACTGCCATACATCTTTATGTCTTTTCGAAATGTTTTATATAACAACAACAATAATAATGATAATAATAATTATTATAATAATAACAATAAGAAACGGTGATACCAATCACCAAAGGATTAGTACAGGGATTGGAGAACATGGAAATAACTGGACAAATAAAGACCATCCAAACTATAGCATTGTTGAGATCGGCCAGAATACTAAGAAGAGTCCTGGAAACTTGAGGAGACTTGCTGTCACTCAGACTCCAGTGGAAAACCATCAGCTATCGTTGGCGTGAAAAACTCTCAAATGAGTAAAAAAAAAACATAATAGTATTTATTATTAATGTTATTGTTGTTGTTTATGGTAGTATGTCTTTGGCCAAACCAATTCAGAGTTTTCCTTCTTCTAAATTCGTTGGTTGACCAAGGTTAGAGAACTCAGCCAGTCCTACAATTTTTTCCCCGCGCTGGTGGAAGAACAGGTGGATTCATGCCTTTTTTTCCCCGGAGCATTAGCGCGAAGTGAAGCACAAACAGACTCGTCTAGGAGTTCAATACGGGTGATCGATTCCATTTTGTACGACGATAACCGTTAAGTGCGACTTCATATTTATTGTATTATGAATCTAGGGGAAATTCTAGAAATAAGAGAAAGTAAATCTTGAATGATTAAAATGGTTAGTGTCACGTAATTAGATACCAAGTCTTCATATTTACAAAAAAAGAAACATCAAAATATTTTGTAGTGTTTTTTTTTTCTTTTTTCCCGAATAAAATGAATGAGATCCTTCAGAAATACGTCGTCCCGCGTTTTTTTAAAATTTAATTGTTATCTTTTAAATTTATTGATTTTTTAAAAAAACTTTCGGCAATAAGATACCGGATCCTTTTTAGCAATAACCGGTAAATGTTGTCCTTTGAATCAAAGTTATTTCGAATCAGAATTTCACAATTTCCAGTAGGTGGAGATACTATTCTTATCTGAGAATGGACTGAGAAACCGAATGATCAATTTTCCACATCTCACTGGCTGTTGGCAACAAGCGATGTAAATTCAACGTGTTCGGTTGGATTGGGATCAGAGTTGATTGGGACGTCCAGCATCGACGATCGGCTCCTGTAAAATGACGTTGGACGTCTTATTTGGTTCGGTCCTCTTCTGAAATAATATAAAACAAAGAAAGAAGAATTAAGTACAGTTCATAACAAAGAAGAGAAACGAGAAAAAAAAAAACCCCGCTAAAGAACACAAATAAACACCCAAACACGTGTAGATACATGCACATATCTCTAGAACAGAGTCTGAAACACGGGAGCTGAAGACATTTTATTTATGACCTGTGGTGGAACTAATAATCAATATTTTCCTTAACCTTTGGCCCCTAATCATTAAGTTTGGCTCCTTAATCATTAAGCACCTGGATCGGTTTCCTATAATCGACAACCGTTTCTTTACGAAGGGATTAGGTTAGATTATTTAAAAAAATAAATGAAAATTTTATTTTTCAAAGCACCAATAAATAAGTTGTGATTGAGATTCTGGAAACCAGAACATTTTTCAATATTTCTAGAAGCGATTCGAATTCGTTGTCATCTCCAACGCTCTGTCTCCGAATAAACTCAGCCAGATATGACTCAAGGTGATGATGTGAAATTCCTTGGTAGATAAGGGTTAGGGTTAGGGTTAGAAATATAATAGTCAATGAATAAGATGACTTTTGTTTCAGGTGTTGGCAATAGGAATCACTGTTTATATTTGCATCTTCTTCAAGGAAATCAATAGTCATGGGTTATTTCATGTTCCTAAAAACCTTCAGCATCATCTCCTTTACTCACAGCTACGCCAGGAACTTTTCTTCACCGTAGGGGCAGTGTGTTTCCATTCCGTTGACCGTTTTTTCGATTCAGGTTCGTTGTAGCAAACCCATGTTTAGACTATTTGTAAACATTTTTTCACTAAAACATGCTTCTCCGTAGACATCACACATTCTTCTATGAATGTCTCATGTTTTGCACTTCTCAGCCGCTAAAGATTTGATGACAGACTTCTGTTCAAGACTGGAACACTCTGTTTGGTTTTCACCATTTTGAATAGCTGCAAAACAAATATTTTTGCGAGATTAAAATAATTTTAGTAAAAAATAAATGTCAAAATAAAAGGGTTTACATTTGTGGAAAAAAAATCTGAAAAAAAGAATTTCTTTCAAAAATAAATACCCCTTATTTATTGAACGATTCTCGTTGAAGAAGCGGACAGCTGTCACAAACGGTAGTCGACTGTCAGTGAAGCAATTTCCGGGAGGCATGTTTACTTGCTTTCGACAAGTGAACTTCCTGCAATTTCACTCGATACGCAAGTTGAATTACAGCTTTCATTTAACACAGTTGCAAGCTGACAGTACACCTTTCTCTTGCAAGTAAATTAGGGTGTCTTTTTCGGTACATAGTAGTGTGAAGATATTTATTCTACCCCCCCACCAAAAAAAAAACCTAACTCTAAGTTTAACTTACCGAGAAAGAGCACAGCGTCACTTAGAGTCGTATTAGGTCGAATTGAAATAATTTTTTTGTTATATTATTCTTTTAGTAAAAACTAAAACAAAAACAAAAAAACAAAACAAAAATAAACAACAAAAAAACAAACAAAAATAAAAGAAAAAATAAAAACAACAAAAAACAATAAAAACAATACAAAAAATCAAACAAATTAGCTATCGATAATACAAAAGTATTTTCTTGTATATTGGATCTCAAAATACATCTTGCCCAGTCGGCTGGGGGTGAAGAATACACCGACTGCACCCCTCCAGAGAGTAAGACCCCCCACCACCACAAGTGTCCTGGATATGACACTAAACAATCTGATGGTGAGGTTCCAGTGATGCTGGAGCTTTGGGGAATGCGGAGCACCCCTTCATTAGCATTGTTTCCAAGTCCACTCTGGCCCGGAGTGGTAGCACCTGATAGGGCCTTATCTATGGGTTAAATAGAACTAAACTGCGCACTTATGCTAAACTGAATTGTTTGAACTAGAACGGTTTGACTAAATCGAATAGCTTGAAATACAATTATTTTTGATAATTAAACTGTCATTACATTTAAATGCTAAACTGAATCGTTTGAAATGGAACTGTTTTTGACATTGAAACACTAAACTGAATTGTTTAATATAGAACTGTTTTGACATTTAACTGTGCGTAAACAAAATCTGTACTCATACCAAACTGAACTGGCTAAATTAGAACTGTTTGAATAAACTGAATAGCTCGAAATAGAAATGTTTTTGACAATTAAATTGTGTATTCATGCTAAACTGAATTGTTTGAAATAGAACTGACTATTAGCATAAAAATGGATTTAGCGTTAAATAATCTACAAAGGTTGATATGCCATTAAACCTAAACAAACAAACAACCTACATCGAAATGAAATGAAACGACAAAGTTTTAATATCGGTTTAGATATTGTGAATTGAATTACCATGACCAGAAAAATCCGGCGAACCCCTACGTACGACATAGGGAAACACTGGACAGCTGTTTCGACCTTATTAGGCCTCATCAACACTGTATACCGTAATCTCCACCACTGGAGATCGAATTAGCGACCACAGGTTGCAAAGGCAAAACTCTACAACTGAGCCAACAGTTCATATTGCACACAAGTGACGCCAAATTAACTAATCATGGTAATTGCGCGGCCAATTAATCTGAATGTGTCTTGTAAGTTACATCCGTACTCTTTACGGAGGACACGGTCACCCCCAGGGCCACATCTTCCTAAGAGGATTAGAAATACGCATCCGCGTAATTATTATGACCTCAAGGGCAAGGGAATAGATGTACATATTTTTATTTTTTATTTTTTAAATAGAGGAATTATATTGTGAATTGAATTCAATTCACAATATAATTCCTCTACTTAAAAAAAAAAGATAAATGGCTTTGATATGTCTCCCGACAAAGTCAAAATTCCTAACTCAAAATCGATAAATTCTTGACACAATTCAACAATGTAGGAATAATAACGTACACAATTAACTCTTCCTGATAAAACCCATACAAGGAGAATGGAAACCAGCGTTTAGGAAAACTAGAAAGCAACAAGTTCCTATATAACGATTGCACATTGGTCACACAAGGCTTACACCTTCATTCTCAAACAAGGAGAAAGACCAACGTACGAGAATTGACTAAAAAGTTCATTGTCTAACCAAGGTACTCTCATAGAATGTGATCAAATAAGGTTTATTTTTCAACATAGTACCACAAAAAGTAATTAGCAGCAGATATGACATCATCATACGAACTTTTCAACCTACCCGCGTATAACATGTCAAACACTCTACATTGTTAAACGTTTTCTTATAGAATGTTAATATTAATTCTCAGTCGACAATGTTTCTTAAACACAAGCAACGTGGAAGATTTATTTAAAAATGTCGACATACGTGATAATTTGTGTGATACTGGCTAAAGCGTTGGACTGTCGTCTTGAGGCGGCAAGTTCAAAGTTACGCTATTTACGTTCACTTTTGGACAAATACCCTTAGTAAAGGCATGAACCTTCTTATACTCCCAGCGATTGATTAAATAGTATTACTGCTGTTCTTCTTTTGGAATAGCTTTGGACTTATATAACCCACGAAGGTTGATATTCCATTACAAAAACAAAACCATGACAATTTGTCCTTCTTGAGAGAAACAGAAAAATTCCAAAAAATTATGAATGTAAACATTATCAGTACCCAACCAAATAATCATTAAAAATATCCCAGAGGATTTTGACATATCGTTAAAGCGAAATATTTAAATAAAATCTTAAAAATATTAACATATACCTACAATGTACGGGATTCTCTAACCTCTTGGCATAAAATAAGCCCAGATGGATTAGTATGCCGTTAAAATCAATCAATCATATAACGCAGGCATATACTTAATAAATAATTGTTTTTTTTTAAATTTTCATCCAGATTAGACTCTTTTTTTTACTAGTTAGCACATTCCCAGTCATTTATTGCCACATAAACATTCCTGTCAACAAATTAAGTCTCCCTTGTAGCCTATTTGATATATCACAATTTAGAAATGGTGGATATTGTGTTTGACTTTCCTCAACTGTCATCTGCCATGCCTCTTTCAGGAGTCGGGGATAAGGTTCTTTTTGTGTCCTTGAATTCGACGTCTCTTCTCTAGAAAAACAAAAATATATAAAATATGGTGTTTAAATCAAAGTGAATGTTTTATTATGTTACAGTTTTCATTACGTACAATCTAGAATAAATGAGACGTGCTTATGCGAGGAATTTTGTTATTAAATATTCAATGCATAATCTTCCATATAGTTTTCCCGGTAGAATTAAGTGCATTGACAAAGAATAAGATTACGTTAAAAAATAAATATCTGTGTTAAATAAATGCAATTTTTTCGTTATGAGGCGGCGAATATTTTTAAGAACCAGAACAAAAGGGCGAATAAGTATATAATTAGCTTGATAAGTAAATATGAACTGATGTTTTATTGATTTATTGACTGATTTTAACGGCATGTCAACACTTCTAGGGTTATTTTATGCCTAATTTTTTGTGCCGTTGTTTCTTAAGCGTTTCTTTTATGTTCACAGTTAAATTGAATAAGAATAATTTTCAAATAGTTTTGAATATTTGGGAATGTACAGTATCCTTTCATTAGCATTACTTCTGAATCCACTCTGTCTGGAGTGGTAGTAGGAGTTAGGGTTTCATTTATGGGCCAAATAGATCTGTTGAAAAATTATTCTTTTTCTATAGAACCATGAGTCAAAAAAAGGAACGAAAAGAAAAAAAGCAACAATTTTAATCAATCAATTTTAAGTGCAAAATAGTTTTCATATTATAGACAAAACTGTATGACGTTTTAATTTATCAGCACATTCTAAAGGGGCTAAAAACAAGTCGGAAATATATATTCATATCAGAGATAGAAACTTACACCATCAAGCAAACGAAATTGAAAGTAAAAATAAAAACAACTTCCTTCCGTATTAAAAAAAAGAACGAAAGTTCGTTATAATTGTATGTTTATCAACTTATATATATATATATATATATATATATATATATAAACTCCTTCGTCGTATACAACGTACGAGTGTCCGAATGTTCAATTAAAGATATGAACTACTAGATGCTTACGCAGATAATTTTTTGTAGTAGTGAATACTTGCATAAGACCAGCCACACTTTTGAATATCTATCTATCTATCTATCTATCTATATAATGTTTAAATAATAACTTGCTGTTTATGTATAATATATATATATATATATATATATATATATATATATATATATATATTGTGTTTTATATGTAAGTAGTTAAATATACAATTAGCATGAAGTTGTTGATCGATCGATTCACTGATCTTAACGGCATGACAAACTGTCCAGAGTTAATTCATACATAGAGGTTATGGAATCACGTTCATTATACAGTATAGTTACACTTTTAATTTTAATAATTTCAAATAATCATTTCTCTTTAATAATAGTTATTTGTTTGCGCACTGTAATATTGTTTCAAGGAGCTTACTTATAGAAGGACAGGAGTGGTACTATATAACTCATAACTTGATTCATAGCTTTCCCAAGGATAATAATCTGTAAGTGAACGTACTAGCGCGAATGGAGATCGAACTCATTTACTACAATGTCGCAGTCAAGCACATTAACCACCACACACTAGAGACTCCCATGAATATTCTTTATAAGTAATAATAGATTTATGTAATTATTCTTAATACAATTAATTTATAGTAATATGACATATAATATTCCTATCGAATCGGAATCCCTTTTAAACAGTTCTATTTGCCCGAGAGATGGGACCCTAAACAAGCTCAACTCATAGACGGGAGTAAAGTCAGTAAAGGTGTACTACATCCAGAATTGGATTTTCTGCGCCGAAAACAGTTTAGTGTCATAATCAAGATACTCGTTTTTGGTAGGGGTCTTTCTTACCCCTCTGCAGAGAAGATGGAGTCAGCGTATTCTAAGCCACACCAACAGGGTATGAATGAGGTTGTGTTTGTTTTTAAAACTTAAGTTGATTTTTTGTTTAAAAATTTAGCATGCGTAACGTTGTCTGACACAAGGCCATAAATAGTAAGGCTATTGTAGAGATTGAACTTACTACAATAGCGACAGAAGCTTAGTAATCACTATACCACAACAATCGCTGAAATGTAATAAACATTGTCCTGCTATAGGAATTTGGTTTCTCTGTTTAATGGCATCTCAGCATTCGAGGTTATTCAATGCCAAAAACGTCCCTGTAAATGAACAGTTGTGGTACTAATTAACCCATCGTTGGGGGATCAAATCTTTCTTAGGGGTATTTATTCGAAACTGGGAAGATTTCAGTTCGAACTCGCTTACTACGATATCACAATCAACTCCTTTAGCCACTATGCCACGATGACTCACGTTGTAACGAGATTATTTCTATCCGAAATATTCAATGGATCAACCTACCAATCAACCAAATATAAAAAAAAGTTTTGTCAAATAACCCAACGCAATACCATAAATCTCAACACTTACAACTTGTAGTGGGTCCACTCTGAACCGGAATGACAGTGCCTGTTGGTGTCCTACTTGTGGGTCGAATGGATCAAAAAATGAATTCAAAAGAAAAGTGAGTTCATGAAGAAAAAGTGAGTTCATATAAAAAATGGTTACAAATCATATATAACTCATATATGTAAACTGGATTTGGCATTGAATAACCCATATTGGTTGATGTGCCGTGAAACTCAAACAACCAACCAACCAAATCATTTCTATCCTATTACCTTTCATAAGAACATTTTCTGAATATTTTACGATAAGCTGGAGTCTTTCTCAGTATAAACCTTAATTGTTTATCAAGGCCAGTATCTCGAAGCTCACATGAAAACCAGCATTCCGTATTATTGTAAGCCAAAGTACAATATCTGGTTCAGTGTTATAAAGTGTATGAAAATGTCAAGGGAAAAGATAACCAAGTCGACAAACTTATAATTCTTTTAGATACCAAATAACAGAATATATTTTGTTAAGATTTATCGGCATAAACTGATATACAAACCTTAATTCATACATACAAGCGTTATTCAATAAATAAGGTGAATCTTGTTGGCAGTAGGAAAATCTATAGTGATGTTTCATTGCTGTCCAAGAATACTGTCAATATGACTTTCTTTACTGACTGCTGAGCCCGAAACTTTTTCTTTTACCGAAGAGTTATTGGGCTTCCTCCCCATGGACAGACTTTTTGATTCAGGCTCGTTGCGGCAAACCTTATGTTTAAACTTTTTGTAAACATTTTTTGACTAAAACAGGCTCCTCCGTACACATCATACATTAAGAATTGATGACAAAACTTTATGCAAACCTGCTACACTCTGTTTGATTTGCCGATAAAACGAACATTTTTTCAAGATTAAAATGATTTTCCCTATAAACCCATTCCAAATAGTGAAGAATTAACGTTTATGAAAACAAATATTGAATTTTTTTCTTTTTTTCCAAAAATACTCCCTTTATTTATAAACCCAGGAAGTGATGGACCTATTAAGAGAAACTTTATCAACCAGAAAAAAATTGAAGATTCAACCGATTTTAATTTTAGAAGAATAGAATAGTACATTGCAAATGTGATAGTTGACTGAAGTGGACATTTGGAATGAAGTGTAGATGGAGAAAATGTTATTTTGACGAGAAAGAATTTGTCAAAACGTATTATTTGAGGAAAAGGGAAGAATATACGTTGTTTTTAACTTTGACAGATTGTTGTTTACGAAATAGTGGTCTGCGAAATCAACAGTAGATTTCACCCGAGAAGCTGTCAATCATCAAAGGTGGTTGAGTACTGAAAACACTGCATTTGAAATAACATTTAAAAAATATTTTCTTTAAAAGTATTTCTGTTGCAATTTCACAACAGCATAAAATTAGTAAGTAAATAAATAAGTTGGCCGACTGTCGCTTTTCAATAGCTATTGCATCGAGGTGTTGGAGAGCGCGCTATTCTTTTCCCTGGATTGCTCCACTTACCCTTGATCCACACCTTACAATAGTCAGTGTTAGGTAAGGAAGCATCAAGTACCATTTTTTGAGTCTTTGGTATGACTCGACTTGGGATTGAACCGTAGTGTCCAGGGCCATTAGCGAACACTCTAAACAGTTTGCCAATGAGCCGGTTACCTCCCCTTTTGGGTGAATGTGTGAGGGAATTACACACCAAAAATCCAAATCAGGAGAAAATTGATATTGTTAATAGCTTTGCCTGCCTCCACCCTTCAGTGAGAGAAAATGCATATATACGATACTTGGAGAATCCAGCAGGTGACCATAGGAACACAACTATTAGGCTTCACGTCGCTCTGAGCTCTGGCCTTGCGCCAGACTGCTCCGAGTGGAGAGGCAGAGAAAAGCCATATTACATGTTGTTTGGACGCGATGTAGTCCTACAAATAGACAATTTTGTAAAGAATACGTTATTTCGAAATGACCTTGTACCAGACTGCCCTTTGTATAGAAAGCGGATGAAGTCTAACATGATACTACACTTGTAAAATAACAGGAGTGAGAAAGGCAAACATAACCCCCATTTGAGATTGCCTTTTGCTTGACTGTAAAAAGGGAAAACAGAAAAAACCTAAAACTTATACGATAAATTGAGAGGCCTCGTGCCTGACTTTGCCGATAAACAGACTGACTGTTAATTTATGAACAGGGTCTCTGGCTAAAACTTCCCACCTCTGGGATAGGGGTGAATACATATAATATTTTTCAATACACTTAAAAAAAAATAATATAATTGTTACCAGACGAGTTTTGTTCTCTGTTTGTTGGCTTCAACTTTTTCTTTGCTTTCTTAATGGAGCTGTCTCATTCGTCAACTCCTCGACCGGCGACTCCGATTAGCGATTGATCTGCCGTCTGGATCAAAACATAACGTGGGCAGATAGCAGAAGGCATAACGGTCAGCGGATTGGAAGTGGAATCACCTCCGTTTTTGGTGAGGGCGGCTGTACAGCCACATATCAATTGAATGGCACTTGTTCAAATCTATCAATCTATCTAGGGTGTTTTAAAACAATGCAACTATTTTTGACACATTTTATAATCATTTCTACTTTTTGTAATCCTGAAAACAGGAGTTGCAGACTGTTCAATCTGCTTAGATCGTTTTCTAAGAAATTATCTGTGTAAGTGAATTTATATTATTTAACTTGTTGGGCGAATATAGAATACGTTGACTGTATATTCTGAAGTGGGTAAGACCTCCTCCACCCAGAAAAAAAGGTGGTATTTGGTATGACACTGAACTGCAGCTATTAGTGTGGCTCAAGTTTTGGAGCTTTGGGGAGTGTGGAGTACCCCTTCATTTCCATTTCTCTCGAGTTCACTCTGACCCAAAGAGGTAGTACCTGTTTCGGTCCCATGTATGGGTAGAATCTGTTTTAAGATTATTCGTATCCGATAGGACCGTTTGTAAAAAAAACCCAACTCTATCGCACAGTTAATATCTATGTTCATATCTATCTATGTATCTCTCTAGCTATCTATCTGTATGTGTGTCCGTCAGCTTGTTTATTTGTGTTATGTTTATTTCTCACTGTCCACATCTATCATAATAACGGCAAAAATAATATCTTATTAAATGTGTATTTATACATAAATACAGGTATAAAGTGTACTTGACTATATATAGACACACGCACACACACACACACACACACACATATATATATATATATATATATATACGGGGATCATTAAATAAGTTTCCAGACTTTTTTCGTATGGGCACTTTTATTCATAGTACAAACATGAAACTCTAGTCCCCTTCGAAGTAATCTCCTCCGGTTGCAATGTACTTGTTGTACCGTTACAACAACTTCTGAAAGGCCCTAAGGAAGTTCTCTTGTGTGATCATATATATATATATATCATGAATTAGCCCAACTAAAAATTTTTCTTTAAAATTATATATATATATATATATATATCGTCTTTGGGATAAAAAAAAGTGTATTAAGCCCTAAGGCAAAGATTGCAGTTTACAAGGCCGTCACACTTATTCTTTTGTATGGATCCGTGTCCATGATCTACTACGACTCACAAATTAATCAGCTTGATGCTTTTACAAGTGTTGTTCTAGCTCGGTTTGTGGATAAACACAGCAACTTCGATTTCGGAGGAGTTAGGTAAATACATGCACGTAGCAAGATCGAACCTTAAGCACATATATCTTGTCTTAGTGCAATTCAAGAGAAATAAATTTTTCTCATGTGATAACAATTGAAATGGGCTGGACATGTCACCGAGATATAAATATGAACGTGGAAAGAACGGGATTCCCTTACCTCTACGTATAAAATAGCCCTGCTCGGGTTAACATGCTGTTAAAATCGAATAAGCTATTAATAAATCGGATGAATTATCGAGAACTTCGGCAATTAACAAAGATGGCCGATCTGAGCATGATGAATTCTGTACACTTCTAATTTCTATTAACATAACTGTCAATTATCTTTATAGCTTTAGAAATGTGATTCTGTATCTAATTTGATTAGCAAATGTGTTGTATGTGCCATAAAATACACATTTTTAATTATATTTTGGGAAACAACTCTTTGCATAATTCTTCGCCACAGTGCGTTCCAACGATGTTTTTATACATTAGCACTGAATTGGTCAACAAGCAGGTTAGAGGAAAATTCCTTATACCAAAACAAAAAGTGACAAAAATTATCGCTCTGCCTGCAACGAGGTTAAGCATAAATTTACTGTAAAAATAATATTTTACTGGAAGCATCGAATCATTTTAAAAACTTGTTAGTATCTCAAAATATCCTCTTAGTCCACCAAATAACTGAAATAATCTTTTACTTGTTGGTACCAGCATCAAATTTGGTATACATGTGTTCCAGGAACCATTCTCTCAGAAAAGTACGTTACCCACGATGAAAAACAAAATGGCCGCCATTTTAAAGAATAAGTCAATCATGATCGTTTGTTTATCGCCAAATGTCGGACTCAGCTGAAAATGGATCCATGTTCAATCTCTTGTATCACTATTTGTTATAACTGCAATCTTTTTTTTAGCTTGATTCATATTATAGATACCTATTAATAAATTATTTGGTTATCATAAACAAAATGTGTTGTTGATGAAATATTACATAAAACATCTTCTAACTGAATTGCAGACTTTCACAGTTCTACCGTCCACAAATGTGATTCCTCACTCGAATCCCCTGATTGTGATAATCATAAAATCTAATAAGCATAAATTATATTAACATCGATTGAGATTTCTTTCCAGAATAGAGTTAAGCTAAGTAAATATCAGTATGTAAGTATTACAGTTTAGTCTTATCTATCTATCTATCTATCTATCTATCTGTCTTGTCAATTAAGGTTCGGCTATCTAATAGTATAATACTATAACTAGCTATACTTCTAGCTGAAATATATAGTAAGTAAAGTTGGCGACCTGGGTCGAGAGTGACCCGAAGGTTCCCTTTTCAATAGCTACTACACTGAGGTGCAGGGGAGGGGGCTACTCCATTCCCTGGATTGCTCCACTCTACTCTTAATCCTTACCTTATAATGCTGAGCATTAAGCAAAGCGGCATCAAGCACCATTTTTTGAGTCTTTGATATGACTCGACCTGAGATTGATGAACACTCTACTCATTAGACCACAGTTTAAGTTAGTAAACTCCAGCTACAAATAGTACTCTATAAGCCGACAGTGAACCCTATGCTGAGTCTCATAGCAGTGATGTCACCAGTGTTCTTTGGTTGTGCTTTAACATTACTGTTGTTCAAAAAATGTGATAGAGCTTGACCGCATCACCTCAATACATGATCACAGATGTTGTCTAGCAATATATATGATAATTTTGTAAGACAGCAACAAAAGTACTGATTTTAAGTCATGCAATGGCCGCTATCTTGAAAACTGCTGACCATTTTCAAATATTAGTACCAAAATATATTTCTTCAGTCAATGTACAATCTATTTAACATTTGAATCAATAGCATATTCCTATTTTTAGCACTGAAACCCCTTTTTCCTATTTTATGAGACGGCCATCTTGAAAAATGACGGCCATTTTGTTTTTCGACGTGTTTTTCTGAGAGAATGGGCCCTGGAGCCCATTTATACCATATATCAGGTAAGAAAGCATAAATTAACAGTCGATTTCCGTTCGCTATTTAAGGTCACTGTAAATTCTCTTTATATTTAGAGAATCTAGCTGGAAAAGAAGTTCTCTTCCGTCGTTATTAGTTTAAAAAATTAGTCAAAATAAATCCATGTTTCATTTAGGTAAATGCCATTTTTCCCCCAAAACTAAAAATTCAGTCTTCAAAATTGTTCTTTACAAGAATATATATAATCATAAGGCCAGTATTTTTAATACTGAAGAGAGAAGGAAAGGTGTGTAAATATTGATAGCATATGCGTCTTGCTACGTGTCGTTCTAGAGTATTGATTTTAAACATTTCAATGACGTTGTCACCCAACATCTTTCTATGGAGGGTACGCGATATCTTAGTCGAAATTTAATGGTATGTTTCGTTGACATAAGAAAACAGATGTTAAATCTTGGTCTTTAACAAAATGTAGTGAATGGGACTGCAAATACGGAGAGTGTCTTCAAAGTCATTAACACTTTTATTTGACCCAAAATTCGATTTTCATTTAAGAAAAAAGTGGGATGTTTTTTGAAAAAAGCATAATTTTTTTTTCAGAATTTTTTCCATAATTGTTAAATCTGAATTTTTTGGAACTAGTTTGTGGCAAAAATTATTTTAATCTCATGGAAATATGTGTTTTGAGGCTGTTCAAAATGTCGATAAATCAAGCAAAGTGTTCCAGGCTTGAACAGAGGTCTGTCATCAAATTTAGATGTCTGAAAACGGAAAACAATGCAAAAGTTGTAAGAAAATATGTGATGTATACAGAGTAGCATGGGTCAAATGGGCTAAATATGGTTTTGCCACTTGGAGCATGGGCCAAAAAGATATTTATAAATGGGCTAAATATGGGTTTGCCATTACGAGGATGAGTGAAAAAAGACAGTCGATAGAGTGCAAACACGCTGATGCGCAAGTTGAGATTCTACGGTAAAATGCCGCCATATTGTCGATTTGTTTGAAAGTGTAGCCGGGGGAAATTTCATAAGTAATGCGTAACTCACGCGTTTGAAAGATTTATTCATCCTATTTACAAAGATGGGTCCAATCTAGTTAAGAGAAAATCTAGTGATGGGATTCTTTGAGGATAGAATCCATTAAATTAGAAATGGTGTCTCCAATCCTCGAGGCCCATACGACCTTACACTCAATCTTCAAAATTTTCTCATCATCTTTTGAGGTTGGCTATGAAGAAGTACCATTATAACTGCAGTTCGAACTCGCGATGTATAAGCTCCCGAATTGAACTCCAAGGAACGTTCAACTACGTGACTTTCAAATCTTACATAAAGTAAAGCAATGTTCAACGTGTTAGCGCACCTAGTACCGCGATACAATCAACCATAAACGGTACGTATAACTTGGTTCGGGCATGTGATATACGCATTACAAATTAGCACGTATCAAAATATTGCAAAACTTTTGAATCACCTGAGAAAAAATAGAAAGAAAAGGTGCAAATGTATACTGTACCGTGATATTCTTTTAAGAAGCTGATCATTAACGGTTTGGGGGTGTAATGGTTAAAGCGATGGACTGCGGAACCGTAGTAAGCGAGTTCGTACTCCAGTCGCGCTATCATGTTCACTTTCGGGAAAATACCCTTGGGAAATGTATGAACCCCCTTATCCTCCCAGCTATGGGTTAAATAGTACTACTACTGTTCTTCTTGGAGAATGGCTTTGGTATTAAATAACCGACAAAGGTTGATATGCCATTAAACAAAGAAACCAAACCTTGATATCTCACAATCACGTTCGGGTAAATACCCTTGGGAAAGGTATGAACCCCATTATCCTCCCAGCTATGGCTTAAATAGTACCTCTACTGTTCTTCTGGGAGAATAGCTTTGGCATTAGATAACTGACAACGGTTGATATGCCATTAAATAAAGAAACCAAACCAAACCATTAAAGGCTTTAACTCTGCAACAAGGAGTTTGGTATGTTTTGCAATGTGTAGTAAAAAGAAAACTGCCCTTGGGAAAGTTATGTGAATAACTCCATAGTCTGATATGTAGAAATCTACACGATATAAAGCTCAAAGTATGCACTTGTAGTGTAACGGTTATCGTCGTAGAAAATAGACCCGATGAGCTTAGATAAAATCCAGGAGGAAGCTGTTTGCACGTCACTTCTGAGGAAAGGCATGAATCCATATATTTTTGCCCTTAGTTATAGGTTAAATAGTAGAAGAAACGAGGGTCTTTAATCTTGGTAAGGCAACCTGTCTAGGAGAAGGAAAAAAACTGAATTTAAACCAGATGTAGTTCGCTTAAAAATTAACTTTATATCGCAACATTTTCCTGAGGAAGAGGTTGATAAATTTGGTTTGGTTATTTTAATGGCATATAAACCTTCGTGGGTTATTTAATGCCAAAGCCATTCTTATAGTAGAGCAATAATGGTACTATTTAATCCATCGCTGGAGGCTTTCGAGTGTTTATATCTTTCTTGAGGGTATTAGTCCAAAAATGAACTTGATAGCGCGACTGGAGTTCGAACTCGCTCACTATGATGTCGCAGTCTAGCATGTTAGCTATAATATCAAGAGAACTCCTCTCTTTTAGAGAGATTGAATGAATACATCTACAATGTTTATTCATATGATTGATATTAACCACTGAATTGACAAAGAAGATTATTCTAAAGAACGGTGTAAATTAAATGCCTTTTTATTATTAGGCTGCAGACTTCTTGATTGTATCCCGGCAGGAATTATATTTTAGTAAATACAGTGTTTTTTGTTTACAATCTGAATGCAGTTCTCAATTGCTGAGTGAATCGTTTGTTATCATGCTACAAACCAGAACGCCAAATCCCTGAGTAAATCTGCTAAGTTTTTTTAAAAAATATACGTGATGCGATCAGAAAGTTCCGAGACTGTTTTTATTGCAAACTTACCAAGCGCGGAAAGGTAATGGTCACAAAGCAGGAAGTGGGAAATAATCGTCCCGACACAGAATGTCATATGACGTCATGCTGTCATAATGCAGTTTTGTTTATGTTGTTCAAGTTCATGTACACGTTTACGGTCTCATGAAACTTTATTCAATGATTTTAACGGTATGCCAACACGTCTAGTGTTATTTTATGCCAAGAGGTTAGGGAATTGTGTTCATACGTAAATTTGTGTTGTTGTTTTTTAAGAGTATTCTATTTTCTTGCACACAGTCCTATCGAATACGAATAATTTTTAAAACGATCTATTTGACCTGTCGCCGGGACCGGAGACTCACCATCAGATGCAGTTTAATGTCATATCTATAAACCTCATTTGGCGGGTAAAGGTGTCTTAGTCCTCTGTGTATTCTAAGTGACCGCTGGCATCATTCCAGAAACTTGACCGGTGAGTAAAAATTAAATTCTGCATCAAACAAAGGAAATCGTTACTTGAAATGTTGAAACTGACCAATAATAATGAAATAATGAGTAAAGCGAGATGTTTCGAGCGGTACTCACAATTCAAGAGAGACATCCCTTGATGGTGTCCCACATATATAACGAGAGGTGAGGACAACTCTCAATGAACGCTACCACCCCCCCAAACTTATCTACCCTGAGAAGTCTGAGAGGGACTATTTCAGTGCAAACCAACTGAACCGTGACACAGTTGGAATTAGGAATTAAAAACTCGCAAGTTTTTGTGCCGTACCTGCAAGATCGTCGCACTAAACACACTGAGCAGATATCCCTTTCTACGACTTGTTCCTCCAACTCTAAATTAATCTGAAAAATGGAGGATCAATTACAGAGTTTTACACGATTAAAGACTGACTTTCAGGAAGTCTTCCGAGAATGGACGAAGTGCTGCGGGTTGTGCATCGCTTTACTAGGCGACTACTTTGAAGGGAATGGTAGCCAGATTTACATGAAGAACGAATAATTGCCCAGTCGACTGGGGCAGCAGAATATACCGACTACTTCCCTGCTGAGGGGTAAGAACCTCCCTCAGCGAGTGTCCTAGATATGACACTAAACAATCTGATGGTGAGGTTCCAGCAATACTGGAGCTTTAGGGAATGCGGAGTACCCGTTCATTGACAGCGATCCCAGGTTCACTCTGGCACAGAGAAGTAGCACCTGATAGGGTCCTAATGGTAAAAAAGAACTAAACTGTGTACTTATGCTAAGCTGAATTGTTTGAAATAGAACTGTTGTTAACATTGTAACAGTTTACTTAGGCTAAACTGAATTGTTTGAAATAAAACTGTTTTGATATTTAACTGCGTGTAAACAAAAAAATATACTTATAAAAAACTGAATTGTTCGAAATAGAACTGTTTAAATGTATAAAAATGGATTTGGCATTAAATAACCTACAATGGTTGAGGTGCCATAAAACCAAACCAAAGCTAAAGTAAGAATGAAAATTTTCATAGAAGATGGCTAAGAATTTTAAGATCTCACCAAGTAGGCGCTTCCAATAGAATTATACAGACAGTTACTCAATTACAAACAGTTCGTCTAATGTAGACAATTAGTCCAATACAGACAGTTAGTCTAATACAGACAGTCTGATAAAGACAATTGATCTAATACAAACAGTTACTCTAATATAGACATTCTAAGATAGACAATTAGTCTAATAAAGATAGTCTAATACATACAATTGGTCTAACACAAACAGTCTAATACAAACAGTTAGCCTTATATAGAAAATTAGTCTCATTCAAACAATTAGTTACAGTTACTAAGACAGTCTAATATTGACAATTAGTGCAATACGGACAGTTAGTCTAATACAGACAGTTAGTCTAATATAGACAGTCTTACAGAAAGTTAATCTAATAGAGACAAATATAGTCTAATATAGACAATTAGTCTAATACAGAAAGTTAGTCTAATACAGACAGTCTAATATAGACAATTAGTCTAATAAAGATAGTAAGTCTAATATAGACAATATAGTTAGTCTAATGTAGACAATTCGTCTAACATAGTTAGTCTAATATAGAAAATTAGTTTAATAAAGATAGTCTAATATAGATAGTCTAATACAGACAGTCTAATATAGACAATTAGTCTAATAGAGACAGTCTAATAAAGACAATTAGTCTAATAAAGATAGTAAGTCTTATATAGACAATAGAGTTAGTCTAATGTAGACAATTCGTCTAATATAGTTAGTCTAATATAGAAAATTAGTCTAATAAAGATAGTCAGTCTAATATAGATAGTTAGTCTAATACAGACAGTTAGTCTAATATAGACAGTCTAATATAGACAATTAGACTAATAAAGATAGTCTAATACAGACAATTGGTCTAATACAAACAGTGAGTCTAATACAGACAGCCTACTATGGAGAGTTAGTCTAATACAAAGAGTTAGTCTACGATTGACAGTTAGTCTAATATAGACAATTAGTCTAATACGGAGAGTTAGTCTAATACAGACAGTCTAATATAGAAGGTTAGTCTAATATAGACAGTTAGTCTAATACAGACAGTCTAACATAGACAATTAGTCTAATAGAGACAATTAGTCTAATAAAGACAATTAGTCTAATAAAGATAGTAAGTCTAATATAGACAATAAAGTCTAGTGTCGACAATTTGTCTAATATAGTTAGTCTAATATAGAAAATTAGTCTAATACAGACAGTCTAATATAGACAGTCGAATATAGACAATTAGTTTAATAAAGATAGTCTAATACAGACAATTGGTCTAATACAAGCAGTGAGTAAATACAAACACTTAGCCTGCTATAGAGAGTTAGTCTAATACAACGAGTTAGTCTACCAAAGACAGTGTAATATAGACAATTAGTCTAACACGGACAGTTTGTCTAATGCCGACAGTCTAATATAGACAATTAGTTTAGTAAGGACATTTAGTCAATACAGACAGTCTAATATAAACAATTAGTCTAACACAGACAATTAGTCTAATACAGAAAGTTAGTCTAATATAGATAGTTAGTCTAATATGGAAAGTTAGTTTAATACAAACAGTTATTCTAATATAGACTCTTAGTCTAATACAAACAGTTAGTCTAAAAGAGTGAGTTAGTCTAATACAGAAAGTTAATCTTATAGAGTTAGTCAAATATAGACTGTTAGTCTAATACAGAAAGTTAGTCTAATACTAACAGTTAGTCTACAATAGACAGTTAGTCTAATACAAACAGTTAGTCTAATACAAACAGTTAGTCTAATAGAGAGAGTTAGTCTAATACAAACATTCTAATATAGACAATTAGTCTAATAAGGACAGTTAGTCTAATACAGACAGTGAGTCTAATATAGACAATTAGTCTAATACAAACAATCTAAAACAGACAATTTGTTTCATACAGACAGTTAGTCTAATATACACACCGTAAGTCTAATACGAGGTGTGATAAAAAATATCAAGACTCGATACTAGAATCTTAAAATTTAGAATTTAAATGATGACGCGTGGACAGATGCGCATATTACATAACAAAGTCATGATTTTTAGACGAATTATAGCTAGAGCCTGATGCAGTTTGATCAGTAGATTTTGACGAAACACGGAATTGTGAAAGTGCAACACCCCCATATTTTCCAGATCTTAAAAGAAATACAACGTAGTGGCTTCCCAACTTAAAGAGTTTCAAAGATGCTTCGACCAACGGAAAACTCGCTGGAATATGAGTGTTGAATGGAAAATGTACTATTTAGAAAAACCTAATATTTCATTCATAGTTCATTTCTGTCTAAGTAAATAAAACTTCAGTCACGGTACTTTTAAACACATCCCATTGTACTATACAGAAAGTTAAATGAACCGTTAGATTGACATTTTCATTGAACATTGCTAATTTGTCAAAAGATGTCCAATACGATGGGCAATTTTTTTTTTATACTTGAAACCCATTTATGACCTCTAAATAGCCTTATTTTGAACACACTTACGTGGTGCATTCAATAAGTTTCCAGATTTTTTTGTACAGGCATTTAAAATTGTGGTACACTCTTGAAAATTCAGTATGTTATTGCAATACATCGTATGAGATGACTGATCAATTTTTATGATTTCAGGTTCAAAGGAACAGCTAGAGCAGGAATTGGAATACACCCTACTAAAGTCTGCTTGTCACAGCTGGTGAATTTCAAAAGTGCAATCTGGATTTTAGAAGAATGATATGCAATAAAATTGTGTTTTAAACTTGGAAAAAATGCCATTCGATGAAAGCTGGATCTACTGCTATGACCCAGAGACCAAGAGACAGAGTTCCCAGTGGAAGCATGCTGGCTCTCCCAGACCCACGAAGGCCAGAAAGAGCAATTCCACCCACAAACATTCGATGATCCCTTTTTTTTTTACAGTCGTGGCATGATCTACATGCACTGCGTTCCCACTGGACAAACAGTCAACGAGGATTACTATGTTGAAGTTTTAAGGGAGTTCAGGAAGAGATTCCTAGGGAAGAAGCCAGCACTCTTTAAACCGTGTCAGTGGCATTTCCAGCAGGACAATGCACCAGTCCACAACTTCATCCTTGTCACAGACTATTTGACCAAGATGGGCATCAAGACAGTTCCTCAGCCTCCCTATAGTCCAGACCTTGCTCCCAGTGACTTTTGGTTATTCTCTAAGGTCAGAGGCTGTCGTTATGAGACAATTGAGGAGATGAAAGAGGCTGTGACGAAAGTCATTGACACGCTCACGCAAGAGGACTTTCATAGGGCCATCCAGAAGTTGTTGTAACGGTACAACAATTGCATTGCAGCTGGAGGAGATTGTTTCGAAGGGGATTTGAGTTTCATGTGTGTACTATCAATAAAAGTGCCCATATGAAAAAAGTCTGGAAACTTATCGTATGCCCCTCGTATATATATATATATATAATATATATATATATATATATATAAGTAGTATGTCCTACCTCAGCATTTTCATGATATTTCCAGATGTACGGAAATATTTCGGTGTTTTAGCCCAAAACTGTGCATTTTCTTAGGGCTGTTACTTTAAAATCTGATTATAAAAATAAAATTTTACCGAAATAGTCATAAAAATCTATTACTAAACCTTTCAATCAAAAAATCAGAACATTTCAGGTTGGTCTAGGTCCATATATTTCCTTCCCTTTATTTAATCTAGTGTCAAGGCATACCGACCTGTTCTCAAGAAAAAAATCTGTGAAATTTCTGTTTTTCTAGTTGTGTAAGCAGAAATTATCTTTCCGTTTTTGTCTATTTGAGTATTCATTTCTCCTCTGATGATTATAACATAGTGTTTGGGAATGTGTTGGACAAGGGTAGATAGCTCGTTATAGAAAGTGGTAATGTCCATATCATCACTAGCATTGGTTGCACTGTAGCAAGAAAAGATTGTTGGACCGGGGTTGCCAATGAATGTTATACACATCATTCTCAGTTGCATTCCCCCAATGGTATTTTGTGATTTTAAGGCACAGGACTGAGAAGCATTCCTACACCTCCTACGACAGCATTGACGGAGTCTTATTCAACGATTCCAAAGAAGTTTGACTTTAAAGGATATGCATGGAATTAAATAATATTCGAGTTTATGGTTGCATTTGAACCTCGATGAGTAGTTGCCGGTTGCATTTTACAGTTAAAGTTTCCAATTAGGTGGACAGTGTTTGTAACTCACTCCTTCTAAAAAGGAAGTCATGCGATTTTACTGGACAGTTTTAAATAAAAAAAACCGCACAGTTTACTTAATTTTTAGATTTAAACTCATAAAATAAGAGTTGTGGTGAATAAAGATCCAAGTTGAGTGAAAGAGAGTGAATTAAAAAATTCTAAAAGAAGTCGGTCAATAATCTGATATTTTACAAAGGATTATCGGTTTAAAATAAATAATATGATTAATTAGATTATATAAAATCCTTTAAAATAAAAGACTTGAAAACAAAATTCATGAGAATGTTGGATTATATTTTTCTGATTTTAAATTATATAAGTATTTCATGTTTGTTTTTGTTTTTTTCATATCAAAAACTTGATTTTATTTTTTGAAACATGAATTTAAGCAAATCTCATACCAGGAAATGAATGCATTTAACTATTTTCCATCTAGTTATGGTTTAATAATGGGGCAGACGAAACTCTTTAACATTGGTATAGCAACCAGTCTAAGAGAAGTAAAACTCTGATTTCAAACTTCTTGAACTCCGCTTGAAAATTGATCTGCTGGAGGGGTTGGGTAAATACACATACTGACAACCTTCAAAAATAGCCAACATCGGGTCCTAGCCCACTATGTACTAGTTAAAGATAATTAACAAAAATTTATATAAATATATTTTGTGGAAACAATTAATCAATATGCAATGTGGCAATGCATCCTTATTAGTCAATGGCATTAATTAGAAAAATTAGCATTTGAAAGTTAAAAGTTTATCTGAAAAGAAAAATTCAACCAAAATTGGATATTTTACTGGAGAAAAAGGAATTTAAGAAAATACACCGTTGTTGAGCTGCTCTTTTGTCTTGTGTGAGAGTCTGAATTGATTCTGTGAATAGAAACGATAGAGCCAAATCAGACATCGATAACAAATCGAAAAGTAAAAATAAATAAACCAGAAAAAAAAGAAAAAAAGAAAAGAAATATTTTATAGAGTGTACTTGGTCAATACCAAATAATCTTTCTGTCATAACTTACAAATACCCACATTCAGCAATGAAACGCAGATACTTCATCTTTGGCAATCACGATAACTATTTAAAATAATCAATAAGAAGTTTACTTTGAAAAGAATAATGATTACATATATGTCCGATATTTTGTACTGGGGTCAGTCTTTACAGTAGCAACAGTTTCAGTTTTCGGCGACTGTCCCCAGGAGAGACATTTGGATTTTCAACCTGAAAGTAATCCTTCTACTATCTCTTAGAACCGTGAAGATCGATTTTTCATCATCAAAAGATTCGATTGATCGATACAATTTGAAAATCTAGAATACGAACGGTTCACTTCAACTTTTGAACGGAATGAATTCTGACAAACGACGAAGAGAAACCTTTCAGACAGATCAGGCAGGCTTTAAATAACAAATAATTCAATGTATCCTTTGATTAATTTATCTAAATTCCCATTCATCTAAGTTGAACTATCCAATGATGATTAATACAGAGTTGAGACTCTAAACAATATCAATACTAGGTGAAGTACCAGTTTACATAGACTTAAGATTTAGATCTTTGACATATTCTTATATCTTTAATCTAAACAATGTCTCGTTTACAATCTTTGCTGTCAAGAAAAATTATACTGAACTGTTACAAATAGTATATCTTATAATTAAAGATACATCATCATATAAAAAAAAGATATTTATGCATTTACCCAACCCATCCGCTTAGGCTTGTTTGCATTACTAGGTAAGTTTTTAAGCGGAATAAAGCTGGTTTGAATTCAGAATTTTCCTTCTCTTCTACTGGTTGCCTTGTCAAGATTAAAGAGTCCAGTAATTTTTTCCATAGCTGGAGGGAGAATAATTGGATTCATACCTTTTCTACGAGTATTATATAAAATGCAGACTCATCCAGGATTTAAACTTGAGTCACTGGTCTACTTCCGACGACAATAACCGTTACGCCACTGGCATCTTCCCAAAATTCCAATTGAATTTTTATATTATCTTAAAATAATACTATGTTCTCATTTTATATCTCCAGCTTGAAAAAAAAATGTCTAAATTAATTTACCTGACACACTGGTGAAATAAGATATGCGCGCTTAAACAGCACCTTTATCCAAAAAGAATCGGGTTCAAGTTCATTGCTAAATTCCAGGAGAACCTCAGAAGTGGAATGCCGATGAAGCTAAACAATTTTTGGTTAGCTGTGGAACTCCTCTTTGAGAAACTCACCTTGTATCAATCTATGCCTTTAACAGGGAGGAAAGATAAATTAAACTTATGTTAAAAATTATTTCTCTTTACAAAACTGAAATTACCCACACATAAATAAAGAAATTTATATATCATTTATAATACTTAATAATAAATTTGTATTTAAAATTAATTAAACCTAGAATATATCTCAAAGTGAAGTGGAAAACTTATATGATTCTTATTTAACCCAGTTTAAAACTTTCTCAAAGATAACAATTTCTGAAATTATGTCCAAAACAAAATTTTCATTAAAGTTAGAATATTCTAACCATAACGAATATCTATTCAGGGAAAATTTCATGCTACAAGGAAAAAAAAAAGGGTCCGAGATGAAAATGAAGCAAGAGTGAATAATACAACCGAAGGAATATATTTGAAAGAAATGTTTTCAATGAAATTCTTGAAAATGAAGAATTAGGCTTACATGACAAATATATCCTCAATTTATGCGCAATCTAAACTGAAATAAAATAAAAGAATTAATAATAAAAATGAGTGAAAGACAGGATAATGCAAGTGAAACATCTTCCCTACTCACCAGACCTTCAGCTCCACGTGACTTTTTCTTGTTTCCTTAACTAAAATTGTTCTCAGGGGTAACAGTTGAGGATGTGGAGGATATTGAAAGAAATGGAACAGATGTGCATCATTACAAAAAAAAAAGGAGTTTTATAGGAGCTCCGACCAATAAAAAAACTTGTAGGAATTAGTATATTTGATACTAAGGGAATATTCTGAAGAAATTTGATGTTTCATTCATTTTTCATTTTAAAACAGTTTTACTTGTTTTTGGTAATTTACTCAGAAACTTATGGAAGTAACCTACTGTACCATATGTTATATCAAAATAGGTCAAATGTTAAAAAAAAAAACTTATACTTACATCCTTCTTCAAAACAATGTCTCTTTTACAATCTTTGCAGTTAGTTTTTTTTTTTTTATCTTAAATGATACAATGCAATTATTTTATTTATTCAGTATGAAGAAAAACATTTTAAATCGATTTATTTAATCCACTGGTGAAATAAAATGAATGTAGTACCTACATTCTCATCTAAAAAGGAGTATTGTCAAGTTTATGGTTAAATGTCTGAGGCACTCTGAAAAGGGAATACCGATTTTATTAAGTCCTTTTTAAAACCACCCTGAATCATGCATTCGTGTGCATTAAATACTTTGCATTAAAAAGCAAAGTTTTCGCAAAGATTTGGTTTATTTATTGTTATATCAACCCTTTATGGGTTATTTAAAGCCGAAATGTAATTCATTTGATTAGGATCCTATCTATTTATACTTTCAACATTCCTTTAAAATCACTTTTTTTTAATGCATTTCTTTTATATGTTTATAATAATCATTTTTTGTACAATGTTATATCAAATATTCCCACCGAATAAAAATCATTTGCACATAGTTATGTGGTTTCAACTGTTCCTACTTAATAATAACAATTCATACAAAATGGTTTCAAGTAATTATTCCTATTTGAAAATAATTATTTGTTTGCACATAGTTATACAGTTTCAGTTATTCCTATCTAATATTAATCTTTTTCATACAAATCTGTTAGACCAATAGATTGGACCCTAATGAATATTATAATTCTGAATCAGAGTAGACCCGGGAGTAATGGCAATGAATGGGGTACTCCACACTCTCCAGAGTTCAAGAACTTGAGCCTCACCACCGGATGCAGTTTAGTGTCATACACAGAACCCCGATGAGAAGTGTTTTACACATCTGCAGAGGATGCAGTTAGCGTTTTTTTAAACCTCACGAAGGTAGTCTTATCGGAGAGGTAAATTATATATATATATATATATATATATATATATATATATATATATATATAGAGAGAGAGAGAGAGAGAGAGAGAGAGAGAAAGAGAGTGATAGATAGATAGTTCCCAAAAATTTTGATATCATAAGAGATGTAGAGAGTTTTTCAGAAAAATTGATATAATTTCAAAATCGATTATATTGATTAATTCTCGTTTAAATGATTTCAAATTTCAACAACATGTATAGAAACAGCTTATAATTATGTATTTAATGTTTGAATGTCTTCTCCCCCCAGTGATTGGCATTTTTATACCTGAAAGGAAAACAAAACAAAACAAAACATTAAACATAAAATTCTAAGTTGTTTCTACGCATACTGTTCAAATTTGAGATCATTTGAATTGATCAAGTTATTCGATTACGAAAGAATAGCCTTTTTTTCTGAAACACAACTCGTATAAATAAATTATTTGTCGCTGCCTTCCACCACCAGGTCGGGAACCAACCTAGACTCAAACCCTGCTGGTCATTGACCCACTAAGTGCAATGTGGGTCTAATGAGGCAAGCAGCTCGTATAAATAAGCTGTTTAGTTAACCAGTTCAATTTAATTAGATGGTACTTTAGAAGATTGTAGATGTGAAAAGTTCATAGATGAACTGATTAAAAAAAAAAAAAACTACATTGAACTATAAGCATAAACAATTATATGCACACAGAACATATTGGTGAGAATGCTTTCTAAAGTTGGCACAAGGCAAGAATTCAAGAGTACTCAGAATCTAACTCACCAATTTTCAAGCAGAACATCTTACTTTTGTTCATTTATACTAAAACTAACTGAAGTCACCCACTAATGCTGGATATGAAGACTAAATTGTAGACATGCTGAGACTAAGAGACATATTTCAAAAACTCTTCTTACTTATTTGAAACAATGTCTATTTTAGTATCTTTGCTGACGACTATAAAATTACCTAAAAAAAGGTGCCCGTGGTGTAATGGTTATCCTCGCAGGAATTGAACACGGCGACACGAGTTCAAATCCTGGACTGATTGCATTTCACATAGCACTAATACCCTTGGGAAAGGTATGAATCCAATTATTCTCCCTCCAGCTATGGGTAAATAGTAGGGCAGACTAGGTTCTTCAGCCTTGGTGAGGTAACTAGTCTAGGAGAAGGAAAACTCTGAATTCAAATCTGTTAAACTCCGCTAAAAAAATGACCTTGTGTCTTATCCTGCCCGAGCGGAGGGGTTGGGTAAATATGATAAAATTACCTAAAACGATTAAAAACAGGAAATATAAAATATGAATTCAAATAATAAAAAAGGGGGTTTACTAATTATAAAGGTGTTTTAGAAAAATTGATATCATTTTACAATCAAACAACTTGACTAATTCTCGTTCAAATGATCTAAAATCTTAACAGTATGTGTAGAACTAATTCAAATTTATATGTTTAATGTTTTATATTCTTTTCTTTTCGAGTATAGAAATTCTTTTCTCTACAACAGAAAAGACAATTAAACATTAAACAAAGAATTTTGAATTGTTTCTATAAATGCTGTTCAAATTTGAAATTATTTGAATGAGAATTAGTCAAGTGATGAAATAATATCAATATTTCTGAAACGCCTTGAAAATCTCAAATAATATCAGGTTTTTTTGAAAGACTTTTTTTTTATTTCATTGTATCATCTTGCTGTTGTCATTCTATGAACTTTGCCGCTTTGCTATTTCATCGTTTCCTTTGTAAATGATTTTAACTGTTAAGCTACTTCGTCACTTGAACTTTCCATTCAACCTCACTTATAATTCTGCGAAAATTGATATTAGAACATGTTGATTAATTAAAATTAAGTTTTATTTCATCCTTAAAATTATAACTTTAGCGCCAAGTTGTAAAATAAATAAAAAAGAAAAAAGATCAAGTTTTAATAACTGAAACTTAATGAAAATTCAATTGAATTATGCATTAAAATTAAATTTATTTTAATTTTTTTGACTAATTATCGACCAGAAGATCTTTTTTTATGGTGCTGAATATTAAAATGGCGGAACGTTTTTTTAATAGAATTAAATTGCTAAACGAAAAAAAATGTTCTATCCTTCTAAAATCTGAGGGATTGAAAAGGTGAATTCACATTATTATTTAAAAAAGTTATCAAACTAGTTATGGGTACCTACTAGTTAAAATTCAAACAGGCTCTTAAAATCAGGTGATGAAAAGAGATACTATATTTGTGCAAATATCTATGAGCAGTATCCTACAGAAAGTACAACAAAGAAACATTTATTCAGACATTGCCGATATTTCTCTGATTAATCTGCAGGGTGTAACAGAAATAAATCTCACATTTTAACATTTTAACTGTAACTTTTATGATGTAAGTGAATTTAGGTAAGTGGCAATGGTTGCTCCACCGAGCTAATGTTTTACCATTTTTTATCAATCAGACTATTCCAAAGCAGAAGTATGTTTTCGGGCGGAATGTGTAGGAGATTGCACAACAGACTGTCTCACCGTCAGGACATTTTCTGGAATTTGAGCGCTTCGAGGTCTTCCAGGTGCTTTACTATTAATTAATGAACATGGGGTTTTAAAATCTTATCCCATAGCAGTATCGATTTTCTATCCGGAGCAGCATCATTCTAATATAACATGAGATGAACACAAAAAGCTCGGTTTAGCAATTACAGATTAAAAAGTCTTTAAAAAAAAGCTCCAGCAGCAAATTCATGGTGTACAAAAGTCTAAGCCATGATCGTAACTGATCTTATTAGAAAATGAAATGATAAGATTTTAGCCTGATGGAGCTACCATTACCACTTGCCTAAATTCATCTGCACCACACAGGTGACAACTTAAAATGTGGGAGGTATATCTGCTGCAATCTGTTTATTATTTTTACAATATGCAAATTTGTAATCGACACTAAAATGATGTAATATTTGTTACATATTTCTATTCCGTATTTAAATGCTTCAAAAACATTCCATTACTTAGATGAATTCTCTTGCATTAAATTACTTATCATTAAATATCTGATAATTGTGAATAATATCAGCCATATATTTTTTTATTCTTTCTTTTCAGTTCCTTTATCTCGTTTTTATCTTCGTAACATGAGAAGATAATCGAAATAGAGTTGAAGGTAGATAACTTTTGCTTTTAAATTTGAGTACATTTTAAATATGATCTTTTTGAACTCCACTAAATCAGCAGGCGCGCATGCGTGCATACACACACATAAACATATGCACACACACATACACACACACACACATAAACATATGCATAGAGAGAGAGAGAGAGAGAGAGAGAGGGGGGAGAGAGAGAGAGAGAGAGAGCGAGCTGCTATATGATTAAGAAGCCACAAGACGCAACTAGTCTTAAATCTAGATACTTGACGATACAACATTTCTTACTGATCAACTACAATCCCTTCATTTTGGGATCCTAGTACCATTAAGATCTTACCAAGAGAAGACATGTTTGTAAATTGGGTATATAGACTGCTATCTGTTCCTCCTCGTGTTTTGTGCTGGTAGAGTCTTCTCTTTCCTGAGGTTGAGTCCGAAGGCTCTCTTTTGAGTCACAAGGCCTGGAGTGAAAACAAGGAAATTTGCCAGATGGAAAACAGTGTATAAAATCATGCCGGATATTGAAAACAAAAATATATACCGTAATTATTCGTGTATAACACGCACTGATGTATAACACGCAACCCTAACTTCGGACAACATAACTCTGGAAAAAAATATTCTCGAGTATAATACGCGCTGACTTTTCAGAATTTGTAACTATTAAATTTAATCTAAATTGAACATTTTTTTCAATTTTTTTATCGGTTCATTCTAACTAAAAATAAAGTTTTATTGTAGTTTTCATTATTTTTTGAAACAGAAAAATTTCACTGCATTTAGAACAAACACATTTTCATACCAAAATCTAAAAAACTTGTGGCGAAAATAAGCTGCCATTAGGAGAAACCAAATTATAAACAAAAACACATTCCAGAGGAAATGTCTGTGAAATGTAAAACACGTAGATTATTGGTAGAACTTACTTTCGGTCATCCCATCCCGAATATGGTAAGGCTTGTCGCCTGGAAAAAAAAGTTTTTGTATATAAAACGCACTCCTAACTTTTTAGTTGAAAAATCCGGGAAAATATTGCGTCTTATACACAAATAATTACGGTATATGGATATATATATATATATAACGAATAACAGAAAAAGTTAAAAGATCAAAAAAGTCATATTTGACCTTTAAAAATCTAAATGCCTATTTGTGACTGAGTGTTCCGATAATCTAAATAACCCAATGTATACATTAATCCATCTTGACCCCCAAGAATTCTAAGAAAATTCTTGTAATCACAAATAATTAATAATTTATACTAATTTCACTATAGATACCAATAATAAAGTTTAATTTATAAAGTAGGCACGATAAAAGATTAACAACAACTATTATTAATAAAATAAGATTATCATAACATTATATACGGTAATAGTAGTTGTGTTAAGCGGATAATCTAGCACAATTTACAAATACACCAGCTCAAGCCGAATCACTTTTGTACATGGCCTGGAGCAGGTAGCAAGAAGATTTTGTTTCTACATGAACACACATAAAACAGTTCATTTATTTTAATTATGATCTTGCTATCTTCCCATTAAATTGCAAGCCTCTGAAAATTTGAAGACCAGTTCATGTACCTTGGTAGTAACATCTCATCTACTGAAAGTGATATCAACATATGCATAGGCAAAGGATGGACTGTTATTGATAAGTTATCGAGGAAAATAATCTAATTAATCTCTGATATTTTGGAAGTTTGGTTTAGAAGAACAGGAGACCAACGGAACTGGAATATGTGCAAATAAATTGAGTTCTGTCAAGCGAAAGAGAACCTGCTTCGTAAGAAGTGAAGAGAACCTGACTGCCTAGAATATCAATATTCGAAATTCTATTTTTTTTTTCTATATGAGCTCGAGGGTTACTTGCACAGAGATATAATGGAAACCTAAGGGATCTAGTTGATATCAAACTCTTGTAAGACTTGTTCCGATAATTGCATTACAGGAGTCCATGATTATATCGTTGCTTCAATTTAAGAAGGAGCAAAAGTTTCTTATTATAATTTTGTACTTACCTCTGATATATTGAAAATTTCGATGATTTTGAAAAAGAGAATTCAGGGCAAATGAAGACCTCACAATAATACCATTCATTCGCAAATTGAACAGGAAAATGCTTTATTCTTTAAGAGCATTTCAAGTATATAGCTTTGATAAAAATATCACTATAATGAGCCTTTTTTCTGAGTCACACACAAACACACACACGAACACACATACACACACCAGAATGATTTTATTTATGATACAAAATAAAAGTCTTCCACAGCCACAATAAATGCAAATTGCCCCCTACCCTCCCTAAAAAACTTCTTAAATTTTTGATTCCTCGAAATGGCCCCCTTTGGCCGCTATCACAGCTTCACAGATTCTCAGCATTCTTTCCAGCAAAGACTGAAGATAATTGTGCCCAGCTTTGATTGCGCCAGTCAAGACATTAGTTGAAAGACGTGCTGTTTGTCTTTGCTTTTAGTGTACGTCTGACAGAGTTTACTAACATGCTTTGGGTCATTATATTGCATGAGAACAAATCCTTGACCTACAAGCCGCATTCCAGATGGGATCACGTGATGCTGCAGGATGCTCCGATAGCCAGTCTGATTCTATTTGCCTTTCACCTGAAGCAAATCCCCGACTTTGCAATTAACAAAGGCATCACCACTACTACAACAGAGCCTCTTCCATGCTTTATGTTTGGTGTGATACGGGGGGGTTGCAGCTCTTTCACCCACTCTTCACTGCACATAGACCCTCCTATTTGAGCCAAAGATTTCAAACTTTGATTCATTAGTCCAAAGAACTTTATTCCATTGCTCTATTGCCCAGTCTTTGTGCACCTTGACCCACTGGAGCCTTTTGACATTCTTTTGCTTCCTCAACAGCGGTTTTTTGACAGCAATTCAGTCATATAGGCCAGCTTTATAGGGTCTTCTCCTCACTGTGGATGTTGACGCATTTTTTTTTCAGTTCAGTGATGTTTGGAGCAGTCAGCCTTCTGTCACACAATGAAATTGTCTTCTGCATAGGTAAAACAGGTAGTATACGTATAACCTGTTGGCGACCGTAGTCGAGGGTGACCAGAAGCCTCTCTTTTCAATAGCTACTACACCGAGGTGTAGGGGAGGGCGCTACTCCTTTCCCTGGATTGCTCCACTTTACCCTTGATACATACCTTATATTCCTGAGTGTTATGCAAGGGTGTATCAAGTGCCATTTTTAAAGTCTTTGTAGGTAGTATCGAGCAAGTCGTAATTCAACACAATATAGTCTAATGTGAGTTTGTGGTATAATGTAACTTTTGGAAAATGTTTTATTCATGCTAAGTACTAAAGAAGAAAAACACCTTCAAATCAATTTTTCAAAAGATATCTGATTATTCTCAGGTCAAAGTTATTGAGGAAAACTTATATTAAGTATAAAAAAATAAAAACATTGTGGTGCTTAACTTGTTTCATTAAAAATAACACTTTTAGGATGAGAAATATAAATTTTTGAGTGTGGCCAAATACTTTGACTAGTAGTACATATATATATATATATATATATATATATAGTTCGGTATATTTCAAAATAGGGATTGCTCAGTATTAATGATAGAACATATGTAGATCTAAGTTAGAATAGCGTACACACACGGTCAACGACGCTTGGTGACTGTCAGTTTCTCGGCTACGGGATCACCAGACCAACTATACACAGGGTGGTAGGGTAAAATCTAACTATTTCATATATCGCCTTTTTTTTTCAGGAACTGCTTGATGTATTAGTGAACAACCAATGAAATTGAAGATTAAATTTATAGCTGAGACAAATTTAGCTCTACATGGACGATTAGAAGTCATGTGAATATTGGAAAAGGGTATCATGATGATTCACTCCGGGTCTGAAAGTGGCGACATCATGATTCTTGATCAATACTCAATGAATGTAATAAAAGTTGCAAGACATGGATGGCGGCAATTGAGATCAGCGGGAAGGAACACAACAAACGTTCTGACAGTGTCCGTACACCGGAATGAATCCAACAACCGTTGCTGGATAAGACAAAAGAATATCAAGCAAGGGAATCCGAGCTTTAGTGACAGAGATGAGTCTTGTAATAGCCATCATGAAACCGGCCATGAATGAGGAACTTTGCTACCACTAGTACAAGAGGCAGAAAAGACAAATTCTGATAAACAAGGTCAAGGTGAATCTCCTAACGAATACAAATAAGTTTCTGCAAAGGCCGTATATATAGCAGTAGGATTCAGCTCCCTACCATGCCCCTAAAAAGAGTAAGATGTGGTTGTTGGAGAATTTCTACGACTTTACCAGGCCCAACTTCGTGTCTCCTAATTCCCCCAATTGTAATTCCATAGATTACTACGTAAAGGGTGTGGCTTAGAAAGGTATACACCACTCTACCTGCAATAAACAATCCTGAGCTGTTAACCAAGATCAAGGTGTTCGAAGAACTTCCCAGGGACACAGTGAGGAACATATGTACCAAGTTCGAAACCGTTTTGAGGCCTTATAGAAGCCTGAGGGCGATTACTTTGAATAAACTATTATTTTGCAGCCATTATCTTGATGATATTTTTGTTTGTTTAGAATACTTTTTTTTTTTTGATATGACATTGCGTTTTCTTTTTCTTTTATGAAACCAGTAAAATCTAGCCCAAACACTCAGTATGTTGGTTGGTTGGGTTTTATCAAACCTTGTAGGTTTATCTGATCCTGTATATATATATATATATATATATATATATATATATACTTTAAGAAAAACAACGAAACCGGTCACAAGGATTATAAATTTATTTCCATCCTGTTATGCATTTTTGAAATTTCCAAAAACACGAAAAAAATTAACAGGACTTCTTTAGATCTTTTTGAGTCTATTCTAGTTTTTTTATCAAAAAGATCTGAAGAAGTCCTCTTAATTTTTTTCGTGTTTTTGGAAATTTCAAAAATGCGTAACAAGATGGAAATAAATTTACAATCCTATGTGACCGGTTTTGTTGTTTTTCTTAAAGAATTTATTGCTCTGTATTATTGTTACATTGAGTTCTTTACCAGGAAAATTTAAATATTCATTCATGAATAATTTCTTGTCCTGATGGAATTACTTCCAATTCCGGTTTAACTGAACCAAAGAATACTATATATATATATATATATATATATATATATATATATATATATATATATATATATATATATGATTTGTATACGAATAGTTTGCTGGTAACATTTTAAAACCAGGCAGTGTTCGAGTATTGCAATTTATTGTTTGCACACAGTTAAATGGTTTCAAGTATTGCTATTTAACACTAGTAGTTCTATTTAATATTAATAATAATACGGAGTAAAATATTTTTAGTATTGCTATCTATTCAACATTATTCATTCGTTTGGACCCAGTTAAATGGTTTTATGTCTTGTAAATGATTAAAAGGTTAGTAAAAAATTAAACAGATTGGCCCAGCGGTTAGAGTGTTCGTCAATGGCCCGGGAGACCTGGGTTCAATCCCAGGTCGAGTCATACCAAAGACTTTAAAAATGGAACTTGATACCACCTTGCTTAACACTCAGCATTATAAGGTACGGTTCAAGGGTAAAGTGGAGCAATCCAGGGAATGGAGTAGCGCCCTTCCCTACACCTTGGTGTAGTAGCTATCGAAAAGGGAGCCTTCGGGTCACCCTCGACTATGGTCGCTAACTTTACTTATTTGACTAATATATTGAACCCTAAAAGCTTCTAGCTCTCCGGGTCAGACGAGACCAGAGAGTAATCGCAATAACGGAGTACTCGACTATTTCCAAACCTTGGGAACTGGATCCTCACCATCAGATGCAGTTTAATGCCATATACAGGATACTCATTGGGAGGCGGTGTCTTACTCCTTTGGAGTGATTCTGTCGGCATCCAGTCGATTATGCAACATCCTGTATATGTATGTGTGTATGTATGTGTGTATGTGTGTGTGTATGAGAGAGAGAGAGAGAGAGAGAGAGAGAGAGAGAGAGTAATGTTTGGAATGAAATCCGACGGAATGATAAAGAAGACAATTTTGAAAGTCAGACAGAGATGTTTTGCTAGAGATCGAGCCTCACCAGGTGTAGCATATTCCAATGAAACTAGACCTCTAGCGAAACATATAACTTTGATTTTCCAGCCTTTTTCTTTTCCATATATATATATATATATATATATATATATATATATATATATATATATATATATATATATATATGGAGGGTGACATGTCTAAATGTAAGAATTTAAATATAGATAGTAAATCTAAAGGAAGTCGTGGCTTATTAATCTGTATGTTGTAACTTGGTATGATATTTTTGACGAGGTGCATGTGCGTATAAACCGGAAGTTTAGATATTTCAATCCTTCCTGTTTAAGATTGGGAAAATTAATCAATCATCCAGTTGCTAAAATAGCGTTTTCCTTTTTTGTTGTAAATTATAAGATACAAATTACTGCGCATTTTTTTTTCTTTTTTGCTTACTTGCAAGGATTTGAATAGCGTATATACTCTGTATTAGAAAGATCCTAGTGTATATGTATGTTAGAAGAGAGGTCTTCGTGTAATACTTTAGTAGAAAGATCCTATTGTATATATTGTAGTTGAAAGATCTTAGTATAAATACAGTAGTAGAAAGATATTGTGCATATACGATAGCAGAAATATCCTTGTGTAAATACAAAATTTAGTGTATATATTGTAATAGAAACATTTAAGCGTGTATATTGTAGTTGATAGACGAGTGTTTGGGTGCTTGGTCCCATTGGAAAATATAAGAAAAATATGTCAAAGTTTTTGCAATGACTTAAAAAAAAGATTTGCAGAGTATAAAAAGAAAAGAAGGGTTTTCTTTTTTTACTGGTGTATTTGAATAAAAACCCACCAAAAATAAATTAATAAATAACAGGAAAAAATTAAAGGACATTTAAGATTAAAACTATGCCATCATGAGTAATCCAATTTGCGTGTAGATACAGAGGAAAATCCCTTAGAATTCCTTTTGCAACAATTTTCAAAATGTTTATCAGAGAAACTTTTTTATATTGATTAAGCTTATAACATTTATTTCAGTAATGGAAACAAGAAAGATTATAAATAGTATAATTATAATAAGCAATCTATAAATATCAATAACATAGAAATTAATACTGAATAGAATTGCATGATAGATAGATAGATAGATAGATAGATAGATAGATGTTTACATAATCTATCTCACTAATAGAAACAATATTGATTACAATGACAACAATTTTGAACGTGATTTCTGGTGGGCTTGATTTTTCACTTAATTTAGACTAAAATTTGCATACTAATTTCATAACCACCATCAGCTTTCTTCTCTCCTGTCAAGCTTTTTTCTCGACTGCTTATTCTCAGAATAAACTCAATGGTATTGTTTTTTTAGTTGGTACCAGGACTTGTCACTTACTTTTTGTTATTATTTTATTGATAGCAAGTGAGAATTTTTGAGATTTGGTAACGTTAAGTTATCTTTTTAAAAGTGTGGCAGCACTAATAAGTTAGAATTTGGAATATCTATGATTTAACGTGGACTAAAAGATCATTGCCGAGACTGTTACTTTTGTTAAGTGAAAACTTCAAGATGTAACAAGGAAAACAAATGCAAAATCGAGTATCCTAGTCTACCCTCAGCTTTACGTCCAGCGTTCCATTCAGCTGAAATTCCAATACCAGATTTCGTTCAGCGACTCTCTCTTGAAAGTCTGGGTCAAGATGAAGAACTCAGTGATTGACATGATACAAATTTCGAGACTGAAAATCACTCAGTTCTTAATGGATTTGATTAGTATGAATTAAATGACTTGGCACGAGATTTGTAATTATCGAAAAAGTTTTCATAACTCTTATCATCAAGACTGAATGAGAAAAACTTACTTGAAAAAGAAGTGAAGGTATCCTACTTTCAATTCAGACAAAGTGTATTTCTGAAGTAATTTCGAAGTGGCGGTAGATTGTTTGCATTACCATAACATACAAGATTTACTGGAAGAAATGGGGAACTCCAATTTATTACTCAACTAAATGGCGACTGTGCAACGATAACTAAAAATGAAGTTTAAGATGTATCTTTCTCTATAATGGTAATTTATATGATGCAGTACCAATTGGACATTTAGTTTTGTCTTCGTGAAAATTCTGGCTGCATAAAAAGAATCATTGAGTTGTTGTAAGATCATAAACACAATTAGATCATCTGTGTTGATCTTAAAACGGTATGCTTCCTTCTGGTTCGGCAACGCAGATCCACCAAGTATCTATGGTTTGTGGGCATGTGGAACAGCAGAACTCTAGAGAAAAATTGAGTGAAAAGGAATTGACCTCCAAGATATGACCTCAAACCTGGGGATCCTAAAATTCTACCTGACTCATTTGTTGACCCCAAGAAAATTATTTTCCAATCTTTTCGCTTGAAATTGGGTCTCATGAAGCAATTTGTTAAAGCACTGCTAACTGAAGGTGACCTCTTCAAATACCTCATTTTGGCCTTTCCTGGCCTCTCAGTTGAAAATATTAAGGCCAGTATGTTTGATCCTATTTACCACCCCTCCGCTCGGGAAGGATATGACACAAGGTCAATTTTTAATAGGTTTGAATTCAGAGTTTTCCTTCTCCTAGACTAGTTGCCTCACCAAGACTGAAGAACCCAGTCTGTCCTACTATTTGCACATAGCTGGAGGGAGAATAATTGGATTCATACCTTTCCCAAGGGTATTAGTGCTATGTGAAATGCAATCATTCTCGTCCAGGATTTGAACTCGAGTCGCCGTGTCCATTTCCTACGACGATAAACATTACACCATTGATAGCCCACTGATTAGACAGCTCATCAAAGATGAACATTTCATCTGGATAATGTAAGAATTTAAACAGAATACTTAATTGTCATTCAAAGATCTTGTCAAGAACTTTCTTGGAAATAAACGAGCAAAGAAAAGCACCAAAAATGTCCAGAAACTTTTGGAGAGCAACCAAATGCTTGGTTGCAACGCAAGCATCAAGTTGCATTTTCTGCTTAGTCATCTTGTCAACTTCGCGGAAAACTTTGCTGAGTTCAGCAATTGAGCAAGGTGAGGGATACCATTAAGATTTGAAAGTCATAGAGGAACGGTATCCGGGTAGATGGAATGTAAATATAAGGGCTGTGACTATTACTGGTGCATAAAGCGAAATTGTTCACAGATTGAACAATCAAGGAAAAGCTATACACATAAACTTTTGTCTTAACTATTTGTACAATCAGACTTACGGTAACAATATCTTTTGTAAGAACAAATTGAAGTTGTACAAGCATTAGTCAAGCAATGTTTTATTATTTATCATTGTTCGTAAATTTTTAAAACATTCTATAAAATAAGTAGAAATGTGTTACATGCAGTATTTTTAAGGTTTTTGAAACAAAGTGAGGGCATCCTGCATCTAAAAAGGTTGACACAATACGGAAAAACTGGGGTTATTTTTAGATTCAGACTCCAAAAGTTAGTCAAAAACAATTGTAAGATCTAACTCAATTAAAATTGGGTTTCCCAATGTTATTACTGGTATAATTATATTATCTCCCACTAAATGGAATTATGACTTTTTCTTAGAAAGTTAGTTTATTCGCTGAACATCAGTAATTTCCCGAAGAATACAACTAATTAAGAAATTGGAAATCAATAGTGAATGGCATTACGAGAGAGATAAGATCATTCCACGGCTGAAGTGTACGAGGCAAATAATTATTGTTTTCTGGAACTTTATAACATGTACTTCAATAGTTTCTTTAAAATGAATATTACCTTAAAAAACTCGAAATAATTACGATTGATGAATATAGAAATATAAGATAAATGCACATCTATCAGGTAAATAGGTAAATAGATATATAGACAGATTAACATAAAATAAGATTAATATTTAGATTTAAAAAGATAAATAGCGATAAACTTAACTATAATGACTGCTGATACATTTGTTGGAAATATTTGGTTAAAAACTATTCTATTTACAAACTTGTTTTTCTTATTACACAATTGGCACTTACTATTTTGGGAAGTAAAAGTTAATTCTAAATTCTAACGTTGTCAATGAGTCTTTGGCAAATTAATAATTTCTGTTAAATTAAAGTTAAAGAATGCATTATTATTACTATTTTTTAGCGTTGGGTTGGTAGGATTTTATGGCATATCAAAATTTGTTGGTTATTTAACGACAAATCCATTTTTATGCAAACAGTCAGTGCTATTTCAAACAATTCAGTTTAGCATGAGTACACACTTCTATTTCAAGCTATTCAGTTTAGTCAAACATTTCTACTTCAGCTAATTCAGTTTAGTATAATTATAGATTTTGTTTACAAGGTTAAATTTCAAAACAATTCTATATTAAACAATTCAGTTTAGTGTAAAAAGTTTCATTTCAGTTTAGCATAAGTCCGCAGTATAAATGTAAGTACACAGTTTAATTGTCAAAAACATTTCTATTTTAAGCTATTCAGTTTATTCAAACAGTTCTAATTCAAACAATTCAGTTTTAGCATCAGTATACAGTTAGCTCTATTTAACTCATAGATAGGACCCAGTCAAGTGCTACCACTCCGGGCCAGAGTGAATCTGGGAACGATGGCAATAAATGGGTACTCCGCATTCCCCAAAGCTTCAGCATTACTGAAATCTCACCATCAGACTGTTTAGTGTCATATCCAGGTCACTCGTTGGGGTGGGGGTCTTACCCCTCTACTGAGAAGGAGTCTGTGTATTCTACAGCCCCAGCCGACTGGACAACTATTTAAAAGAAAATCTTTCTTTTAATTTGATAGAAATTTCTTATTTGGCATCGACTCAGTAAAATAAGAATTCAGGAGTAATTTTGAATTATAAAAACATACAGAATATTCAATCAGGAAAAATAGCTTTGTAAATATTTTAAGAGGAATGATCTAGACCCGTGAAACCAAGTCTCCTCCATCGATTCATCCCAAAGAACAGCACTAATGTTTTCAGTAAAAAAAAACCTTTTCAATAAATAATGAATGAATAAAAAAAGTTATTGCTTTTAAATTTTGAATAAAAATGATTATCCCCTTTTTGGTTTCACGGAGAACTTTTCAAAACCCCCTCTTATATTGAAAATTGATCTATTCTTATAAAAATTACTGATCGGGTCAATCTGAATTGTATTGCGTTGATGATATGTCAGGTTCTGCATTTTCGGTTTAAAGAAAATGTTTCGCTTCAGTGATTGATTGATTTTAACGGCATGTCAACCCATCTGTGATTATTTTATGTCTAGAGGTTAGGGAATCGTGTTCATTGTACATTTATATATATGTATTCACATTTTCTTCCTGTTCCCATAGTTTCTTTTCTAAGTCTTTGGAGATTGTTCCAAGAGCTCCCACTACATTAGGTATGATCGTCACCTTCATGTTCCACAGCTTTTTCAGCTCATTGGCAAAATCCAATTATCTATTTATCTTTTGGTCCTATTTCGTTTTCACAATATGATCCCTTGGAACGACAAAATCCACTAAATGATGAGGTCTTTTCATTTTGTTAATTAATTCTCTGTTTTTCTGTCCAGGATTGAGTTGTATGTTTGTATCTCAATATCCCAGATAATTTTATGCGTTTTGTCTTCTCGGACAGATTCTGGTTTGTGCATATACCATTCATCAGCATGAGTAAATTTTAGTGTCTATCCCAACTCCCAGTGGATTACCTTCCCCGCCTTGTTGTGCCTAGTCTTGTACTTCTCTTTTGCTAGTTCGCTGCACTCATTGTATGATTTATAGTTTCATCTCTATCACCATAGAGCCAACACATTATTATTTACTCCTCTAGAGTTTTTCACATCAGTGTTAGCTGATGGTTTTTCACTGGAGTTTGAGTGATAGCAAGTCTCCTCTAGTCTCCAGGACTCTATTATTATTATTATTATTATTATTATTATTATTATTATTATTATTATTATTATACCTTGAAAGTTTTTCACGTCAGCGTTGAATGATAGTAAGTCTTCTCAAGTCTCCAGGACTCTTCGCAGTATTCTGGCCGATCTCAATAATGCTGTATTTTGGATGGTTGCCATTCGTCCTCTTTTTTTCAAGTCCTCCAGTCCCTGTATTAATCCTTTAGTGACTGTAACAAGAGCACCAATTACAATTGGTATAAACGTCATTTTCATATTCCACAGTTTTTTCACTTCCCTAGAAAGGTCGATGTAGTTATTCTTCTTTTCACTTTCTTTTGATTTTACTCTGTGATCAGCTGGGACAGCAAAGTCCACAATTTTACAAATTCTCTTTTTTTGTTGATCATTATAAGGTCTGGTCGTCTGGCCGAGATTAAGTGATCCGTTTGTACCTCAAAATCCAAGAGGAGTTTGTGTGTATGTCATTCCCCTGGACAGATGTTGGGTTGTGCATATGACATTTGTTCATATTGTCAAATTTAAATTTCTTGCACATTTCCCAGTGGATCACCTTGCCCACCCAGTCGTGTCTAGTCTTATAATCTTTCTGAGATAATTTGCTGTATTCGCTTATTATGTGATTGATCGTTTCGTCTCTGTCACCACATAATCTACATTGGCTGATTTGTTGCGTCTTATCTATTCTTGCTTTGATATGATCAGTCCTTATAGCGCTATCTTGTGCTGCTATCAAGAGAGATTCTCTTATGGCTTCCCTTTCTTAGCCACGTCCATGTCTTCTCGTGTAAGATGTTACTTATGAGTCGCTTAAAACGTCCATAGATTTATTATTATTATTATTTACTTAACGAGAGTTTTTCACATTAGTTTTAGCTGATGCTCTTTCACTGGAGCCTGAGTGACAGCAAGTGTTCTCAAGTCTCCAAGACTCTTCTCAGTATTCTAGCCGTTCTCAATAAATTAATAGTTTGGATAGTCTCCACTCGGCCGCCAACTTTCAAGTCCTCCTGTCCCTTTAATAATCCTGTAGTTACTGTACCAAAAGCACCAATTACAAGTGGTATAATTCTCACCTTTATGTTCCATAGTTTTCTCAATTCCCTTGAGGGAAGGTATAGATAATACGTATTCTCTTTTTGCCGCCTCTTTTGGGTAACATTTTTCACTCACATTGGTAGTACTCTCCTAAGGAGATGAGCAGTTCTGCAAAGGGCAATTTTTTGTATTTCCTATTGGCTGGGACTACCAGATATCTTGCTTATGTGTTTATATTTCTTTTTATTAGTCATAAACAGAGCTCCCACTATTACAGGTGGTAGTTTTAAGGGGCCACTTTTTTTTTCACTTTCTATTTCCAGTACTTTATATTTACTTTTTGTTTTATAATCCTATATTGATATGTTATTATCTTTTGTCACGAACATGTCTAAATACTTAGGTCAATTTTTCTTTATTTCTCAACCAGTTTGAATAGCAAAGTCCAAGAGAATAGAGGCTCCTTTTGCTTCTGTTATTGGTTCTGGTGGGTGTATATACCATTTTTCACAATCCAATATTCAATAGTATCGACATACTTTCCAATGAATATAATTTTACATACTTTTTAACGAATTATTATATTACTTCTTGTGATTTTTTCACAGCAGCATTAGCTGATGGTCTTTTACTGGAGTTTGAGTGACAACATCTCTCCGAGACTCTTCCCAGTAGTTAGCCAACCTCAACAATGCTGCAGTTTGGATGATCTTCGGATTTTTAACTCTTCTAGTCATCTTACTAAGCCTTTGCAGATCCTTCCTAGTGCACCAATTGCAATTGGTATCACCGTCACCTTCATGTTCCATAGCTTTTTTAGTCCTCTGGCAAGATCTAAGCATTTATCTATTTTTTCGTTTTCTTTGATTTTCACTCTGTGGTTAATCGGGAAAAGTCCACTTTTCAGCTGGTTCTCTTTTTTGTTATCCATCACTAGGTCTGGTCGTCTGGCCGGGATTACGTGATCTGTTTGCATCTCAAAATCACTGAGAATTTTGTGCGCCTCATCCTTCTGGACAAATTCTGGTTTGTGCATATACCATTGGATAGTCTGATCATATTTCAGTTTCTTGCACCATTCCCAGTGGATCACCTTCCCCACCCAGTCGTATAATTTCCTATATTCGCTTCTTCTTCTTCTTCTTCTTCTTCTTCTTCTTCTTCTTCTTATTATTATTATTATTATTATTATTATTTGCACCAACGATGGTTTCGATTTAGTAGATTATGACAAACTGTATCTTCATATCTCAAATCATCTCAGAGCCTTGATAACTAGTTACAAGTTTGTTGCATAATTATTTATCATATTTACCAACCCCTCCGCTCGGGAAGGATATGACACAAGGTCAATTTTTAACGGGTTTGAATTCAGAGTTTTCCTTCTCTTAGACTAGTTGCCTCACCAAGGCTAAATAATCCAGTCTGTCCTACTATTTACCCATAGCTGGAGGGAGAGTAATTGGATTCATACCTTTCCCAAGGGTATTAGTGCTATGTGAAATGCAAGGATTTGAACTCGTGTCGCCGTATCCATTTCCAACGATGATAACCATTACACCAAGGGCACCTCCGTATAATTGTATAATTATTTATAACAATTAGAATAGAAGTAGTTTTCTTTTAAATCTATATACGGCCAGAAATTAGATTTCTATGTCCTGATTTGAGTGACCATTTTCCACAGAATAGTTGCAACGCAAGTCACAAATACTAAGTAAAAAAAAGGGGAGGTCGATTTCTTGAATTTTTTTTCTTACTATTCAACTTTTCGATTTCAAGACATGTACAACTTTCAACTTTCCATCATAGAATCTATTATAGTTCCCTAGACTCTGAATTTTTTAGATGAATACTTACGAACCAGACACGCGGAACACTGCTGGAGAAGCAAGGACGAGCTCATAAGCGATGTACTCCTGTGGACCCCCACATATGGATGTGCAAAAGCAGGACGACCAGCACGAACTTACATACAGCAACTATGTGAAGACACAGGATGTAACCCTGAAGACCTGCCGGAGGCGATGAATGATAGGGAGAAGTGGCAAGAGAGGGTCAGGGATATCCGTGCTGGCGGCACGACATGATGATGATGATGATGACTTATTCTAACAAAATTTCATAAAAATTTCTTTAAAAGGCCCAGAAAATGAATTTATATTTCTTGATATATTATTTAATTGAGGCAATGTAGTTGGATCATCACTGAAATTTCTTTCAGCTCAAACCTTAAGTAGCACTAATAATCGTATCGCACAATATAAGAAATTGTTTAACACTCTATCAGCAGAGCTTAGAATACACTAACTCAAGGAGTAAGACCCCCCCCCCCTCAAAATGGGTACACTGGGTATGACACTAAACTACATCTGATGTTGAGGATCCAGCTCTTGAGATCTGGGGAGTATTGAATACCCCTTCATTGTCATTACTCCAAGTTCTACTCCGTTTTGGTGTGTTAAAATTCTATCTTTGGGTCAAATAGATGTTTCAAAATATTCGTATTCGATCGGATCACGGAAAAAAAAACTCTTAAGAAACAACTATACAAAAATGTAAATATAGATGTAATTCCCTAACCTTTGGGCTTAAAATAAATCTATACGAGTTGACATGCCGTTAAGATTAATCACTCAATCCGCAAATTGTATACAATTGAATTAGAAAGTGATAGAAGATTTGCATTTCTGAAATGAGTTCGCAATACATAGTGACCATGAAAGTTGTAACAGTTCCAGGCTGGTCGAGTCTAATCATAGTTTTTAATTAAAGCAATACTGCTGGCTAAATAAGTTCTAAGAAACATCCCGCTCAGTTTAATTAGGATTTCTGATATAAATATAAGCATGATTCTCAAAGGAACTAACAATTTCCTAAATCTCATCAAAATCTCTTGATAGAAAATATTTTTCATGAATTGGCATCCTGATGAAAACCAAATATTTTGAAAATAGAACTTTGTAGACCAACTTAGAAGAAAAGGCTGGAGGAAGAAAAAATATAGCTCTGGATTGTGGAACACACAGCTTTCTATACCATCAAATATGAGACCGAATTAACTAGTAATGGTTGCAGATGTTGGGGTGAAATAAAATCATCTATGCTGACCTGTATGTTGAACAGCTGCAGTGGATGTTGGCTATTGGTATGGCAAAAATACCCTGCATTGGTCTACAAAAATAAGCTCTTATGAAGCAAGATAATGCATGACCTCCAACCATTCGAACAACTCGGAATAACTCCAGGAAATTGAGTTTTGGGTTGGTTTGTGTTTTATGCCATATCAACACTTGCGGGTTATATAATGCCAAATTGGGTTTATACACACGCACACGCACTCTCTCACACATATATATGTATATATGATTTGTCAGCAGGTTTGTTGGTAACGATGTGTTCGAGGTCATTTGTTTACACCGTTAAATAGTTTCAAGTATTTCTATTCAACATTAATAATACTATTTATCAAGTACTCCTTTGTAATAGAAATAATTTACATATAGCTGTATGGTTTCAAATAACTAATAATAATTATAACCCTTAGTAGATGATTGCCCAGTCAGCTGGGGCTGTAGAATACACCAACTTCTTCTCTGCAGAGGGGTAAGACCCCCCCTAAACGAGTGTCCTGGATATGACACTAAACAGTCTGATGGTGAGGTTCCATTAATGCTGGAGATTTGGGGAATACGGAGTACCCCTTTATTGCCATCGCACCCAGGTCCACTCTGGCCCGGAGTGGTAGCACCTGATAAGGGTCCTATCTAGGGGTTAAATAGAACTAACGGCATACTTATGCTAAACTGAAACCGCACTTACACTTAAACTGCGTGCTTATGCTAAACTGAATTATTTGAAATAGAACTGTTTTTGACATTGAAACTGTATTTACACTAAACTGAATTGTTTAACTGTTTTGACATTTAATTGTGTGTAAACAAAATCTGTACTTATACTAAACTGAACTGAATTAGCTGTATTAGAACTGCTTGACTAAACTGAATAGCTTGAAATAGAAATATTTTTGACAATCAAAATGTGTACTCATGCTAAACTGAATTGTTTGAAATAGAACTGATTATTTACATAAAAATCGATTTGGCGTTGAATAACCTACAAAGGTTGATATGCCATGAAACCCAAAGAAACAACCAACCAACCTTAGTAAATGATTGAACAGTTTTATTTGACCCAACGATGGCACCCTAATAGATGCTGCCAATCCGGGTTCGATTTGTCCTGCGAGTAATTGTAATGAAGCTCAAAGCTCCAGGATTGGAGCCTCACCATCAAATGTAGTTTAGCATTATACCCAGGACACTTGTTAGGGATGTGCAGTGGTGCAGTTGGTGTATTCTACAGTCTCAACCAACAAGGTGGTCTAGAAACGAACTGTTGCCACACCCAACATAATGTCAGTACCTAGTTCCCTCGGATTATTTCTTTTACCGATCCATAGCTCATTTCCTATGCACTCGATGCTTCAATAATCGAGAGACGGTAGAAGCTTCACTGAATAAGTTATTCGCCCCGAAGGACAAGAACTGCTATCAGCGTGAGGCTAAAGAACTGCCATAAACCTGGCTTTAGATGATGACTTCTACTTTAAATGCTAAGGTTCATTTGTTGTAACTTGAAGAATAAAGCAAATGAATTACCAAAATATTACGAAACTTTTGACCCCTTGTGTTTTGCTATCACGTCGAATTATATTTGAAGAGTAATATCTTCGTTGATAAATTGACCAGTCAGCCAACTCTAAAGCCAAAGTCTTTTGACTTGGTTGCTTTGTTTAATGGCATATCAACCTTCGTGGGTTATTTAACGCCAAGGACATACTTGTAGAACAGTAATGGCACTATTTAACCCAAAGCAGAGGTGGGGTAAAGGGATTCATACTTTTTAAAATCATATCAGTCCGAAAGTGAACGTAACTAGCGCGACTGGAGTTCGAACTCACTTACTACGATTTTGCATTCCAGAACATTAGCCACTACGCCATGTCTGTAAGAATTTGCTTTCGAGAAAGACGCCCGATATATACTTAAATGTAACTCTGATATTCTTATTTTAAACTCACCCCATAATCTAATCCAAGCTGTGATACCAAAGCAGTTATAATTGAATTTTCTTTTGAAGCCTTCTAGGAAAACAATAACTGGCTCAACCCTATTGTTGCAACGTTGCGTAATGAAAAACAGATGATTTTTAATTCGTTCAGTTAGTGCAAATACATATTTAGTTTCAATTAAAAATACTGATTTACTCGTTGAACTACCAGTCTACAATTGGTAAGACGCCAAGACTTGGATTGTAGTTTCCCCCTGTCGGTGGGGCTTAGAATATGTTGATTGTATCCTACCCTGCTGAGGGTTTAGCACCCCCAAGCGGTATCCTGAATATGATACTGAACTATATCTAATGGTGAGGCATCACTTCTGGAGATCTGCTGAATGTGGAACATCTCTTCATCGGTATTACTCCCAGGTCCACTCTGACCTGGAGTAGTAGTAGTAGTACCTCTCAGGGTCTCAGCTAGGGGTCAAATAGGAGTCTAAAAATCATTAGCATTCAATCGGAATACTTGATGCCATATAACTAAATTATTTGCATTAAGAATACTTATTTAACGCTCTAATTGTTTACTAAGGATGATTATTAGTTTCTTCAGACCATATAATCATTTGTATCAGACAGGAATAGTTGAAACCATACAACTGTCTGCAAACTAGTTGAATTAGATTAGAATGATTTAAATCATTTAGAAGTAAATTATTTATACTAAGAATAGTTACTTGAAGCTATCATTATTTATTAAGGATTATTATTAGTTATTTGAAGTCATATAACTATAAACAAATGATTATTATTTAATAGAAATAATTACCTGAAACCATACGATTAGCAGTATTAGATTGGAATACTTGAAACCAGATAACTATGTTTAAATCACTTTTATTAGATAGCAATACTAGATATCAGGTGACTGTTTTTTAACTCCTAAGAAATAACTCACAGAGTGTAAATGTTAATGTACAATGAATTCGATTAATTTAAAACTACCCTTCACTGGTTGACATGCCGTTAAAATCAATCAATCAATCAGACGTTGCTAACAGTAAAATGATTTATTATTACCGAATGATTAGACATAGTAGTTTCTGCTAGAAATGATAATAGGAAAGAGATTTTACAATGATATATTTTGTATAATCTTATGATATTAATAATGTTATTTAAAAGGATTTCACGGAATTTTGTAGAGAAAGTTTTTTGGGTTTTTTTTCTATTGAAGTGAATCACACTTTATCAATTAAGAATTTTTCTGTAATTAAATTCTAATGATATGTAATTATTTTACAACGTCCACTTGAAAACTCCCCTCTCATAAACTTAATCATTAATCTTTAATTAAATGTGAATAATCATTTTTATAATTTGGTAACAATTTTATTACGTTTTCTTGTTCCTGTTCTGTAAGTACTCTTTCCAAATTGCTAATGGGAAAGATTTATTTTTTCTTTAAACTTTGCTTTTGTGGTGTGAGTAATGAAATTTTCAAATTTATCCATTTTTTCCAGAACATTCCAGGTAAATTTAGAACTGTGTAGATGATAGAGAATTTTCAACTCTCTAGTAAAGATTGTACATTTTTATATAACCTCAGTATAAATACAAGAATAGTTTGATTTATATGTTGTTTTAAGATCTTAATGTTAATGAAAATGGGCAGATTTGCCCATCTTAAAAAGAAAACTGGTTAATTTCTAAATTTCATTATCCAAGTTAGAAAAGTATAGTTTGAAGAGAATAGTGGCCATTTTCTATACTTTAAGAATTAGCACATCCAATCAAGGAAGAAAAACTGTCTTCCATCGTCCTATTAACGACACAAAAGCAACTTTTAATGTTTATAAGAGCCAATTTCTATTATCTTACAATTTAAACAATTAATAAAGATCACCTGCTATCCAGGAATAAAATTTGTGTTTCCGAGTGTAAGAGGATTTTCCCTTGAATTTAAAAATTATGCTCGATTAGTCATGTCTCGTATCAGCATGATTTTTTTGTTGGTATTTGTATATGATTATAGAATACCTCTCGATAGCAGACTCCATTTTCTTTGAGAAATATTCTTTTACGTCAGAATCTTCTGGCTATAATAAGTAAGCATACTATGCATTGTATGCATACTAACTTTGGTAAGTCTACTTATTGTATCTTATTGTGTCTTTTGATTATGGCTTTTTAGTCGAATAATCTCCGACCATTAACGTATGGTGTGTGAAATAAGTTGTTGCTGATTAGATTGAAACTCGACTGTTACATGCTGGAAGTTAATCTTTCACAGATGACGTTTTTACCAATTTGGTCACGGAATCTTATGGTTTAGGCGTCGTCTATAAACGACAAGCTTTTGAGATGTGAGCATCATCACATCAGGGTAACTAAACAGAATATCTATGTTTTTTGTTTGACCGTATAAAGTAGATATCTAGATAAGACGTTTCCTTAACAAAATCCCAAGCTGAGAGGTTTTTTTCTGATTTTCTTCATGATGTCAGGTTAGCTAAACAGAATCATTATCTTTGTGTTTGACCGTATAAAGTAGATATCTAGATAAAAGATTTCCTTACCAAAATGCAAAAATTATGAGTTTTTCGGTGATTTCCTCCCAACCATCATGATGTCAGGTTAGGTAAACTGAATCTTTATTTTTTCTTTGGCTGTATAAAGTAGTCATCTTTCTTAAAAGATTTCCTGGCTAAAATAAAGTTCTGGGTTTATTTTTTTACCTTTTTTCCCTATCATCAGAAAATTAAGTCTTATGATCTTATTTTTGTGCTTACATTTGTAGTATAAAGAAAATACACAAAATGTTAATATTTCGCTAAATCATCGGTCTTTACAAAAAAAAAAAAATATATATATATATAGTTTGTTCTAATTAGTTTCAGATTTCGCTCGTTGGCTCAGAATTTAGCAAGTTTTAATAAATTCACGCTACCTACTTTAGTTGATCTAGAAAACTGTTGTCGAGGATTATTTTATGTCAAGAGGTCAAGTAATCGCGTTCATTGTACGTTCATATCAACATTTTTGTGTAGTTGTTTTTTAAGTGTTTTTTTTTCACTCATACAATATCAAGTATATCTTAATAGAAATAATTCTCTCAAAATCATATTGGGTTCAAGCAATTATTTTTATTTGATAACAAAGAGTTTTTACACAGTTATATGGTTTCAAATAACTATCATTAATAATCCTCTGTAAACTCTTATAGTTTCAAGTAACTATTCTTAATACAACCAATTTACAGTCATATGGTATCAAGTATTCTAATCTAACTCAAATATTTTTTTAAACAGATTTATTTGATTGGTTGGTTGGTTGGGTTTTATGGCATATCAACCTTTGGAGGTTATTTAATCCCAAATCCATTTTTATGTAAATAATCAGTTCTATTTCAAACAATTCAGATTAACATGAGTACACTGTTTAATTGTCAAAAACATTTCTATTTCAAACTATTCAGTTTATTCCAACAGTTATACATAACAATTCAGTTTAAATTTATTTGAGCCATAGATGGGACCCTAACAGGTAATATCACTCGGAGGCAGAATGGACCAGAGATCAATGGCAATGAAGAAGTACTCCACATTCCTCATATATATACAGAACTTGAGACTCACCATCAGATATAGTTTACTGTCATATCCAGGATACTGCGTTTTTAGCAGCAGGGAATGCAGACAGTAAATTATAAACCCCACTCATTGGACGGTTACAAAGATGTGTTCATTAAAAGTATCGAGATTTAAATTTCAAATTGTTTTGATTTAAAAATTTGAATGATGATCTATAAATTAGTTGAAAGACTACCATAAAAAAACAATGATTTCGTGATGTTGTCTTGTAAAGTCAGTGCCAATCTAAAAAAAAAAAACAAAAAAGAGAGGAAACATTATGACGTCCGTCCAGATATTTTTTATCAGCAGTGTTTGGAGAAACACGGCAGTGTGCAAGTGTAACACCCGCCACACTCAAAGTGCAACACCCTCTACATTCAATGTATAACACTCTCCACACTCAAAGCGCAACAGTCACAACACTCAAAATGCAACACCCTCTACATTCAATGTGTAACACTCTCCACACTCAAAGCGCAACACCCACCACACTCAAAGGGAAAGACTCTTCACACTCAAAGCGCAACACCCTCCACACTCAAAGAGCAACACCCTCCACATTCAATGTGTAACACTCTCCACACTCAAAGCGCAACACCTACCACACTCAAAGGGAAAGACTCTTCACACTCAAAGCGCAACACCCTCCACACTCAAAGAGCAACACCCTCCACATTCAATGTGTAACACTCTCCACACTCAAAGCGCAACACCCACTACACTCAAAGGGAAAGACTCTTCACACTCAAAGCGCAACACCCTCCACACTCAAAGAGCAACACCCTCCACATTCAACGTGTAACACTCTCCACACTCAAAGCGCAACACCCACCACACTCAAAGGGAAAGACTCTTCACACTCAAAGCGCAACACCCTCCACATTCAAAGAGCAACACCCTCCACATTCAATGTGTAACACTCTCCACACTCAAAGCACAACATCCACCACACTCAAAGAGCAACACCCTCCACACTAAAAGCACAACAACATCTACACTCAGCGCGCGACACCCTCCACTCTCCACATTTAATGTGCAAAACTTTCCATACTTAAAATGCCATACTCTCTACAATCAACGCGCTACACCCTCTTCACTCAAAGTGCAACACAGTCCACACTCAATGAGCAACACTCTTCAGACTAAAAGTGAAACTTTTATTGTTTCTTAAGCAAAAAAAAAAAATATTATAAGGGCAAGGTTTGAAGATGTGGAAGACATTAAAAGAAATATATATAGGAGATTAAGTGGTGCTTCGATCAGTGGAAGACTCACCGGAATAAATGTATTAAGTTCCAAGAGTACTAGTTGGAAGAAAAATAATATTTCATTTGTTACTTTCTCAGCTTGAGTCTCGATACTTTTTGAACACACCTCGTAGGATGAAGAACAAATATAAGGGGGAGTCAAAAGTTTTGCAATATTTTATTAACGTAAATTAAAATTCAGCAGTAGCTCTAAATGCGTTTGTAGAGATTGGACTGTGAGATTTCAATCTTGCCAGGTTTGCCTCTGCAGCTTTAGAATCCGCGGTATTAGGCCGACCTGACCTTGCCTAATCTTCTAGGTCATGAAAGTGACGAATCACACCGGACTGTACCGAGCTTGCCTGATACTCTCCGAGTTCTACTCACCGGATTTATCAGTATGGTTTGGAGCATGATCCCAAAAGCCACGGTTTCTGGCCGACCTGACTTTGCTTGATAATTGATGGTCTTGCAATCCGCACAAAATTTCTTGAATTGTCAACTTATGCTACTCTGAGCAACTCCACCTTCATTTTTCGCAAACCAAATATTTTTGGTTGCTTCCGTGGCGTTATCTTCTCAGTTTGAACTCGGAAAGTAAAAGCTCCCGAATTTGAATGTGTTGCACGTATTCTGTGTAGCTTACAAATCATTCAACATGTCAGCACACCAACTACCTCTATACTACCAACCAGAGCAGATAACTTCCACGGTTTGAACTGCATGTACCAAAATATTGCAAAACTTTTGTTTCATTCTAGAAATAAAAATAATAAAAATTAAACTGTTTCAGTCTAGAATTCAAATAAACTATGTATTTTTTGGTTTATGTGTTTTTTACGGTTACTTTCGTGTAGACAATCGTCCTTATTTCATCTTTTTGTATCATTTTTTTTTGTTTTCACTTTCACAGAAACTACACTGGAATTTGTTTTGATATGAAAAGAAAATTGCCACAAGAATTCGAGATACTACCCTAAAAGTGGGAGCAGGTGAAAAACACTTACCACAAGACTTGGTTTTAAACGCTCACTTCCAAAAAGTCCGCTTGGGCATGTATACAGCGACGTGATCTCACAAAAAAGTACTGCTCACAAAAGGTAGTGGCAAAAATTCGTACTACATTCGGTTAACGTGAGCTAATCAAATTCCTCGTATTGTATCGGGTTTAAATTACAATAATGATAACCTTGTCAGAAACAACTAATAGTAATGTTCGATCTTGGCTGCAATCAGGTGAATAGATAGATAGAGAGAGAGAGAGAGAGAGAGAGAGAGAGAGAGAGAGAGAGAGTATGTGTGTGTGTGTGTGTGATATAGAGAGAGTGTGAGAAAACGTTAGAGAGAGAGAGAGAGAGAGAGAGAGAGAGAGAACTTTGCCTCTCTTTCCAGGCTTCTTTAAGCATCCGCGTACGCACGAATAAACTTTTTGTTTCAGCGCAGCTAAATTTGAGAACCAGAACGTTTAAGGAGAAACAACAGAGAATAGAAAGCAACAACAATGCATACAAATAAGTAAATAGATAAGTAAGTAAGTAAATAAATAAGTAAGTAAATAAATCGACAATTCATTTCATTAAAAGTTTTAAGAGTTGGTATTTATATAAAGCTCAGCCAAAATAAAAGGCAGACACAAAATGCTTTTTGAAAATTGCAGCCCCGATCACATCACTTTCCTTCATTGTGGTTGTTTTTTATTTGTTAAATTTTTTGTTTTTCTTTTGTTTTTTCAACTTTGTTTTTCTTTTGTTTTTTCAACTTTGTTTTTTTTTTTAACTTTATTTTATTTTTTTGTTTTTTTAAACTTTGTTTTTCAAACTTTCAAGCGACTGTCATTCCTTCAAATTTGATTTGTTGTTTGTATCAGCGAGGAAAAAAGATCCCAGAAAGATTTACACTGACGGAAAATAAATTTGCAACACCTTGAATATGTGTTTTAATTTACTTAAAATTAAACACACTCATAATATAACTTTCCGCGGATGGAGTAACGTTTATCGTCCTAGGAAGTGGACTCGACTACTCGGGTTCAAACCTGACTGAGGCTGTTTGCATTTCACATAGCGCCAATCCAATTGGGCGTAAGTCCCAGTGGTGCAATGGCTAAAGTGTTTGACTGCCAAGTAAGTAAATTCGCGCTATTACATTCACGTTTGGTCGATTATTCTTGGGAAAGTTATAAATCCTCCAATCGCTTCAACTATCGAATGAAATTGTATATTTTCTGTTCTTATGTAAAGAAGTAATTAGGATTGAATAATCTATAAAGATTGATACGTCATTAAACAAAGAATTGTAACCAAAGCTAATACAACTGGGAAAAATATGAATTCAACTATTTCTCTCAGCGGCAATGAGTAAATAATCGGGCAGACTGGGCTCTTTAACTTCGTTATGGCAACCCGTCTAGAAAAAGGAAATCTCTGAATTCAAATGTTTAACTCCTCTTGAAAACTAGCCCTGTGTCGTGCTTTGCTCATGGCGGAGAGGTTGGGTAAATACAAACAACCAGTTGGTATTTTGTTCCTTGTTTCATGATTTCTTGGAGTAAAGTAAATGTGCTGGGAAAAATGTTTCTCTCTTATTGAACTCGATACGGCAACCAATTTAGAAAAAGGAAACCTCTCAATTCAAACTAGCTGTATTCTACTTAGAAATTGACCTTGTGTCACGTCCTGCACGTGGTGGAGATTTTGGACAAATGCATGAGGAAAGTAGGAAAATTTAAAGTCAATGCTTTTCTAAACATCATAGAAGTACTTCAATGGTTATCATTTCTAGAAATGGGTCCAGCAACCCGAGTTCAAATCTCGTATAAGGCTGGTTGCTTATATCCTTGAGAAAAGCATGAATCAAACAATTTTCCCTCCAGGTAGGGGTAAATAGTAGGGCAGACTGATCTCTTCACCCAGAGATTGGTTTCTTGGTTTGGTTTCTTTGTTTATTGGCATGTAAATTTTCATGGGTTATTTAATGTTAAAGCCATCCTTGTAAAAGAACAACACTGGTACTATTTAATCCACTGATGAGGTTGGGGATTAGGGGCTTATATCTTTGATATTAATCCGAAAGTGAATATAATAGTGTTACCGGATTTCGACCTCACTCATTATGATATCGTAGTCCAGTGCGTTAGCCACTACGCTACAAGGACTCCATCCCAATCAAGGAGAAGGAAACCTCTGAATTCAAAACAGCTGTATTCTCCTTAAAAATAAATTTTGTGAGACGATCTGCTCGTGACGGAAGGGTTGGGTGTAATAATAATTATGATAATAATCAAGGCGTGCTGCCAGTACAGATCCCCTTGACTCTTTCTCGTCATCCGTCCCTATCGAGCATCACTCTTGGCAAGTTCTCTAGACGGCATCCAGTTTCCACACAGAGCTGAAGAATATAATTCCTTGCTAATCAGTCAACACTGGTGCGTCTTTGTGTAGGAGTCGATTGGAGAGCGTCGCTTATGTGTTCGTCCTTATTTCTCCAACAGTGCTTACCATGCTTTGCTCGTCTTGTATCGTTTGTGAGATAGGAGGTAAGTAGTCGCACAGCTATTGTTTTGTAGGTTGATTCTTCCAGGATTTGTTCAAAACCATGCGCAACATCTACGTATAAATTCCCATCAAGCTTTTTTCTCTAGGTGTTTCATTAAAGTCCAAGGGGTTCAACTGTTCGGTCATACAATTAATATACCTAGAGAATAATAAATTATCACGAATCACAGGTTTCTAAATAAGGGGTTACTTCAACAATACTCAGACCAGATAGTAATATGCTGCATATCTTCCGTTGGTTTTTACACTAATAGCGCAGAGTTTTGCCAAGAGTGGACTCATATCCGTTTCGTATATGTTTCAAGAAGACTGAAGAATATTATTAAAATATCTACTTCCCACCAGGTATATACATAAGGTACTCAAATCAAAATTTACAATGTTTCCCTGGATGTTGTTTATTTTATTATTACACCAGTTTATTTTCTATCTGTGTATTTTAATAAGAAATCTACGAGAAAATCAGACAATTCCAAGACATTAATATTATATATTGGGGAGAAATATATTATTAAAAAGGATGTCTACAAAAAGATAGACAATTTCGAAAATTAAAAAAGAAGCAAATATTGACACTGATAATGTTTTGTCGAGAAACACTAGAAATTTATGTTGGAAGGTGTGAAATATCAAAGAGAAATACAGAGAATAAAGCTGTGAAAAGATTTTTAGCTGCAGTTAATTAGTGAACTGAGTCGATAATGATTCAGTCCAGCATTAAATTCAAAAAAGGTCGCAGTTCCAAATAATCCTATACAAATAGTAAGTCCAACATTGGCAAGATGTCCTTTTTCCTGTAGGAAGCTATTTAGATTACATATATCATTTTGGAGCACCTCGGATGGTGTCATGGTTAGCAATCTAAACTATTGAGTTCGATTCTCAGTTGGAGCCCCATACACAAGACACCTGAGTAAAACCTTAATAAATTGCTACATTAATTTTTTAAATAGTATATAAAAGATTATTTTCCCCAGAATTCAATGCCAATGGTAATTTATTTCAGATAGGAAGTTGTTTATGGCT
>OY757909.1:6773209-6780709 GCA_963585895.1 Sepioteuthis lessoniana
TGTAGTCGGAGTATTTTACAGCCCGGGTCGATAAGGCAGTGTATCACTGAACTTTTTAGCTCACGGTCAACAAATGCTGAAATTTCCGTTTTTCGTATAATTGAAGAAGTTAAATAACTTTGAAAATAGTTTAAAAACACGAGGGGATTGTAAGCATCTTTGGGGACAATTTAATGAGTAAAGTTAAGCACCTACTCAAATCGTTTTTATATGTATGGTATTGTTATTAACTTATCTGATTGGGTTCATCATAAGTTGGGTGGGCTGTTGAATACACCGATGTCATCTCTGCAAACCCTGGGTATGACACTAAACAATCTGATGGTGAGACTCTAGTAATGTTGGAACTTTGGGAATGCTGTGTACTCTTTCATTGCCATCGCTCCCAGGTCCACTCTGATCCGGAGTGGTAGCAACTGATAGGGTCCTATCTATGGGTTGAATAAAAATAAACTGTGTACTTATGCTAAACTGAAGTGCTTGAAATAGAACTGTTTTTGACATTAAACCCGTGTACTTATGCAAAACTAAATTGTTTAAAATAGAACTGTTTTTGACACTGAACCTGTGTACTTATGTTGAACTGAATTTTTTGAATTAGAACTGTCCGAACCACGTGGTATATATTGACCAATAGGCAAACAAAAACAATTCCTTAAAGTCTCAATCCATTTTGGTTTTAATTTTGAAACACTTGAAGTCGACATGCTTTTATCTTTACAACGTTAACTAAAGATTGTTTATAAAAAAAATCAAGCAACGTATTTATTTCATATTTTGGTAAAAACTGAATAAAAATGGCGACCGAATCTTTTCGTATACCAACTGAAAATTATTAGGAAGAATGCTTGTATGTTTCAACGGTAGAAGAGTTTTTGTGAAGGTCGATGGGAAATGTCAAAAATGTTGAAAGTTGTCGACATGGTGCTTTTCAAAAAGGTTACCTTCTTGGGTGAACAGCATTCCTGTAAACATCTTTCATGCCGAGTTTTCAATCATTTCAAAAGATTTGTTGTACAGGCAAAGATAGGATAGATATACAAAAAAATCTTTAAAAATTCTAATTTAAAAATATCTTAATTGCATACTTTAGAAATTTAAAATGTTAAATCGTGAACAGAGAAGAACGCTTTATGAAATATAGAATAGAATTGAGATTTGTATCCTTTACATTAATGGCTTAGTTTGATTATTTGGTTTAATGACATATTAACTTTTGAGGGATATGTAATACCAAATCCTGTTTATACGTATGATTTTTTAGCGAATAGTTTGTTTGCAACATTTTTTTTAAATGAACCCGAGCTTATTTGTTTTCCAACAGTTAAAAGTTTCAAACTTGGCTGTCTAATACAAAAAATTCAATATTAATTATTTGTTTGCTCACAATAAAATGGTTTTAAGTATAGTAAATGATTAACCAGTTCTATTTGAACTATAGATGGGACCTCAACAGGTACTACCACTTCGCGTCAGAGTGGACCTGGGAGTATTGGCAATGAAGGGGGAATTCCACATCTGCCAACTCTCCAGGATTAGAGCCTCACCATTAGATGCAGTTTAGTGTTCTATCCAGGACACTCGTTGGTGGGGAGTCTTATCCCTCAGCAAAGATGCAGTCGGTGTATTCTTCTGCCCCAGCCGACTAAACTATGAACATTAATTAAAATAAGCAATATTCCTTGATTAACAATGTCTTTTGATATTGTTCATTCATAATTAACCATAAACATATATTTCCAAAATAATATTTCTTTAATACTCTTTACAAAATGTTAATTATAACAATAATTCCTTCATAATAAATATTTCCTCTGGTAGAAATGATGTAATTAACCCACTTTGAGGATATTCATTTTATTTTATTTTATTTTATTATTTAGCAGTTGATAAACTTAAAACAACTATTATTCCATATTTTTCTCATTATGGATTGGAAAAATAATACCATTAATTTAAATAATTTAATCTATCTTGAGAAATATTTTGGGAACATCGAATGTTCTGCTATTAAATTAAAATGTTTCGCGTCTTATCTTTTACTAGTTGATATATTGCTCGATAAAAAGGTAAAAAAAGCCCCCCCCCAACAAATTGAACCATTCAATGTGTGCTAATTCCATAATTCCTGTCAGGGATAGTATTCTTTCCTGCATACTGATTATAATTACAACTTAATTATTGATTTTTATCATTTAGGGTTTTCGGACTATTGTCTTCATCTTTATTGTTATTTCCACAACGTTTCGGGGGGTCGCCTGTTCTGATTCCGTTAGCTATAACCGGGTACAAGTGTTAAGTATTCCTGTATTGTTACTCGCCTGCAGTCAGGATTGAACCTGAAACCTCCAGATGATTGCCTCTTTAGAAGCTTAGGATTCAATAAAGGACGTAGTTCAAAGTTCCGTGAAGGTTCCCGAGTTCGACAAACACCTAAAGAAGGCCGGAGGACATATCGGCCGAAACGTTGAAGAAATAACAATAAAGATGAAGACAATAGTCCGAAAACCCTTAATAATAAAAAATCAGCAAGCTTCGTCTCAGAAATTTAGACAATTAATTATTGATATTTTAGTATTGTTTCGTTAATACTAATTAAAATAAATAAATAACAATTTCGGAATATTTTTTTTATTTCATTAAGATACTTATTCTAACTTATGAAATCTCACAGAATATTTCTATCTGCTCGAAACATTGGCCAACGGATTGCCTAAAGAAAAAAATTTGGGGTGAATATCTAATACCCTGTGTCCCACCTCCCATCTTCGGTATAACTAGTCAGTCCGGCTTTACTCAGACGATAATTATTTCAACGCGAGACACCGACAGCCGGAAATAACTGCCGATTATTGAGCATTAAAGTGGCAGACACAATTGAATGTTGGGACAGCCTAGCAAATTATTGCCCGTCATCATTTCCTGAATAAATAATCGGCATTTCGTAAAAAGACCGAAAAAATATTCAAGATCTTCGGCATACCACAATAGTCGAGTTTTAGATATATCTTTTTGACAATTTTGATATTGCAGTCGATCGAAGACATGGGAAGATAACTAACTGAGATATAATCAATAGATTTTCCAAATCGGTATCGAGCTATTGGCACGTACATCATATCTTGCGGTTAAAATCTACGCATTTAGTAATAAGTCCTGAAATTGATGTAAATTACTGATTGATTCTTATTTCTATGTCTTCTCAATATTTTCAATTAATTTCGATGAATATGCCGACCAAATTGAATATGCCGGATTTGAATTATTTTTTATAACCAATAAATAGGACATTAAAAATGAAAATCCTGAAAATGAATTCTTATTTTTAGATTAAAAGTGTAAACTTTTTTAAAGAATGTATGGTTTTTAGGTGTTAAAAAGCGAAAAATTTTAAAATAAAAATCTAACGTTATCCATTTAACGAAAAATACATTAAACTGAAAATCTCAGAAAATGGCGCTTTGTAGCAAAAAGTGATTTTTTGTTTAAAAAGAAACCTTTCTTTACCGAGAAAAGAGCTTTCAACAAACAACAACTGTTCAATCACAGTTACTCTGAAATGAACTAATATTAACTTTTAGAAAGTTATCTATCTATCTATCTATCTATCTATCGAAAACATTTAAAAAAAAAAATTCTGACAATAACACCCTACCCGGGTTTAATGTTTCATCCCGGACAAATTTTTAATTGCGTTATAACTAATCTAAATTTAAGCAAAAATTTAGAAATAGCAACATCATCAAAGAATAAAGCAAAATTTCATCATTTTAATAATACAATATAATTGTTATGAAATATTAATACATATACGAGGATCATTAAATAAGTTTCCAGACTTTTTTCGTATGGGCACTTTTATTGATAGTACACACATGAAACTCTAGTCCCCTTCAAAGTAATCTTCTCCGGCTGCAATGCACTTGTTATAAGGTTCCAAAAACTTCTGGAAGGCCCCATGGAAGTCCTCTTGTGTGAGTGTGTCAATGACCTTCGTCACAGCCACTTTCATCTCCTCAATTGTCTCATAACGACACTCTCTGCGCTTAGGGAATAATCAAAAGTCACAGGGAGCAAGGTCTGGACTTTAGGGAGGCTGGGGAACTGTCTTGATGCCCATCTTCGTCAAATAGTCTGTGACAAGGATGGAGTTGTGGACTGGTGCATTGTCCTTGTGGAAATGCCACGGACCCGATTTGAAGAGTGCTGGCCTCTTCCCAAGGAATCTCTTCCTGAACTCCCTTAAAACCTCAACATAGTAACCCTAACCCGAACCCTAACTCTTTGGCCAATCAACTCTGGTGTAATGACTTCCTTACTCCTCCCACACCTCTCATCATCCCTCACAGACTCCCTGCCTTCCTTGAATCTCTTATGCCACTCAAAAACTCATGCTCGATTAATGCAAGATAGTCCAAAAGCACTCTGAAGCATTCCATACATTTCTGTGGCATTTTTTCCAAGTTTAAAACAGAATTTTATTGCATATCGTTCTTCTAAAGTGTCCTCACGTCCAGATTGCATTTTGAAAATCACCAGCTGTGACAATCAGGATTTATTTAGTAGGGTGTATTGCAATTCCTGCTGTAGCTGTTCATTTGAACCTGAAACCATAAAAATTGGCCAGTCCTCTCATGTATAGCAATAACATACTGAATTTTCAAGTGTCTACGACAATTTTAAATGCCTGTACAAAAAAGTCTGGAAACTTATTGAAGGAACCACGTATATGCATATATCAAAATTAACTCCAGCAATGGAACATATATATATATATATATATATATATATATATATATCATCATCATCATATCGTGTCGCCAGTACGGATATCCCTAACCCTCTCTCGCCACTCCTCCCAATTGTTCATCGCTTCTGGCAGGTCCTTAGGGCTACACCCAGTATCCTCACAGAGCTGTTGTATGTAGGTTCGAGCTGGTCGTTCTGCTTTAGCTCGGCCATGTGTGGGAGTCCATAGGAGAACATCACTAATGAGCTCGTCCCTGCTTCTCCAGCAGTGTCATATATATATATATATATATATATATATATATATATATATATATATATATATATATATATAGTACTGTACAAAAGACTTCGGCCCCCTTTAAACTATTGTAAATTTCTACTAATTGCCAACTTATAAGTGGATGTTTTGCAATGGGTTTTTCACTGATGAAACATTGGCCATGTTAGAGTCACTTCCATATCTAATTCTTATATTTTTTTATAGGGGTTCTGAATGAGAGGGGAAAATCTGAAACCATCTCAAAAGTACCCGTGAAAAGGTTTTCGACCACCTCACATAAACTAATCAAGACAAAAATGTCAATAATGAAAATTTATTTCGTAATTGTTAATATTTAGCGTCGCTTGAATAATCACCAATGTGCCCATGAATCTCCAAATGTATTTGATGCCATGCTCTTTAGCTGAGCTCCCAGAACTCTTCAACATTGCATGGATTCTTCCGACGAACACTTCTTTGTAGTTCTGTGCATATTTGCTCGATATTGTAAGTCAGGCCTTTGAGTTAGTCAATCTATCAGTACAGTAACACCTTCATCACCCAAAAGCTGTTGTGTTGAACGTGATCTATGATATGGAGGTCCGTTATTCTGAAAAATCTCACTATCATCCAAATCTAGAATCAAACGGTCTTCAGCAACTGAATGTGTTTGGCACTCTTCAACTTACCATCAATTTTAACCAACTTTTTTGCATCAGAATTTTATCCGCCTCCCTAACTGTTTTCCTCGTGTAATGTGGGTTGTTTCACTTTCTTGGAAGTCTTCTGTCAAATTCTTGCTTATTAGAATGCAGCTTCATCCTAATTTCATCAATGAACATGATCTTATTTCAAGTATCTGCATCCCATAGTTCATACTACTTTGACTATTTTAATCTTTTCTTCAAATGCTTTTTGTTTAATATTGGTTTCATTGCTACAGTGCACCTTTTCAGTCCATCTTCTCAATGGATGCATTAAGTGATATCTGCTGATGCAGTGCACCTTTTCAGTCCATCTTCTCAATGGATGCATTAAGTGATATCTGCTGATGCAGTGCACCTTTTCAGTCCATCTTCTCAATAGATGCATTAAGTGATATCTGCTGATGCAGTGCACCTTTTCAGTCCATCTTCTCAATGGATGCATTAAGTGATATCTGCTGATGCAGTGCACCTTTTCAGTCCATCTTCTCAATGGATGCATTAAGTGATATCTGCTGATGCAGTGCACCTTTTCAGTCCATCTTCTCAATGGATGCATTAAGTGATATCTGCTGATGCAGTGCACCTTTTCAGTCCATTTTCTCAATGGATGCATTAAGTGATATCTGCTGATGCCAAATTTGACAAGTTCCTCTCATCCATCACTTGTCTTGCAGTTTTCTTTAGCTGGTCTTTTGCTGTCCTCGTCAGTTTTTGTACCATCCTTTGCTGCTGAAACTTTCAAGGGCAACCACATCTTGGTCAATCTAAAACACTTCCTGAACCTTGAACCTTTGAGAGGATTTCTGAAATGTCACTCGTTGAAATTCCGAAGTCCTTAACTATTGTTTGATGGTTTATATTCTTGGCTATCTACACAATCTTCATCCTCATTTCTTTGCCAAATTTTTGCCAAATTTTTTGGCCAAATTTTTAAATGTATTTTCACTATAATTAGGAAAAAAATCGATGTTGTTGCAGAAAAATATTTGCAGATCAAAGGTGTTACATTGTCTTGTTTTGATACACTGTACCTTGATTGGGTTATATGAAGTGTCCGAAAACGTTTACACAGCCATTTTGATTTGGAGGAGGGGGGTCACATCTTCTCCTCTGATTCAGAACCCCTACTATAACCCCTTAGTAAAGAAATTATGTATGTATGCATGTTTTTAGTTACCGCGTTTAAATTTTTATACACGAACACACACATATGTACGCACGTGTGTGTGTGTGTGTTTGTGTGTGTGTGTGTGTGTGTGTGTGTGTGTGTGTGCGTGTAATGGCTCAGTATTACCTTCATTCTTTGATGATGTCCTCAAAATTCAGAGAATTAGAACAAATCAATCAGATTGTTTTATTTGTCGAGTTACCCAACACTTTCTTGATATCACACCGCTTTGAAATAAAGAAGCTGATTTTCGTTTTATTTAAGGACGGCATTGGTACCGTAACGTCTGCTCTTTTTTTGTGGGGGTATACTTTCCGATATCAGTGAAGGTGTAAACTCGAACATGATTAGTGACGAGAAAAAATGTGTTTTTAATTGAATATATGATGACTTTCCTGTGAATAGTTATACTAATGCATAACAACAGAATACATTTAGCTTTATGAAATCTACAAAGTTTATAGGATAGTTTGGGTGTGGATGTGAATGAAGAAAGATGAGAAGTGTTTAAATGTTCTCGGCTCATCTAGGAAGAGAAAAGTGTTTTTCGATGAATTTTTATTCTATTATTATTGTATATTTTAAGAGTTTTTTTAACTGGTGGTTTTTCACTT
>OY757909.1:6783209-6868209 GCA_963585895.1 Sepioteuthis lessoniana
CTTTTTTGTTTTTTTTTTGCACACAGTTATGTGACATCAGGTATTACTATCTAATAATTTACAAATCGATCTTAGCATTAATCTTAACACGTGCGTCCATATTCACTTTGGAACTTAGTGCTGGACTTTGCAAATAAACCTGTCTTCCTTTTTACCACTGAGGCGAGAACATTAAACAACCTGATCGATCGGTTGGTAAAAAAAAAGTAAAAAAGTACCATTAATCCGCCACCTGCAGAGGAGAAGAAGGCTTGGCAATATCTATAATCAAATTCGACCACGTCAGGCGAGGATTCGCCAATCATCAAAGAAAATACGACTCAATAAACTAACGCCTTAAAAAGGCCACCTGAACCTATCAATTACCTGCACTGGGTCTCATCAACAATATCTTACAAATACAACAATAGATAATAACTGAGTCAACCTCGTATATATATATATATATATATATATTAGCAGGTATAAAATCTAAAAAAATATATTCATGAACACTAGAAGTTAGTTACTTGAAGTTTCATGTAGCGTACAAAATCACCAAAGGTATATATATATATATATATATATATATATATATATATATATATATATATATATATTATACCTATTCTATAATTGTGATGGTGTGGAAAAACCCAGATGATACAATTTGTAAATTTAAAAAAATATTGTACAAACTGATATCTGGGAAAAAAATTCTATAAAAAAAGAAAAGACTAGAAATATTGATATATTGATACGTCTTGAAAATAATCATCAGTAGAACGAAATTCGAATACCTACAGAGCCAGAGGTAATCTACCTAGATTTCATCGAACTGGATCATCAGGATAATTCTGACTAATGTGGATTGGCCTAAACGACATTTTATTGATAAAGTGGCCACCAGAAATAATTTAAAAATAGCATATTAAAAAAAACAGCCCCCAAATGCCATATTTCATTTGCCAAGTAACTTGGCTTTTTTTCTGCCTTCAAATATTAAGTATCTCAAATCTTTGGTTGAATAACTCATTAGGATTATTGTAGAAAATTGTTGCTAGTTTTTCCTCCATACATAGGAAGCAGTATTTATCACCATCCTTATGATTATAGCATTCTTTTACTGTCACCCATTTTAATACGGGATCTATACATTGCTTCTTTTTATTTTCCCTTGTGTCTATATATTTCGTGTACGAAGCTACTTCTATGGTTGTAATATCTTTTTGGAAAGGTCCTTACATAGAAACTACGTATACTTTTTTATTCTAATTATTAACATTATCACTACTATTGTTGGGTATGCTGTCATATAACTCTACTTTATACACTATGCATTTATATTGACATTTATTTTGAGTGGACAAGCATCTTTATCAATGCAGTTGCATTTAGGATGTTCAATACGTTGTTTATTCCTGAATTTTGTAGTGTTACTTTTATTGATCAACATTTGGCATGCAACTAGATGTCGCTGGACTGACAAGAGTCTAAAAATGCCTATTTAGATTTAAATTTAGAAATTGTGGGTTCCTGTTTTTCTCGTTTGGGATTCGAAATCAGGTTGCCAATGCGATTTCCTAAGACGGCAGAAGAGGAGTTTTAGAGTAACCAGGATGTCTTAAATCTTAAGGTGAGAGTAAAATACACGAATGTTTCATGATGAGGAAAAGACATAAGTGACTCTCTCACAGATCAACAATCCATACAGACAGATGTGTTCCACCCTGGGAAAGAACGGTGTCAAAGATATGGAATGAAAATACGTTCTACTTTTGAATTATTCGAATAAATTCAGCACATAGACTCTGATTTTTACAGACAACTGGCCAGAAAACACGTTACATGTATCCCAAAATGGCTTCCGAAAGGAATCATCATCATCATCATGTCGCGCTGGTAGCACGGATATCCCTGACCCTCTCTCGCCACTCCTCCCTAAAGTAAGATAATTGTTGAGAAGACTTGGGGTATATTTCTTTCTTACAAAGAGGCGATAATCTTATAATCTTATATTAATATTTGTGACAGTATCTGTATGGAAAAACTTCATCAATGCCACCATCATATACATTGGGATGATTCTTAGTTCTTGAGCTTTGAATTCGAGAAAATTCAACTGAGAATGATTTGTGCTACATTTAACGTCAGCCAATGTAAAACAATCATCTTTTGTTTCAGTCCTTCTAAGGTCAGAGATGAAACGGACATTATCATCTTCTATAATGAGATATCCTCCTTTGTCTGACGCATTCCCTAACCCAACGTTCTGATCATCAGTGGGGACATGAATGCTCATACAGGAAAAGACAAAAATAATCAATACTTTCACAACTCTCCAAACAAAAATGGTAAACATCTTGCAGGGTTTGCTCTCAAGAGTGGATTTGTATGCATAAACACTACATTTCAGATTGCCCAGTCGGCTGGGGCTGTAGAATACACCGACTGCTTCTCTGCAGAGGGGTAAGACCCCCCCCCAACGAGTGTCCTGGATATGATACTAAACAATCTGATGGTGAGGTTCCAGCAATGCTGGAGCTTTGGGGAATGCGGAGTACCCCTTCATTGCCATCGCTCCCAGGTCCACTCTGGCCCGGAGTGGTAGCACCTGATAAGGGTCCTATCTATGGGTTAAATAGAACCAAACCGTGCTTCTTTCACTATACTGATTTTTGCATTTAAACTGCGTATTTATGCTAAACTGAATTATTTGAAATAGAACTGTTTTTGACGCCTAAACTGTGTACTTATACTGAACTGAATTATTTGACATAAAACTGTTTGACATTTAACTCTGTGTATTGCCGAGTCAGCTGGGGTTGTAGAATACCCTGACTGCACCTCTGCAGAGGAGTAAGACCCTCCCCCCAAACGAGTGTCCTGGATATGACACTAAACAATCTGATGGTGAGGTTCCAGCAGTGCTGGAGCTTTGGGGAATGCGGAGTACCCCTTCATTGCCATTGCTCCCAGGTCCACTCTGGCCCGGCCCTATCTATGGGTTAAATAGAACTAATAGCATACTTATGCTAAAATGAATTGTTTGCGTAAACTGAATAGCTTGAAATGGAAATGTTTTTGACAATTAGACTGTACTTACATTTAAACTGCGTGATTATGCTTAACTGAATTATTTGAAATAGAACTGTTTTTTGACATCAAAACTGTATTTACACATAACTGAATGTTACATATAACTGCTTGAATAGTTTGAAATAGAAATGTTTTTGACAAACTGTGTACTCATGCTTAACTGAATTGTTTTAAATAGAACAGATTATTCACATAAAAATGGATTTGGCGTTAAATAACCTACAAAGGTTGATATGCCATAAAACCCAACAAACCCAACCCAACCCTACATTTCAGAAAGGATAGGATAAACAATGGACATATACTTATTGAAATAACACAGCTTAACTATTTATCCATAAACAAGAAGTAGATAACCAGTGCTATGAACTGTGTGGCATACTCCTCTTTTGAAGGAATATTTTCAGATTACAGAATCTAAGTAAAAATTGAAAACAAGCAAATAAAATTTTTGGTCCTCACTTGACAATATACTTTCACTATTCACTAACTTCAAGAAACAGGTTTGATGCTCGACATTTGAAAAACTCCAAATGATGAATAGGAAAACTTTGTTACCGGCCACCTCGAGGCAACTACTGAGTGCAAACCAACCAAACGAAAACCTAAACCTAGAGTTCTCTGGAAGTCATAAATAGTCTTAGAAAAAACGGTTTAACTTGAAAAAAAATGCACATTTTAAAAGTAGAAATCCAACAAATACCAATGTAGAGAAACTTTAGAAAACTCCGAATAGGTCGACTAGAATATATTCAAGGGCAAATCAATAAAATTAGAAATTATTTTGAAGATAATCCATTTTAACTTAAAATGGTAAACAGTAAATGAAGTTAGAGGAAGAAAAAGCACTTCAAGATCAAAACTAATAGCTTCCAGTCTAGAGGAAAACTTCATAAATGGAAAGAACATTTCAAGAAATCCTCCTGAAGTCACAGATAAACCAGCTAAAGAAATTATTCATATCCAACAAGACATTAAGCTTGGACACTTCACGAGAGATGAATTCGACACAGTTCTGAGAGCAATTTTAAAGATAGAAGAAAAGCTGCAGGCCTCGATGAAATACCACCCAAAATATGGAAGACAAGGAAATTTGATAACCTACTTCTTCAATTATGTAATGCCATATATAACACAGACACAATTGAGGAATGGACAAAAGGCCGTATCCTCTCCTTCCGTAAATTGGTGACCTCGGAATCATTAAGAACAAAAGCAATATAACTCTCACGGTTATAACAGTTAAGATTTATAATTCTCTGCTTCTCACTTGTATCTGATCTGAAGTAGAGAAAATTCTTAAGAAAAACCAGAACGGTTTTCGGAGAAATCGATATACACCATCTGAGATTCTGACTTCATCGAATCATATTTTTGTACAGCGTCCTATCGAATATCAATTTTTAAACAGAGCTATTTATCCCATATCTGGGATCCGAAGAGGTATTACCACTCCCGATCCGAGTAGACTTGGGAGTAATAGAAATGAAGGAGTACTCCACATTCCCCAGATTTCTATACATCTGGAACTGGAGCCTTACCATCAGATGCAGTTTTGTGTCATATCCAGCACACCAACTTTTGGCGGGGTTGGGGTCTTACCCTATTGCAAGTAATATCTTCAGCGTCTTCTAAAACAGTTGACAGGGCTGACTAGTCGCAATTTCTTTGATAATACATTGACAACATTATACATTTTTCATTGTTCTTTCTTTCATATCACCATTGTTATAGGTTATAAATAAAAATAAACAAACAAAAACAATTTAAAAAACTAACAAACCATGGCCACTCTACACAAAAAAGATCTGATTTATCTATCAACCAACTGGTCCAAACTAGTTTTGACAAGGTCATTGCTCAACTGAAACCCATCAAAGAAATCATCATATCCTCCTCAACTGAGAGGTAAGAATCAGCCCCATAACGAGTGTCCTGAATATGACTCTAAAACGGAAAGGCTCGAGTCCGTATTGGTAATACCTGTTAGGGTCCCATCTATGGGGGAAATAGAACTGCATCTGATGGTGAGGCTCCAGTCCTGAAGCCTTGGGGAATGTGCAGTACCCCTATATTGCCTTTACTCCCAGGTTCATCCTGACCGAGATTGGTTGTACCTGTTAGATATCTATGAGGGAAATAGAACCGTTCAATCTTTTGCATGCAAACAAATGATTAATATTGAATAAAATTGTAGTGTTAGATAGGAAATAATTTTCAAATGTATCATATCTCGGACATGCCTGGTTTCCGTCAAATTAACATATAAACGCTGCTTTGGAAGTCAGATTAAAAGAAGCAGGATTATACAGAACTTATTTGGGTCCCTAAAAAGTGGACAAAACAATTAGTGTTAGTTATCTAAATTTCTGAGACGAAGCTTGATGATTTTTATCAATAAGGGTTTTAGTACTATTGTCTTCATCTTTATTGTTATTTCCACAACGTTTTGGTCGATATGTCCTCCGGCCTTCTTCAGGTGTTTGTCGAACTTGGGAACCTTCATGGAACTTCGAACTACGTCCTTTATTGAATCCACGGGGGTCGCTTGTTCTGATTCCGTTACTCATAACCAGCAGGACACGTAGTGTAACGGGTATAGGGGTTGGTTCCCTAAGCTTCTAAGGAGACAATCATCTGGAGGTTGCAGGTTTAATCCTGACTGCAGGCGGGTTACAATACAGCAATACTTAACATTTGTACCCGGTTATGGCTAACGGAATCAGAACAGGTGACCCCTGTGGATTCAATAAAGGACGTAGTTCTAAGTTCCGTGAAGGTTCCCGAGTTCGACAAACACCTGAAGAAGGCCGGAGGATATATCGGCCGAAACGTTGTGGAAATAACAATAAAGATGAAGACAATAGTCCGAAAACGCCTAATGATAAAAAACACAATTGATGTCTTTTTAAAGCACTTTATTATGTGAAACTGATTAAAGCAGACATTATTTCTATGAATTTCTCCATGATTTGACATGAGAAATTGTTCGCTATGACTTATATGACATATATAGATTAGGTTACATTGTTTTAATGGCATATCAACCTTTGTGGGTTATTTAATGACAAAGCCATCCTTGTAGGATAACAGTGCTATATAACCCATAGCTTAGGGGTGTTAAAGAGGTTCCTACCGTTCTCTAGGGTATTAGTCCAAAAATGAACGTAATAGCGCGACTGAAGTTTGAACTTCAACACACTGATGTCGTAATCCAACTCATTATTCTCTATCTTATATATTCACTGTTTATAAATAATAGAAAAAAAAACTTGCAATTTTTTATGTTAACTGAATAGAATCTAAACTAGACGAAATATGAACCTATTGAATTTCCCTCGTAATAGCTGTCCACTATGATATCAATGCTTCTATTTTGGAAGGAATCAAAGGTTCTAAGTTAACTGCAGTCCATGGTGATATTGATTCTTCTATTTAGGAAGGAGTGAAGGAGACTAATTAGTACTTCATAGCGGTCCATGATGATATTGATGTTTCTATTTAAGAAGGATTCTAATTAGTGTTTCATAGTTATCTACGTTATATTGAGAATTTAGATGGTTGAATTATGACTTTCAACACAAACAGAGACTTTAGAAGATTACCTTGCCGTCGCAAATTAGAGTGGAAATTGTTTTTATTTTCTATGATGATTTTAATTACATTGCTCTTTTAGACTTTTAGACTTAGATATGCTGTTGCTTTTTTGCTGAATTCTAGTTGCATGTGTAGAAAGTCATAATATGCAGATGGTGTCAATAGTTTCTTACCTGTCTATGGCGATTAAGGTGAGAGTGCTGATCGATAAGATGCTCACCATTGAAACCGAATAAGCGTATGCTTGACAGCCTGTAAGAAAAAAGCAAAACAAAACACAGAAAGATAAGGTTATTCATGTGCACAGAAAAAAATGTTTAATATCTTGGAAGATTTAATAATAAATCTCCATACTGCATATTACTGACATATATATATATATATATATATATATATATATATATGTATGTATGTGTGTGTGTGTGTGATAGTTTTCAATATGTATAAATATTTATAAATAAAATTACTTAATATCGGTTGTAGGGCAGTTGTTGATCTAAGTTAGGATAGTGTAGACATATACCACTCAGAGGAAACCAGAACAGTCTAACTTTATTTATTTATGTACATTTTATTTATTTATTTATTTGCGGAATCTTTATCTACAATCTCCTAATTATATATATATATATATATATATGTGTGTGTGTGTGTGTGTGTGTGTGTGTGAATACCCGCCTATGTATATATAGATATATATCATTTTATAATATTATAACAGTGTTGGTTGTCACTAAATCACTTTGTGGGTTTACGTCGAACCAAGTGCAGTATAATATGGAGAGTGCCCAATATCTAGAATAGAGTTATTATATAATAATAATAATAATAATAATAATAATAATAATAAATAAATAAATAAATAAATATATATATATATATATATATATATATAATTCTCTTTGATTTTGTCAATCGATGTTAAGAGAATGGCTTCGAACTGACGAAGAAAAGAAGCAGAAGATACCCCGCAACAACAATTACGACGCCGACTACGCCGATGACATAGCGATACTGGCAAATACACCTGACCAAGCCGAAACACTTCTGCATAGCTTGGAACGAGCAGCAGCAAGCATAGGCCTCCATGTTAATGCACACAAAACGGAATATATGTGCTATAACCAAACGGGGGACATCTCCACTCTAGAAGGAACCCCTCTTAAACTAGTAGACAAATTCACGTACCTAGGAAGCAGCGTCGAATCAACCGAAAAGGATATCGAAACGAGGTTACGAAAGCATGGACAGCTATCAATAGGCTATCGACTATATGGAAATCAGACCTAACCGATAAAATGAAACGCAGTTTCTTCCAGGCAGCGGTCACATCGATACTGCTATATGGATGCACTACATGGACGCTAACAAAACGGCTGGAGAAGAAACTAGATGGCAATTGCACAAGAATGCTGCGTGCAATCCTCAACAAGTCCTGGCAGCAACACCCCACAAGACACCAACTGTACGGCCACCTGCCCCCTATCACGAAAACTATTCAAGTTAGGCGAACCAGACATGCAGGACATTGCTGGAGAAGCAGAGATGAACTCATAAGAGATGTACTCTTATGGATCCCCACACACGGCCGCGCAAAAGCAGGACGACCAGCACGAACGTACATTCAGCAGCTATGTGAGGATACAGGTTGTTGTCCTGAAGACCTACCTAGGGCGATGAACGATAGGGAGGAGTGGCGAGAGAGGGTCAGGGATATCCGTGCTGCCAGCACGATATGATGATGATGATGATGATATATATAATTCATGGAATTTAGACTGCGACCCCTGGGTTTCATGGTTTTTTTGCAAAACAACTGCCTGATGATTGTTGTTTTTCAAAAACTCCATGAAACCCAGGGGTCGCAGTCTAAATTCCATGAATTATATATATATATATATATATATATATATATATATATATATATATATATATAACCAGATGGTATTGCTACAAGACCAGTTTCTTCAATAGAAGGTAGAAGAGAACTTCCTTATGTATATATTATTGCTATATCTAAGACAAATTAAGTAATCCCTTTAAGATAACACGGTCTATTGTCAGCTATGCCAAGACACATTCCGGAAGTGGATTCGTTGCAACTATTGCTTAGAGTCAAAACTACAGATACCGCTTTTTCATTATAAAATTACGATGCAAATATCAATGTAAGCCCAAATTTTTACTTCAAAAATAGAACTTGATTAAGAACTCGGCCTGCAATTATTAATCTTTCTCTTCTTTTGACGTTGTTTTATGCATTGATTTACATATATTTTTTGTACCATTCTGACTCAATTAGTGATAAATCTCCATTTTTTGCATCATTTTCCGGAGATATTGAGGGAGGACTTGTTCTCTTACAGAGTTTTATAGAAAATTTCATCAGTTCCACCATTTTACTTCCTTGGTGCTACAATTTCATTTAATCCATTTAATGGATCCAACTATATCGTACAATCAAGTTATCACTAATTTAATATTATATTTTGTAACATTGGAAAGTTTGTTTTAATTTCCTTTCCTGCTATGAAATTTGTCTCTGTCAATTTCTCTAACAGTATTATCGGAAGACTTGCCTCTTTTATTATTTTAATATTATTTTATTATTAGGAAATTCTATCAATGGTAGCATTCCATTCCTGGAGCAGCAAATCAGTGCAGTTATAAAGTCCTAATCCATATCTTATGATAAATTTAATACTAATTTCTAATATATATATATATATATATATATATATATATATATATATATATATATATATTAACTGGCATGTCAACGCTCGTAGGATTATATATGCCAAATACTTTTTTATGGACCATTTAGTGGTGGTATATAAATTCTTGTAAAATTACTACTAATTGCTAAAACTATTTCTTAACGAATCATTTATAGTTTTGAAAAAAAAAAGATTTTTTTTAAAGAATGCTTTGGTTTAGTCATGTTTTATGGCATATCAATCCTTGTGGGTCATTTTACGCAGGATCCTATACATACATACATACACACACACACACACACACACACACACACACATATATATATATATATATATATATATGATTTGTAAGCAAATATTTTGTAGGTAACATTTTTAAATAAGCCAGAGTTCTTTTATCCCCTCGGTTAAATGGTTACAAGCATTGCTATTTAACACAAATAATTCTATTTGATATTAATCATTTGCTTGCACATAGTTAAAAGGTTCAAGTATTACTCTTGATTGTTTGCCACAGTTAAATGGTGTCATATGTTGCTATTTACATTAATAATTCTATCTATCATTTGTTTGCACACAGTTAAATGGTTTCAAGTATTGCTATTTAATACCAATAGTTTCATTTGCAGACAGTTAAATGGTTTCAAATATTGTTATCTCAAATAACAGTTTTATTTGCACTCAGTTAAATGGTTTCAAATGTTGCTATTTAATATTAATAATTCTATCAACTATTCCTATTAAAAACTTATCATTTGTTTGCACACAGCAGAACGGTTTCAAGTATTGCTATCTAACACCGATAGTTTTATTTGCACACTGTTAAGTGGTTTCAATGATTTTTATCCAACACTAATAATTCGATTTAATATTAATCATTTGTTTGTACACAGTTGAATGGTTTCACGAATTATTATTTATTGTTTGCACACAGTTAAATTCTTTCAAGTATAGTAAATAATTAAATAGATCTCTTTGATCAATGGGTGGGATGCTAACAGGTACTATCAACGTGGGTCAGAGTGGACCTGGTAGTAATTTCACTGAAGGGATACTCCATATTCCCCAAACCCCATGGACTAGAGCCTTACTATCCGATGCAGTTTAGTCCTTATATCCAGGACACTCATTTGTTGTGGGGGTCTTACTCCTCGGGCAGAAATGCAATCGGTGTATTCTACAACTCTATCCGACTGGGCTGAAAATAGTTTTTGTAATTGTAGAGTGTTTTTCTCCCTTCCAATTTCCACTTCTGCTCCTACGCCATGCAGTCCTTTTTTGCCTTTTACGGGAAATTATGAGTATTTGTTAGTTCATCACTCATTTAACAAGCAAGTTTAATTTGAAGTGTTTTGATTTTAGGTCGGAGTTGGTTGGTTGGTTAATTGATTGTTTTGTTTTACGGCATATCAACCCTTTTCGGGTCATTTAACGCCGAATTAAAATTCACACAATTCAGTTTAGTGTGAGTATAGCTTTTCTTTACAAACCATTGAATATCAAAACAGTTCAGTTAAATGCCAAAAAAGTTCTATTTCAAACAATTCAGTTTAGCATAAGTACACAGTTTCAATAAAAAAAGCAGTTCTATTTCGAACAGTTCAGTTTAGCATCAATACACAGTTTAGTTCTATCTGACCCATAGATAGGATCCAATCAGATACCACCACTCCAGGACAGAGTGGACCTGGGAGCGATGGCAGTGAAGGGGTACTCTGCATTCCCCACACTCCCAGCATCATTGGGACCTCACCATCAGATTGTTTTGTGTCATATCCAGGACACTCGTTGGGGGGGGTCTTACCCCTCTGCAGAGATCCAGTCGGTGTATTCTACAGCCCTAGCCGACTGGGCAAGTTGGAGTTGGTAGATGAATTTACCAAAATTGTCCTGAGCGCGGGAGAGAATATTTTTTTCTTTATTGTAGTTAATTTGTCTTCTAACTAGACTACTCCGATACTTTCCGGTGTCAGTATCGTTGTGATCTACAGGATCATGTACTTTAAAATATATGTAGTTAGGCAGCAGTCCTTCACTTAAGCATGTTTGATTAAATAAAAAAGACATAATTTATCTATATAATTTTATTAGGATCCTTTCAAGTTTCCTGACAAGTAATTTGGTCTTAATAGAATTATATAGAAAAATATGTCTTTATCATTGATTCAAGCATGCTTAAATGAAGGGCAGCTGCCCAGCCACACACACATACACACACACAGGCATATATATATATATATATATATATATATATATATATATATATATATATATATATATATTGTATCAAGAATGTTGATGATCAAAAAGCATTAAAAATCAGCGTGAAGTAAGATTCCATAAAATTGTCTTAGTGGTTTGTTGTGAACTGGAAACTGCTTTATTCTCTAAAGAATTTTAAGCGTATTGTCCTCATAAAAATCGTACAATGGTGTGTTATTTTTGTTTATTACAGTTAAATACTAATATAAGAAGTTTATACGTATATGAATGTAAATACATGATTGCATACGAAGAAATATGTTTTAATATATATATATATATATATATATATATATATATATATATATATATATATATATATATATATATATATATATTTATATTTCGATTTGGGCTTCGTGTGACTCGCATATCTAGCCAGACTGAAGAGTTGTAATACAACGAAACATTCTGTTTGGATGACAATATATATATATATATATATATATATATATATATATATATATATATATATATATATATAACATTTTAAATAATACATATATAACATTTTTAATACAGCCCACGGGCCAATTGCAATAGGGAAATAACTTTGTGACAATGTGTAAAGAACCTGCTTGCCTTGAAAATCTGCCAATCGTTTAGGTTTAAACACCAAAATCTTGTCCCAGCTAGAAAAATACGGTGTTACAAAAAGAATGTTACAGTAAAAGAAATCACCTATTGATATCCCCTCCTCCCCTGTGTTAAGTAAGTATATATACCGAATTCGGTTGCACGTCAAACTGCTCTGTCGTCTCTCACGAAATTCTAAGTTTCAAGACTAAACAGACGACATATTCGGAAAACGACATAGCTGACCCAAAACAAAGGAATAGATTCTCGAATGAGGCTAGCACAAGACAACATTCTTGCTGGCACTAAATTCTCTTAGGAGGCACAACAGTTTTTTTAATACCTTTTTTTAACACAGCTGACACAATACAAAAGAATGGGTTCTCGACTGAGGCAAGCATTCAACCATTTCAGCTGTTATAATTCCGCTGTCTCTGAAAACAGGCGAAAAAAGGTTGACTAATATTGCAGCATAAACTTTTACATGCATATAAACCCCACACTTTTATCCTCAAAACTGCGTCCTTTATAAAAACTTCCTATTTAATTGATCAAGTTGGTCCAGAGATCATCTTATTCGAAAAAAAAGTGTAAAAATTCTATGATGAAGTTCTGCGCGTCTTATAAAGAGAAAACAGAACAGTGGTGTTATGTCCGTCGCCGTAAGAAATAAACTCAGAAACCCGTATTCAAATCCTTGATAAGGCGTTTGGCATTTTCAACTCTCTCTCTCTCTCTCTCTCTCTCTCTCTCTCTTTCTCTCTCTCTCTCTCTCTCACTTTCTCTTCTCTTTAGCTATGGGTAAATAGTAAGGCAGACCGGGTTTCTTTAACTTTGCTACGGTAACCAGTCTAAGAGAAGGAATCTGTTAAATTCTACTAAAAAAATGACCTCGTTTCACATCCTGCACTTACGACGAGTTGGTCAATGTATTCGTAATTGACTGTGAATGTTTCTTTTTTTTTTTTTTTGGTGGGGGAGGGGTTATGTTGGGTGAGTAAAAAATCAAGAATGATTTTAAAATATGAAAGAATCATAAAAGAATTTACCAAAATTTCCAAATATCCATCGACCGTGAAAACTGGCAACAGACACGAATGCGGCGTCGAGAGATGACATAATTAAATCAGCCAAAGCCAAATTACCAACCAGAATATTGGCCGAACTGTGCATTCTTTTGTATCTACAATAGAAGAAGAAGAAGAAGAAGAAAAAAGAAATTAAAAGAAAAGTTTATCTAAATGAGTAACACGCTCTTGCAGGTGAGCATAGATAAATAGATTGAAAGAGAGAGAGAGAGAGAGAGAGAGAGAGAGAGTGAGAGAATCAGAGTGAACTAGATATAAAGGCTGACATATAGACAGTATAGATAGATAGATAGATAGATATGAACAGAGAGAACAAGATATAAGCATAAATATGAACAATCTAAACTAGATATAAAGATAGACATACAGACGGCAGATAGATGAGCTGTGATATATATATATATATATATATATATATATATATATATATATATATATATATATATATATATATATATATATAAAGAGAAAGACAGATCGACAGAAGCAGAAAGATAAAGTTTGATTAAAATTATTTGTTGATAAAAATAAATTACTGGTGATAATCTCCACTACAGTGTCTGCTAAATCAAATCTAATAAATTTGGTTTTAAGATATTCTAAAAACATTACTGTTTTTATTTTTCTGATTAAATATTTGGCACTAAATGTTTTTGTAGCTAAAAATTAATTCTAAATTCTAACGCTTTCATTGAACCATTGCCAAATAAGTAATTTCTCTCAAATTCAATTAATGAATACATTATTATTATTATTATTATTATTATTATTATTATTATTATTATTATTATTATTCACTCATTAGAGCTTTTCACATCAGCGTTAGCCGATGGTTTTTCACTGGAGTCTGAGAGACAGCAAGTCTCCTCAAGTCTCCAGGACTCTTCATAGTATTCTGACCGTTCTCAATAATGCTGTCGTTTGGATGGTCTCCACTCGTCCGCCAACTTCTAATTACTCCAGTCCATTTAGTAATCCTTTAGTTACCGTTCCAAACGCACCAATTACAATTGGTATAATTGTCACCTTCATATTCCACAGTTTTTTTCAATTCCCTAGCAAGGTCGAGGTACTTATCCTTCTTTTCACATTTCTTCAGTTTTACTCTGTGATCCGCCGGGATAGCAAAGTCGACTATTTTGCAAGTTCTCTTTTTTTGTTGATTATTATTAAGTCTGGTCTTCTGGCCGGGGTTAGGTGATCCGTTTGTATGTTAAAGTTCCATTGGAGTTTTTGCGAGTCATTTTCTAGGACAGGTGTGGGGTTGTGCATATACCATTTGTTAGTATGGTCAAATTGAAATTTCTAGCACATTTCCCAGTGGATCACCTTGCCAACCCAGTCGTGTCTCGCCTTATATTCCTTCTGTGCTAATTTGCTGCGTTCGCTTATTATGTGATTGATGGTTTCGTCTCTGTCACCACATAACCTATTTGCTATTTTGTTGAGTTTTTAGCTGATGGTTTTTCACTGGAGTCTGTGTGACAGCAAGTCTCCTCAGGTCTCCAGGACTCGTCTCAGGATTCTGGCCGTTCTCAGCAATGCTGTCATTTGGATAGTCTCTACCCGTTCGCCAACTTCCAAGTCCTCTAGGCCTCTTAATAATCCTTTAGTTATTGTGCCTAAAGCACCAATCACAATTGGTACAATCGTTAATTTCATGTTCCACAGCTTTTTCAATTCTCTAGCAATGTCGAGGTACTTATCCTTCTTTTCATATTCCTTCAGATTTATTTTGTGGTCCGCCGGGATAGCAAAGTCGACAATTTTGCAAATTCTCTTTTTTTTTGTTGATTATTACAAGGTCTGGTCTTCTGGCCGGGATTAGGTGATCCGTTTATATGTCAAAGTCCCATAGGAGTTTATGTGTGTCATTTTCTAGGACAGGTGCTGGGTTGTGCATATACCATTTGTTAGTATGGTCAAATTGAATTTTCTTGCACATTTCCCAATGGATCACCTTGCCGACGCAGTCGTGTCCCGCCTTATACTCCTTTTGAGCTAATTTGCTGCATTCACTATTATTCTAAAGAAATAGAAATAGTATTCAGGATTGATTTCGTGATGTTTTATATATTTTCCTTTTTAAGGAAATTGTTGAAGTACAAGTTAGGAACTAAATTCTTGGGAAGAAGGTTATTTTATATATCTGCATGTTATCCTTCGACCTCAGGATATAATTTAAACATCATTGCTTCTATTACTAAGATAACTTGTGTAGACATTTATAGGACAAAAAATTCTTTTCATGAATATATAGAGAATTGTTAGCTAAAGGCTTTTCAATGATTTTCATATGCATCTATAATCAAATGAGGCAGCAGGATTAATCAGGGTCCTTCACAATGGTTCATATAGACCCCCCCCCGGAGGTGAATAAAAATTTGGCAGGATGAGTAAAAGCATCGGAGTTTTCAGGGATTGAATTTACTAATTGGCGTTTTAAAATTTATCTAAAATAGAATAACAATTATCATTGGATCGTATAGACTGGTGGCCAAATATCGTTAACTGTAAGACTCCCTCCAAATATCGTTAACTATAAGACTCCCTACAAATATCGTTAACTTTAAGACTCCCTCCAAATATCGTTAACTATAAGACTCCCTTCAAATATCGTTAACTGTAAGACTCCCTCCAAATATCGTTAACTATAAGACTCCCTTCAAATATCGTTAACTGTAAGACTCCCTACAAATATCGTTAACTATAAGACTCGCTCCAAATATCGTTAACTGTAAGACTCCCTACAAATATCATTAACTATAAGGCTTCCTCCAAATATCGTTAACTGTAAAACTCCCTCCAAATATCGTTAACTATAAGACTCCCGCCAAATATCTTTAACTATAAGACTCCCTCCAAATATCGTTAACTGTAAGACTTCCTCCAAATATCGTTAACTGTAAGACTCCCTCCAAATATCGTTAACTGTAAGACTCCCACCAAATATCGTTAAAAAAAGTTGGATATAATACTAAACTGTATCAGCCCTGGAAATCTGGAGAGTGTATTGAACTCCCTTCATTGCCATTACTCCCAGTTCCACCCTGATCTGGAGTGGTAATACCTATTAGCTTTTCATCTAACTCTGAAAATTATTCTTATTAGTTATGCATATTTGACAATTGTAAATTATTTCTATTAATATTTAGCCGAAGATATAATGGTATGAATTTATTATTACGTTTGCTTTCTTTGTTCAATGGCATCTCAACCTTCGTGGGTTATTTACTGCTAAAGCCCTCCTTGTAGAAGGACACTATAGGAGTATAAGGGGGCTCATACCTTTCCCAAAGGTATTTGTCCGAAAGTGAAAGTTATAGCACGATTGGGGTTCAAACTCACTGCCCAACATGATAACTATTACGTCAAGGAGACTATCGACCCGGATTATCATTAGTTACTTGAAACCATATAATTATTTGTATTAGATAGAAACCATATAATTATTAGTATAAGACAGAAACCATATAATTATTTGTATAAGACAGAAACCATATAATTATTAGTATAAGATAGAAATACTGGAAATCATACAACCATGTACAAATTATTTGATTTAGAAGTTCTTGAAATCGTATAACTGTGCAAGAGAAAAAAATTCTTCTGAAACAAGTACACAAAAAAGGTAAGTATGAATGTACAATGAATGCGATTCCCTAACCTCAAGACATAAAATAACCCTGGATGAGTTGACATGCCGTTAAAATCAATCCAACAATCAGTCGATCGATCGATACTGATGTATGGTTCCCATACCATTCATTTAAATGAATGAACAATTTGGCTTTGACAGAAAAGATCTGTATCTTTTCGGCGTTGTTAACGACGTATATTATCATATTTTCACGAAAGAAAACATTTCATAACAGTTATATTTTCAAGGAATAACGTCATAAAAATACAGAATTTTCAAATATCACTTTTCATAAATATTTAAGAAGAAAAGAAGAGGATAATTAAATAAGAAGAATTAAAATGTAGATTTAAAAAAGAAAAAAAAATGTTTGAATACAATGTCTGAAATTTTAATTCTTATCCAGAGATTTTTAATGAATAAACTCAGAATTAGATTATTATTAACAATGTAACATATTGACCCTGTCGTCAATCAAGAAACAAGTGCATCCGATCGAAGATATCGGGGTATCACCTTGACCTGTGGACGGGTTGAATTCGGTGCAATTGCGACGCCCACAGGAAGCAGGTGGGTGTCAAACAATTATATAACCAGGTACCACAGATGGCTTGGGTTAATTGGAGTCAATTGTAGTTCGAGTTCGAGTTGCAGTTCGAGGCAGGGAGAACCAGCTCCAGACAGAGGGCTTGCAGCCCTCAGTGATCCCCGATTGAGCAGCCCAGCAGAATGAGAAAGAAGTGCTGCTATAGTCAGAGGAACTTGAGGTCAATATGTTGCAGTCTGTTCCGTCTCCAACTCACCTCTTACACATAACCAATATCAACCCTTTTGCAACCCTTTCGCAACCCTTTCGAGAATAAAGTGTGAGAGGTATATTTTTCTAAAGAAGTGTGTTCGTTCATCATTATTGTTAATTATGTTTCCGCATATATATGTATACGTATAGTTGTATCACGACTATACAACAACAACACATCCCACTCTGACCGAAGAGATCCGGATTTTTTCTTGTTTTGTCAGTTTCATGTTTTACCAGGTATTTCTAGTGTGAGTGTCATTATATGATTCAATATTGCATTCATAAGTATTCTGCATTTTATAAAAAAAATTAATCTTGAGACCATTCTTATATTGGGACTAAGAAAAAATGTCGGCAATATTCAATGATTTCATTTGAGGGGGTAAATATAAATTAAATTCATTAACAAAGGCTGCATCAAGTAAAAAGTTTCAGAAACCCTGACTTAATTGGTTTAAATCTTTAATGTATTTTAATGTTTCTGACAAGGTACATAAAATCACCCACCACAAAAGACCCCCCCCTCTCTCTTTCTCTCTCACTCCATTTTAGGTGAGTTGGACTTTGATAAAAATCTTGTTCTCTTTCATTGATAGATTTAAAAATAAACTGCCAGATAATATCAACATAGACAATATCACCCACACATTAATAGACTCCAACCACTTTTTATCAAAATGTTGACTTTCTTCTCAACCAAAGATATTAGGATTTTAATATTTCAAGCAGAGCATTATACAATCAAAATGAATATTTATTACCAACTTTTACAGCACGGAAATTTTGTAACCAAAAATAATATGGTTGCCACAAGCGTAATGCAAGGCTCTTCATATGAATCGAGCTCTCGGTAGCCGTTAAGCGGGTATATGTAAACATAAACAATTGTGATACATAACCGTTTAAATTTCCTGCGCTTGCGCTAGTTTCCTCGTGGCTGAGTGGTAGAATCTTGGATTGGCGTTTTAGTCAACCGGGTTTCAATCCCAGTCTTCGGGAATCTATCCTGTCTAGCCATACTGAAGAGTTCTGATAGAACGAAACAGGTTAAAGAAATTTGGATGACAATATATATATATAAATTACTACAGTATATGATTGTCAATATCCTTTTTGGTGGGTTTGTGGCAGAGCAAGTGCGGTATACTGCTTTTTTTTCTGCCCCTGATGATTGTTGTATAACGACGGCATAAAACCAGTGGTTGCAGATAAGTATCCATGCGATTAAATATCTATAAAAACTATTATATATTTATTTTTTATCATATTACACACACACACACACACACACACACACACACACACACATATATATACATATATACAGGGTGCTGCTGGTATTTGAGGACCAATTTTATGGATAAGAAAAACACTTATAGAACAAAAAAAGATAATTTTATTTGACTACAAATAACAAGCATATAAGTTAGTTAATGATTGATAAATTCTATTCAATAAAATCATCACTGGCACCAATAATTACCCTATACGAAGTCGAAATCGGTTGTAAGCTCTGATTAACTGCTCCTTATTCATATCAGACATTACTCGAACTATGGCAGCTTTTAAGGAGTCTTTGGTGTTATGGCGATGTTCATTAACCTCCTTCTCAACAACACTCCATACATAATAGTCCATTTGATTGAGATGTGGAGAGTTAGGAGACCAAATGTTGGTGGTGATGTGGGTCTTATGGATTATCAGCCATCTATTCTTGCGTTCTTGGAACTTTGTCTTACTGGAAGATGTAAGGCCAACTATTGAATACACTGTTAATCGAGGGCTTGACATCTTTCTCTAGAACCTCAATATAAACAGCTGAATTTACTCGAAGACCTTATGGAAAAAAGTGCACAGGTATAACATGTCCTTTATTGCTAACAACACTCAAAACCAAAACACTTGAAGGAAATTTTGTGCGCATTGCTTTTGACACCTCAGAAGGATCTGAACGTTGCTATCTGTCATTTCTCCTATTAATTTTTTGGTCTTGACCAAAATTTTTCTCATCTGAGAAAAACCAAGTCACACCAACTTCTGCAGGATTTTTGAGTTTGTTTAAAAGCCTTTTGAATCTTTTTAAGCTGTTTTCTTTAGATTTTTCAGAAATAAATTGAGCTCTCTTCATCACGTAGGATTTGTATTGAATGCCTTCAAGAACTCCCTTTCTGGTTGTCTTTTCAGACACAGGTAACTTTTTTTGTAATTGACTGTAACGTTACCCCCACGCCCCCACACACTTTACATCATCCTTATAACCATTCTCTTTACCGGCCGGTGATCAACTAGTGGTTCCGAGGGTGGGGGGTAACGCACATTTCTTGCCACTACAAGAATACGATCGAGGGGGCCGGAGAAAATAGAAGGACAAACGAACAAACACGAACAATGCTTCGGGTTAACTCAGAGCAGAAGGAGAGTATGCAACGCTACATTTCCGATAGCATATATGGACTAACGCTAGCGTAGATTACTAGCGAAATTTCCACAAAGCAACTGGAATGCCGACATCTTGACTCAGTCTTCTTCGCTGGACCCTATCTCATGCTGGCTCGCCTCTTTGCTCGGGTGTCCGGAGTCGACTGCCCCTGTCCGTGGTTCCACGCCAACTGCCTGTCAGCTCTCTTCTCCAACCAACTCTCTTTCGCGTCCCCTTACCACTTCCGGATACGGCGAGATTTCAGGTCCAAAAACCCTTTGTCTGGTTTCGCGCCAAAACAGACAAAGGAATCGTCTGCTTGGCGGGCCACCTATATAGTATTACATGGCCTCGTTGATTGACCTCGGTTTCTATCGATTGTCTGCTTAACTTTATGAATAAATTCGAGTGTTCTCATTGAATCAGAACGTGTGGAATGTTTTTATAATTTGATACAGACATTACGTTATCAATTTCTTTTTCTAACTCTTTACATATCTTGTGGATGGACAAACGATCTTGCAACTCTGAGAAAACTTGCAATTTTATGATCAGCCTTTAATGCCTCAATCACAGCATGCCTTTTCATTTCCTTTATTAACATGGGGTCTGTCATAATCAATTTCTAAAAAATAAAAGCTGTAAAAGTTAATATAAAACAGTATTAATCTAAAATACACGTGTCCTCAAATACCAGCCTCACTATATATATATATATATATATATGTATATATATATCATCATCATGAATCGTTCTGATAGCACGGTGTTCGCTGAATCTTTTTCTTTATCCATCCCTTTCACCCATAACACCAGGTACTATTTACCAACCCCTCCGCTCGGGCAGGATATGACACAAGGTCAATTTTTAAGCGGAGTTTAACAGGTTTGAATTCAGAGTTTTCCTTCTCCTAGACTAGTTGCCAAACCAAGGCTGAAGAACCTAGTCTGTCCTACTATTTTACCCATAGCTGGAGGGAGAACAATTGGATTCATACCTTTCCCAAGGGTATTAGTGCTATGTGAAATGCAATCAGTCTCGTCCAGGATTTGAACTCGAGTCGCCGTGTTCATTTCCTACGACGATAACGACTACACCACGGGCACCTCCAAAACACCAGGTAGGTCCTCTAGACTGCATTTCGTGTGCACAAAAAGCTCATGTAAGTTTTTGCTGGTTAGTCAATACTGCTGTGTCTATGTGTAGAAGTTCATAAGAGAACGTCGCTTTTGGGTTTGTCTTTTCTTCTCCAGCAATAGCCAGTATATCTTGTTCGTCTTACTTGGATGGTTTGTGAGATGGGAGGTAAGTGGTCGTACAGCTGTTGTTTTGTGGGCTTCTACTTCCAAGATTTGTTCAAAATAGCATGCAGCATTCTTGTTTCCCATCCAGCCTTTTCTTCATTCGTTTCGTTAGTGTCGAGGGGGTGCATCAATACAATAATACCAATGTAACCACATCTTGGAAGAGATCCTATTTTATTTTATCAGAGAGATTAGAATTCAATATGATCGATAATCTGACAATAGCTATTAATGCTTTCGCTAAGCTTATGCTGACATCCTTTTCAGTAGATGAGATAATGCTGCCGAAGTATGTGAACTAGTCTACTGATTCTAGAGGCTTGCCACTTAAAGCGGAGATAAATTCGTCACGGACTCTCCTATTGATTTTGACGTCTAAGGGCCCAACAGTTTGGGTCATTTCTGATGGTTGTGGCTGCAATGAGATTTCAAACCAGCCAGAGATTTGTATATAAATTAACTTGATACTTCATTCAGTAGCGTTTGTAGATGAAGCTGTTAGTGAGACTGATCGATTTTTCGCTTTGTCTCTCAATTCCGTGAAATGCTGGAAATTGTTTTTTTTAACTCCTTGATGACTTTGTGGCATTTTGCTCTCCAAACATTGCGAATTGAAACAAGCTGCTCAAATGTTGGAAGGAAGAGTATACCAACAGCTATGAGGTCATTTTTTAGCATCTCCCTGTATCCTCTTTCTGCTAACGTTCCAGTTTCCGTCGTGAGGCTTGTTATGAATGAGGATCCTTTGAATTCACTGGTCGGAATTCGGATGACATATCCAACCCATCTCAATTGTGATCATAGGAGAATAGTTTCCATGCCTACAATCTTCCTTCGAGCAATGCTATTAGAGTTTGAGATTCTCAATTTCTGTGTATTTTTCCAACCCCTGCGCCACAAACAGGCTGCGACACAAGGTTGCAGTGTGTATCCATAAACCGAGCAAAGACAGTTCTTGTTAAAGGCATGAAGCTGGTTAATTTGTGATCGATACCGGGGTCAAGGAATCTGACCCATACAAGAGTGATGAGTACGATGGCTTTGTAAACTGCAATCTTTGCCTTAGGCTAAGTATGCTTTTTATTCCCAAAATTATATATATATATATATATATATATATATATATATATATATATACGCAAGTACACGCAACCAATTTTTAATAAAACAAATATATATACATATATATAAGTAAAAAGTAAAGTTAGCGACCATAGTCGAGGGTGACCCGAAGGCTCCCTTTTCGATAGCTACTACACCAAGGTGTAGGGGAGGGCGCTACTCCATTCCCAGGATTGCTCCACTTTACCCTTGAACCGTACCTTATAATGCTGAGTGTTAAGCAAGGTGGTATCAAGTTCCATTTTTAAAGTCTTTGGTATGACTCGACCTGGGATTGAACCCAGGTCTCCCGGGCCATTGGCGAACACTCTAACCGCTGGGCCAATGTCCCGGTTGTTTATACATATATATATGTATATATATATATATATATATTTGTTTTATTATATATATATATATATATATATATATATTTTATTAAAAATTGGTTGTGTGTAGTTTTATTAAACACATACACACACACATATATATATATATATATATATATATATATATATATATATATATATATATTTGTTTTATTAAAAATTGGTTGCATGTAGTTGCGTGTATATATATATATATATATATATACGCAAGTACACGCAACCAATTTTTAATAAAACAAATATATATACATATATATATGTATATATATATTTGTTTTATTATATATATATATATATATATATATATATATATATATATATATATTTTATTAAAAATTGGTTGTGTGTAGTTTTATTAAACGTATATATATATATATATATATATATATATATATATATATATATATATATATATATTTGTTTTATTAAAAATTGGTTGCATGTAGTTGCGTGTATATATATATATATATATATATATATATATATATATATATATATATACGCAACTACATGCAACCAATTTTTAATACAACAAATATATATATATATATATATATATATATATATATATATATATATATATTTATTTTATATATATATATATATATATATATATATATATATATATATATATATACTACGAGGTGGAAGTCTAGCACTGTCGCCGTTATGCCACAGGGACTCCCCCTATATATATATATATATATATAAGCACTCTTTTTCTGAAATATTGTTTGTATTGTTATTCATGAGTCATACTATACACACACATATATATATATATATATATATATATATATATATATATATATATATAGATAGATAGATAGATAGATAGATATGAACAAACTGAAATATATAGCTAGATAGAGACTAGTCCTGATTTAGCTTGGCACTGTATTAAATAATAGAAAACAATTGCATCATACCATTTATATGTGATGCATTTCCGTCTTTAAATAATCTCTTTGAAAATCCAGCTGATATCTAGGATTGAGCAACAATCGCTGGCACCGATAGGAAAACTGCTACAGAAACTTAACAGTTGCATATGATGATTTTTTTTACAACAAAGTCATTTTTTTTGTTTGATCAAATTCACTTTAGAAATCTGATAGTTTATATTGTTAACTATTACATTTATTAACCCTTAAACATCCGTTAGCAAAGTTCATTATTTCATAACTCTTGTTTAAAAAAGATAATGCAGTAGAAACTTCTGGTGTCCAAGGTTCTGAAACATCCTTCTTATTCTACCGGATTGGTTCAAAGAAGATTGGTTGCTGGAACAAGCCATTTTATTCTTTCCTCCCAGAGTTTCTAGTCTGGTTCCGTTATTTGCTGGATACTGACTCAAACCTTTCATTTTGTAAAGTTTCATCAAATTGAGAAGGATTAGATTAATAGCATGAACAAGGACTGACATTTCCGTTTTGCTTTCTTTGATTATTTCCGGTTATTTAAGACCGAAATTTGATTCATTTGTAAACGAATGATTGTTTAGTTCGATTTAATAGCATACGTGGTTCATTCAATAAGTTTCCAGACTTTTTTCATACGGGCATTTAAAATTGTCGTAGACTCTTGAAAATTCACTATGTTATACTGCTATACATCTTATGAGATGACTGACCAATTTTTATGATTTCATGTTCAAATCAACAGCTACAGCTGCAATTGGAATACACCCTACTAAAGCCTGATTGTCACAGCTGGTGAATTTCAAAAATGTAATCTGACACTTTAGAAGAATGATATGCAATAAAATTCTGTTTTAAACTTGGAAAAAATGCCACAGAAACGTATGGAATGTTTCAAACTGTTTTTCGACCATCTTGCATAAATCGAGCATGAGTTTTTCCGTGACATAAGAGATTCAAGGAAAGCAGGGAGTCTGCGTGGGATGATGAGAGGTGTGGAAGGAGTAAGGAAGTCAATAGACCAGAGTTGATTGGCCAAAGGGTTAGGGTTCGGGTTAGGATTACTATGTTGAAGTTTTAAGGGAGTTCAGGAAGAGATTCCCAGGGAAGAGGCCAGCACTCTTCAAATGGGGTCAGTTGCATTTCCAGCAGGACAATGCACCAGTCCACAACTCCATCCTTGTCACAGAATATTTGATCAAGATGGGCATCAAGACTGTTCTTTAGCCTCCCTATGGTCCAAACGTTGCTCCCTGTGCCTTTTCGTTATTCCCTAAACTCAGAGGCCGTTGTTATGAGACAATTGAGGAAATGAAAGAGGCTGTGACGAAAGTCATGGACACGCTCACACAAGAGGACTTCCATGGGACCCTCCAGAAGTTGTTGGAACGGTACAACAAGTGCATTGCAGCCGAAGGAGGTTACTTCGAGTGGTATTAGAGTTTCATGTGTGTACTCTCAATAAAAGTGCCCATACGAAAAAAGTCTGGAAACTTATTTAATGATCCTCGTATCAGCTTTTGTTGTTTATTTAATGCCAAAGCCATCCGTGTAGGACAACAGAAGTGATGCCACCTAACCTCGAGCGGGGGAGGACAATGGGGTTCCAAACTTTCGCAAGGGTATTTGTTCGAAAGTGAACGTAATAGGGCGGCTGGAGTTCGAACTCGCTCATTACCATGTCGCTGTCCAGTATATTAGTCACTATGCCAGGGCAACTCTTTGCCTGAGATTTTCTAGTATCTGATAAAGCCGTACAGGACAAAAGATTTTCCTTCCAGACGGTCTTCGTATTCCAATTGATTACCTTCAATAAATCTTTCTTCTGTGCAATGTTCAAAGCGATAGATTTAAAAGTTAGAATACCAGAAGCGCCAAAAAGAAAACTTCATGCTTCAATTGATAACTGTGAATTTGGATTTATGTGTTCCTTATCACAAAATATCATCTTCGCTAATACATTTGATTTCAGCGAATTTACCACTAATATTTAAGTAAAAAGACGCAGGATCCAATTTCGACACTTTCCTTTTAGCTTCGAGCAATACTTGCTGAAGTAGTTCGTCTTTGCCGTTTAACTAAAACCATACACCGTTTTGTTGTGTCGTCACATACATCCAATGCAGAATTCTTGCAGGGGCTTTAATAAAACTACTCTGCTAATTGAATTTACCTGCAAAAACCCGATACTGAACAACTACCAATTGCATTTGAAAAGTCCGAAATCCTAATCTTCTCAAACAGCTTCTCTACTCTGCCAAATTGTTTTTAACACGGCTAGTTGAATGGGTATTTCAGAGAATTTCTCTTGACATTCTTCTGGGTAACGCATTTTCTATTTTCCCGACTAGAACTGTAAATCAGAAATGACTGCCTTTCTTTACAAATAAATATAGGCGCTTTTTTACTTTTAAGAAAAATAACAAAAATGTTTAAGTCTATAAATCTCCTAAATGTCCCTCACTTGAATAAAATTATTACTCTACAATAGATGAATAAATAAATAAAACTATTCAGTAATGTTTGTTTAAATAAAATTATTTATTTATAGACTAAAGACTTCTTCCCTAACCTGGTTTGTTCATGGGGATGCTACTCGTATAACATGCTTTAGCCTGACAGATCCTATCCCTCTCCAGGTCTGTTTTGAATTCAGAGTTTTTCTTTTCATCGACCACTTGCCATACAAAGGTTAAAGACCAGTCTGTCCTACTATTTATCCATAACCGGAAGTAGAATAGTTGGATTCATACATTTCCCAGTAGTATTTGAAATGCGTTATTTGAAATGCGAACAGCCTTGTCCAGGATTTGAACCTGGGTAGCTGTGTCCATTCCCTACAACGATAACGGCTACATCACAGATGTCCCAAATAATTTGCTGATGTTTTTCTTGAGTAATTTTGAAATTTAAATTCTGTATGATTAATTACGTTTTGCAGCAACATGACCTCCCTTTTTTGATTATTGTCTATCATTATAACGCCCATTTCCACGAAAGCTCCTTTTAAACCGACAAGGAGCCGATTGTTTGCCATAAAAATCTTTCTCTGGACGTAGTAAGCTTGTATATCAAATTTGGTAGCTCTACGTCAAACCGTTTGGTTGTATATAAAGAATAGACACAAAACCCCTACTCTGTTATTGATAGAGATAAAAATGTGAAGCTATACGACTTCTCACAACTAATTTTCAGAATCAGAAATATTGAAATTTTCTTTCTTTAGGGTCTGTGTGAATTCTTAATCAGCTCCGATTGGTGGTACAAGTGGGCACGTGTACCCACAACACAACTACATCGGCTTGTTGGTAGCATAGATTCTTTTGATTCTCTCGGTTTCTCGTCATCCGTCCCTACAGGCACTAGCACTTGGTAGGTCCTCAAGACGACACACAGTATCCACATAGAACTATGAATGTAAGTTATTGCTAGTGTGTTCATATGTCGGATTCCATAGGAAAACGTTGATGGCGAGTTTGTTCTTGTTTCTTCAGCAGTGTCTTTTTTATGTGGTTTTTGAGATGGGAGGTAAGTGGCCGTACAGCTGCTGTTTTATTGGTTGCTATTCCCAGGATTTGTTTTAAAAAAACAACGAATCATTCTTGTGTAGATTCCATCTAGTTTTTTCTCCAAGTGTTTCGTTCGAGTCTATTTAGTGCAACCATACGGTAGTACTGACAAGTGCTTGGAACAGTTGTCCATGGCAAGATATCTTTTTGGTAGTTAACATAGAATGGCTCAATGATAATTCGTTAAAGTAAGATAAAGTTACACCTATTCTCCTAGTGTGGATTATTTGCTTACCTTGAAAAAAAAACAAAAAAACATTCGAATGCCAAGAATTTCAAGCCAGGGATCGAACATTAATCTCCGGTGCCAAAAAATATGCCAACAAATTGGGTAACGAAATAAGCCACCTGTGTATACATTATTAAACTTTTAGACACTTGGTATTTTCGTTTCGTTTTTCTTTATCATTTCGTAAATGTAATTTATATTGATTAAAGCCAATGTAATTAGACATTCTAAATAAGTGTCACTTTGTTTTCACGAATGATAAAACTTCTGATAATCCTCTGAATTTCCGTTTGAATTCTGGTCTTTTATTTCGACTTTGAACAACGAACAAAAAACAACAACAACAACAACAACAACAAAAAAACGACAAAATCTACTACGTTCAACTCAGCAGTTTCAATTAAAGTTTATTAGGGACATCTTAGAAGTGTCTCTATTTAGTTCTTTATGGCTTGAACATTAAAGTGACAGCAGTACACCATTTTTTAAGCCTTATTTTTTTCAAAAATACTTAGAATCTAGAAATTTTGACTTCCAGAGAACATTTTTATTGGCCACAAAAGTGGATTTATAATGAAAAAACAATTGGGTTCGTCCATGTTGTCCCCGAAGAGGAAAATAGAACGGGAAATATTAAAAATAACTACTTTGTAGCCACTGTCTAAATGTCATACATAAAAGAATTGTCAGAACACCACCATTTTGGTGGGACGTAGAATACGCTGACGGTATCCAGGGGTGAGACTTCTCCTAAAAAGTAGTATCCTGCTCATGACATTAAACTGCATTTGTTGTTTAGACTTCAGTTCTGGATATCTCAGTAATGTAGAGTACTTTTACACTGCCATTACTCCCAGATCAACTCAGACTCGGAGTGACAGCAACTGTTGGGGTCCGATTTATGGCACAACTTGATCTGTTTTAAAATTATCCTTATCCGAGAGGAATACTTGATGCTATACAACAGTAAATTATTTGTATTAAGAATAGTTACTTGAAGTTATAATTGTTTACTAAGGATTATAATTAATTACTTGAAACGATGAAACTGTTTGGAAATAAATTTATCATTATGAAATAAAAGAAGTTATTTTAATCCATAAAATTGCGCTTAACTTATCTATATTAAAATGAATACATAAACCGTGCAAATTAGTACTATTAGATATGAATTTTGAAAGCATTCAAGTGCATACGAATTATTATCGTTTGATAGGAATACTTGAATAAATACTACTGCATGCAAATTGTTACTTTCAGATAGAAATACTTGAAACCATACAACTGTATACAGGTTAGAATTATCAAATAAGAATACTTAATATCCTGTAACCGTATGCAAATTATTTGTTTTCGATGGGAATACTTGAAACCATACATATGTATATGTAATATGTAAATCATTATTATTAGATAAGAGTACTTGTTCATAAAACTATTTCCAGAAACAACTTCACAAAATACATAAATCTACAATGTACACAATTTTCAAACTTTTAGGTATAAAATAACCCCATGCCGTTAAAATCAATCAATCGATATCGGAACGTGCACAAAGAAATTCTAATCAATTAAACATTAGAGTTACTTTGAAAAGTTATTCGACCTGTTTTGCAATTAAAGTTGAACAGTCAAGTGACACGGACCAAAGCAATATTTCTAGTAAATTTTGGAATTATTATTTTACTCTTTTGAGAGTTTTTTTCACCAGCGTTATAATCATTCGGTAAACTTTTCTCTGGTTCATTGGTCAGCATCCTGGATAGTCTCGCAAACCCAGTCCCCTAGAAGGCGCTCAATTATTGTGACTTTGGGTCAGACTTAACTAAAACTTACTTTAGGCAGTGTCAAAAAGTATATGTTGGATTTTTTTTTTGGCATCGCTCGAACATTTGTTTACATCAACATCACACCAATAAATTTTTTTTGTGTGTGTGTGTGAGTTTGTGTATGTATGTGTGTATGTGTGTGTGTGTGTATGTGTGTGCGAGTTTGTGTATGTGTGTGTGTGTGTGTGTTTGTGTGTGTGTGTGTGTGTGTGTGTTAATTGCAAATTGCAAATTGGCAGCAAGGTTTTGAAATTCTTTTGTTGCCTTTTGTGAATATCAATGCTGTGAGGTTGAAATTGATTTGAACTTGAAGAAACCAAAAAAAAAAAAAAAGAAGTAAAGAATCACAAAATCTCAAACAAGTTGAACCCTAATTATCAATTAATCACTAATTGATTAATTAATCACTAATTGTTATTTTATCTACAAAAATCAACGCCAATAGTATAATGCAAAACATTCTGATACAAGTCAGAAAAAAACATTATTTACTAATTAAGTTTAAAATAACAAAATAAGGATTTAACAAGATAAATGAAAGGAAGCGAAGATAAACATGTTTGTTTATTAGATGAAATTTATTTTTGTGTCCTGTTGGCGGGGTTTCAAATCATTGTTTATATCTCCTGCAGGGGGTAAAACCTCAACAAAAAGGGAGTGTCCTTGGTATGATATTAAATTGCATCTAAATTGCATTCTGGAGATCTGAGGAAGGTTGAGTACCCCTTCATTGCAATTACTCCCAGGTCCACTTTGGCCCAGAGTGGTAGTATCTGTTAAGGTCAAATCTATGGCTCAAATAGATATGTTTGCAAATTATTTGAATTAGATAGAAATTCTTGATATCATATGACTGTGCAAACTATTTGCATTAGATAGGAATACTTAATATCATATGACTGTGAAAATTATTTGTATTAGATAGGAATATTTGATATCATGTGACTGTGCAAATTATTTGTATTAGATAGGAATACTTGATATCATATAAATGCAAATTATTTGTATTAGATAGGAATACTTAATATCATATGACTGTGAAAATTATTTGTATTCAATAGGAATACTTGATATCATAGAACTGAGTGTAAAAAAACTCTTAAGAAACAGCTACAGCAAAAAATTATATATAAACCTATAATAAACATGATTCACAAACCTCTAGTCATAAAATTACCTTAGATGAGTTGACATGCCATTAAAATCAATCAATCAATCAATTAAAACTAGATTTTAAATAATTCTATCGGTTCTAATTTTTAAAGTTAAAATTGAGTTGTTTACCAAAATCACGTTCTCAAATCAATTCAGAAAACCTTTCTGAATTGATTTGAGAACGTGATTTTGGTAATATACTAAACAAGTTCCATTGATGTGATAAAATGGTTTTGATCTTAGAATAAAGAAGACGAGGAACTCAGGGAACGCAACATAAGAATTTGTTTTTCTAATTCTGCATTCTTTCAGAAAATAAACGTTTATAAAACACATAAGATCAACGCCCCGAAGAAAAAAAAGGGACGTGTGTCTATTAAGAATATCTCACATGGCAACTGTTTGCTCCCAAAATTGCTTTTCGAAGTGCATTCGATTGAACGGAATTATAGGATGAGGAAAGGTCGCCAGGTAACGCTGAATTTATTTCAATTTTAATGTAAAATGAAAAACAGCTTTCAGGTAATTTATAATATTAATAGAATAGGTTGCGAATTCACGTGTTTGAATGCTATGCCCTGTCATCACCTCAGATGAATAATGTACCAGTCCGTTTTGACTAAATGAAAAGAATAGGAAGAAAAACGATATGCAAGACGCCAAAGAAAGAAAGAAAGAAAGAAAAAAGAAAGAAAGCTATACATTAGATTCTTATCGTCTGCGTCAATGAAAAGGGAAAGCTTAAGTGGGGGAAGAAAAGAAGAAAGGATAGATAAATAATACGGATGAGAGAGAGAGAGAGAGAGAGAGAGAGAGAGAAATGAGTAAAGAAAGAAATGAAGAACGTTTATTTTGAAAATTTATTTCCAAACAAAAACCCGACAATTTGATAAAATTTTCGGTACTCATTCATTAACCAAATAGTTGTTCGTTATCTTTAGGTATTGTTCGTAGATTTCTCTAAAACTTTTGATTCCGGACACAGAAAATATGGGGCAAATCCAACTAACATATGATCTCCCAAAAGAAAGTACTCCAGTTGTAATGATGCTTTACAAAAACACGAATGCAATTCTTCGCTCATCCGATGGTGTGACACCAGCTTCTTTAACATAGACGCTGGAATCTTGCAGAGAGATACATTTGCACCACATGTGCCTAGATTTAATACTACGAACGTCAATAGATCTAATAAAAAATATGGTTTCGCACTAAAAAAAAACCTAAAAAAAACCCAAGAAGCAGAGGATATTCTGGAGAAATTAGCACAGATGTAGACTACGCAGATGATTTAGCGCTTCTTGTATATGCATGTACCTCAGCTGAATCCCTACTGCATAGCCCGTAGCAAGCAGCTGGAGACATTGGCCACTACGTTAACTTAAAAAAAAAGACAAAGTTCATATGTTTTTAAGAAGAAAAAGCCCTCTCCATTTTAAGTGACAGGCTTCTGATATTAATAGACCAGTTCACATACCTCGTCAGCAATATCTCATCAACTGAAAGTTATGTCAACATACGTCTTGCGAAGGCGTAGATTGCAATCTTTTATAGTTCCCATCTGAAAGGGGTATTTATACCTTTATTTATTGTTGTATAGGGTGTCTCAATATACATGGGATCCATGTGACTACTAATATTGGGTGTCTCAATATACATGGGATGTGACTGCAAATAACTGTACTAATAACAATCTTGTGTTCTTTTTTCTTTCATATTTGAAAATAATATACTATAACAACTATTAATCCTTGATCACAATGCCTTGGACAAGAGAGGAAAAATATTTTGCGTCACTACTTATTTGGAGACAAAATCATTAAAAATTGTCTCAAAATAGATGCAACCCATTAATATGATAATGATTTATTACAGAGACAATAGCAATTAAAAGAATATTAATTTGATATCTTTTTCTCAAAGGATACATTTTTTATAGGACATATTCCGAATGATCACCATTGAGCTTGTATTTATTTGTCTCTTTGAAAAGAATAGAATGATATAAAATAATTTAAAAAAAATCTATCAAATACTTTACAGAAAAATTGATACAAAGAGATATGACGTAAGGTGTGCAATTTTTTAAAATGTTCTCTGTACATTTATATGTCAAGAAGAAAAAGAAAATTCATAAAAAGAGGAAATTCCATGGGTACAGCAAGTATGTTATATAAAATGATCAAATTACAATAGTCGGTAGTCGAAGGTAACCCGAAGGCTCCCTTTTCAGTAGCTACTACACCGAGATATAGGGGAGGGCGCTACTCCTTCCCCTGGATTGCTCCACTTTACCCTAGATACGTACCTCATAATGCTGAGTGTTAAGCAAGGAGGTATCAAGTACCATTTTTAAAGTCTTTGGTATGACTGGACCTGGGATTGAACCCCGGTCTCCCTGACCATTAAAGTAAGTTGGCGACTATAGTCGAGGGTAACCCGAAGGCTCCCTTTTCGATAGCTACTACACCATTTATTCACATTATGCTTATATAGTTCAGTGGCCAAACATCTCATCTGAATTCTCTTGTGAAGATTTATGTTCTCACAAGAAAAACTTATTTTAAGCACAATTAAAATCTTTTCTACCATTAAAAAATGAAAAGTAAATTTTGAAAATGAGCAAAGTCTCAAACCCGCGATAATAATGGTTAGAAAGCTAAGTTAGCAGATCATTGTTTGTGAGTATGTGTCCTACTGGGTGCCTCATGGTTCTGGCTTTGGACAACAACTAAGCTAAGCTTAGTAATAACTGCCTATCTCATACATTATAAGGATTAGAAAACTGGATTAGTAATATCATCGTTATCATTGCTAGCTTGAATAATTAGGCTGAGTTTATTCTAATAATAGCTGGGTCAGCCTGTCACATAGAGAAATAACCAGATTGATTGATTGGTTGATTGACTGATTTTAATGGCATGTAAACCAGTCTTGGGTTATTTTATGCCTATAGGTTAAGGAATCGGGTTCATATTTATATTTTTGTGGAGTTTATTGAAGTTATTTTTTGCACGCAGTCCTATCGAATATAAATATCTTTGAAACAGTTCTGGGTGAGCCATATATGGAGGTACCCCTAGTGTAATGGTTATTGTCATACGAAATGGACATGGTGACACGAGTTCAAATCCTGGACGAGGTTGATTGCATTTCCCATGGCACTAATACCATTGAAAAAGATATGCATCCGATTATTCTCCCTCCAGGTATGGGTAAATAGTAGGGCAGACAAGATTTTTTAGCCTAGCCTTGGTAGGCATCCAGTTTAAAAGAAGAAAAACTCTGAATTCATACTTGTTAAACTCCGCTTAAAAACTGACCTTGTGTCACACCCTGCCCGTGTAGAGGGGTTGGTAAACTTGAACCCTAACAGGTACTACCACTCCGGGTCAGAGTGGACCTGGAAAAATTTAACAATGAAGGAATACTTCTCACTCTTCAGGCAGAAAAGCATCAGATGCAGTTTCATGTTATACCCAGGACACACCCTTTTGGGGTAGATCTTACTCCTTTGCAGGGGTACAGTCATATTCATATTATATTCTAAGCCGTGGTGTAATGGTTATCGTCACAGGATATGGACACGGCGATACGAGTTCAATTCCTGGACAAGACTGATTGCATTTCACATAGCACTAATACTCTTGGGAAAGGTATGAATCCAATTATTCTCCCTCCAGCTATGGGTAAATAGTAGGGCAGACTAGGTTCTTCAGCCTTGGTGAGGCAACCAACCTAGGAGAAGGAAAACTCTGAATTCAAACCTGCTAAAATCCGCTTTAAAAATTGACCCTGTGTCATATCCTGCCCGAGCGGAGGGGTTGGGTAAATAGGATCAACTGGGTGAATGCGTTGTTTGGTTGGTGGGTTTAACGGCATGTCAACCCTTTTGTGTGTGTGAGTGGAGAAAGAGAAAAGAAGATTGAAAAAAAGTAAAAGAGAAATTAATATATAAAACTACATGTTTCATTTTCTCTTAACAAAATTCATTATTCAATCCAAGATTATATTCATTCTGTTTCATTAAAACCAAATTATAATTAGAATAAAAATTTAAAAAAAAAACAACAAAAAATAAAACAATATCAATTTGTTTGGAAAATAATTACCGATTTATAATGATTTAAATGTAAAGCCAATTGTTATTTTGCAAACCGATTTGTAAATTTTCAAATTCAGTAAATTTTGACAATTAATTAAAAAAGAAAAACGTAAAAATGAAATCCTAATCAGGAGGAATCAAAGCCTTCGGAAATGACTAAAATAATCAAATTTTAGAATTTAGAAATTTTACAATAATTCAATTTTTACAAAAAACAAAGATTTTTTAAATCACTTCTCTAACGAGTTTTTGCAGAAAGGGAAAAGTTGTTAATTTTGCAGGTGTTCCAATTATTTGATTAGTGTGTATGTGTGCGTGTGTGCATGCGCCCCCACGCGCGCGTGTGTGTGTGTGTGCGAGTGCGTGCGAGTAGGTGTGAGTATGTGTATGTGTTTGTACTTATGAGTGTGTTTGCGTGTGCATATTATGCGCCGTATGCGCATGTTTGCTCATAGATATAAGATGGTTTGGTTTGTTTTTTTTTGTTTTTTTGTTCAATGGCGTATCAACCTTTGTGGGTTATTCAATGTCGAAGCTATCCTTGTAGGAGAGCAGATGTGATATTATTTATCCCATTAGGGGCATTAATCCAAATGTGAACGTATTAGCGCAACTGGAATTCTAACATGAGTTAGAATCCCAGTTGCGTCACGGGAACTCGCTCCAAATATACGACTATATATATATATATATATATATGTGTGTGTGTGTGTGTGTGTGTGTGTGTGTGTGTGTGTGTGCGCGCGCACGTGCAATTGCATTCACCTTTGCTCATAAATATACAGCTGTACATGTATGGGTGTGTGTACGCACGCGTGGGAGTGTGAGTGTTTGTAATAGATAGAGAGAAAGAAAGACAGAGAGACAGAGAGAGACAGAGAGAGAAAGCATGTACATATATATATGTGCGTATGTGTGTGTAAGTGTGTCTGTGTGTATGTGTGCGTATGTTAGAGAGAGAGAGAGAGAGAGAGAGAGAGAGAGAGAGAGAGAGAGAGAGCGTGTATATATATATATATGTGTATGTGTGTGTGTTTGCGTGTGTATGTGTGTGCGTGTATGTGTGTGCGTGTCTGTGTGTGCACGCGCGCATCTCAGTGGGTGTATGAATATGTTTCCTGCCTGTTCTGTTAAATAATTTTTGTTTGATAACGGAACTTAAATGCAGTTATAATACCATAATGTATTCTCAGTGGCATCTCATAGTTGGTAGTTGTGACTGTTCTTCATCCAAAAAAGAGGAAGAGATAAAAATTATTCATTTTCAGCGACCAGAGACACAAAAGTATAGCAGACAATATACCAGAATAAATTCATATATAAATTTTTCACATTTCAATTTATTAAAATATTCCTGTATATATATATATATTTTTTTTTTTTTCATCATACAACGTGTGAAAGCACGTGTGATACTCTGTCCTCATCAGCCGCCAACCAGGGTGATAACACAGTTTCGGTAGCTCAATATATACAAATTTCATTGACTTTAACCTTTTTCTCTTTTCCGATTTTCCTTGATGACTTTAATCTCTTTCTCTTTTCAGGTAATTATTAGGAAATAGTTAACATTTTGATATATTCAGCCAAATATATTGAAATCATGCCTTGGACTTGTGTGAAGAGATACGATGAAACCTTTCAAGAAAGAAGTTCAGTTTCAACACATTTCCAAAGATGAGTCAGATTTTTTAGTTGGTCAAGAAGCTCATGGTATTTGTGATGATCGTAAGGCAATGTGTTCCTCATCATTTGGGCCTCCAATCACCGAAAAGGAATGGACACGTTTTATGAATAATTTTACACGTTACATTCAACTGTGCTTTTTAACTGAACGCCAGAATCTATAATATGTTCTCTAAGATTCCTCTTGATATTTTTGGTTTCAGTAAAATAGTCGAATTTTATAAAGTGTTATCATTTTATCTTCTAAAAAACTTAATTTCCATAACTATCATTCATAGTCCTTGGTTTGTGCCTGGTCATTTTTTTCCGAAACCCCATATATATATATATATATATATATATATATATATATATATATATAATAGAAAAACTCATGAAACCGTCATTTGTCTATTATAGATTTATTCCAGCTAACCCACTCCTTAGGAGAAACCAATCTCTTCACTTAGCTATCAGATGGAGAGAAATAACTTCTTTTAATTATAAAAATATTCTTTCAATAAATTCTTACTCGTTTAAAAAAATAGAGGGTGGGGACAAAAAGATTTGGGCAAGAAGTTTGTGCCCAAACCTTATGTAATGTCATCATCTGGTGTCATGTATCCTTATGTATCTAAAAAATCTAACTTAACTCATAAAACCTTCAGCAACTAAAATCTTTTCAATAGATTAACCTATTTGATTTTAAGAAAGAAATCTCCCTATTTATTTATTTATTTATGAGAAAAACGAGGCAATAAACACCATTACTAATATCAAACTTACCTACCAGAGGTAAAAAAAAAACTGCTTTTATTTGATTTAAATTTAAGATTAAAATTTTGTCTTTCTTTAATTTCTTAATATTCTTATATATTTTTATTTTCTGAATACTACCATTCTAGTAAGTAAAGTCGACGATCTTAGTCGAGGGTGACCCGAAGGCTCCCTTTTCAATAGCTACTACACTGAAGTGTAGGGGAGGGTGCTACTTCTTTCCCAGGATTGCTCCATTTTACCCTTGATCATTACCTTATAGTACTGATTGCTAAGCAAGGCGGTATCCAGTACAATTTTTGAGTCTTTGGTATAACTTGACCTGGGATTGAACCCTGGTCTCTCGGACCATTAGCGAACACTCTACTCATTAGGCCAATGGAAATCCTAAATATCATTATAATGATTAATCCTTATTAATAATTACATGGCCAATAATAAAAGGTACCAATTAGGGCCATTGGCCTAATGAATAGAGTGTTCATCATTGGTCCGGAAGACCGGGGTTCAACACCAAAGACTCAAAAAAATGGTACTTGATGCCTACACCAAAGACGCCAACTTTACTTATTCTTATTGTTGCCGATATTACATAACCAACAATGTCAAAGCAATACTGATAACATTAACTTTATCCTATAACTGTTACAACTCTCAATTTTTCTATTATTAATCTTTTCTTTAGATCTATTTTTATGACGGCATTTTAAATTTTAGTTCATCATGTTTATTTAAAAGTTGGCTAGTAAATTTATATCCAATGATGCTTATTTTCTCCCTCGAGTCAAAGGTTACATCAACTGTTGAAGCTTGCAGAGTAGAAGTTTTCTTAATAAATCTCCATTTAATTTGTGGAGTTAGGTCCCTATCTCTCAAACTCTAAAGCCACCTTGATAGGGCTGTTTGGTTTTCTGAGTAAAGGATTTAAAAATGAATGTCTCTTATTGAAGAACATCTGCTTCCAATTTTCAGCTGAGATTCCAATATAAATTCTTTCCTCTTTACTATTTTCCCCCGGGAAAATAGTTGCTTGATTATCAACTTTCTTGGAATTACACATTCTTCATATGGGACAATCTTCTTTATTTCTACAATTACAAAGTAATTTATTTGTTCGTTGATTATCTATTAACAATCTGTCAATTAAATTTTTGTTATGATTAATAATTATTTTAGATATATTATTCATTCAAGAGTAACTAAGTTTTAGTGTGTTCCAATTAAAACTTTAATTCAACAGGTTGTCCTTGTTGAAATGTCTATTAACTTAAGGAAGTACTTGCCTCTATTAATATTAGAAAGTTTACAGAAAGTGGAGATTAAACCAGATTCCTTTTTTTTCCTATGCTTAGTTTTTCTATAATTAGAACTAATATTATTGTCACTCTCATCAAGTCAATAATTACAACTATTATTACTACTATTGTTCTTGTTAGGTTGCAGTGTTTAGTAACTTTATGGTTTATAGAATTGACCGGATGATGGTTTTAAAAAACAATCTGGAACGATGTTTGCGGCATAATATCTAATTATAAATAGACTCATCCCACGGATACTCTATAAATATTTAATATGCCATTTTTAGCACCGTTATCAGATCAATTCTATTACCGTTAGTAGCGTTCAATTTCAAATGTACATCATGAAATTAATGTTCGGAATTTGATTTTAAATGGTAACTTATTTGCTATAAGTTTTTTTAATTTTTGAAAATTCTAAGAAATTAAAAAAAATGTTTTCACAAAATTAATGTCTTTGTATGTAGTTGCAAAAATTAAACATTTTTTCATTTTCAAAATTTATTAATACTTTCCTTTTGTTGTTTTTTGTATTTATACTAAAAAAAACGCATTTTTTTGCGCGTAATTTGGAATAAAAATCCCGATCAGGAAATATTATAATTAGAAGCATGAGCGAAAAACACTAACAAGTAGGAATATAAACAAATTAATGAAAAAGAGTTTAGAGAAGGGTTCTTGTAACTTTTTAGCACTATATATATATAATATTACCACAAATTTAACTATATATATATATATATATATATATGCACACAAGTTGTTCCTCACCAAAATAAGCTGAGATGTAAAACCTATTTTAAAAAGGATTGTTCTATGCCAAAAATATCAGAGCTGATTTTTAAAAAATCGATATTACAAAATGGACCCAAAACAACGTTCTGGTGACTGACTTTTACGCTCAGTGTGCGTCGGGCAGATTGATAGTATCAGTAGCTGGGGAAAAGTTGTGTCAAAGACGCCTAATTTCAACACACACACACACACACACACACACACACACACACACACACACACACACACACATATATATATATATATATATATATATATATATATATATATAAGAGTTATTCAATTGATATGGTGAATCTTTTTGTTGGAGCAAGCAAAATAACTTTCTTTACAATAATTTTTTTCCATAGATATAAACTTACCATTGTTTGAAGTTGGGTTAGAGTAAACATAATTCAACATATGTAAGAAATGAATTATATATATATATATATATATATATATATATATATATATATATACATCAAACCCTTTTGCGTGTGCAGAATATGACATTGGGTTAATTTTTCAAGTGGAGCTTAACAGGCTTTCGCCTTGACAAGTCGTCATACCAGGGTTAAAGAGCAGTCTGTCCAACTATTAACCTAGAGCTTACTGGGAGAATAGTTAGATTCATTCTTTTCCTTAGAGTATTAGTCATGTGAAATGCAAGATTTAAACTCGGATCACCGTTTCCATTTCCTACGACGATAATCATTACATCATGAGCGCCTCCTTAAAATCAATGTTATATAAAAGTATATATTTACTAACTTCTTCATACGAGCAGCAATCGATACAAAGTCAGTTTTTAAGTAAAGTTTGATAGGTTTGAATTTTGAGTTTTCCATCTCCCTGACCGGTTGCCATAGCAATGATAAAGACACTTTTCTACTCTACTATTTATCCATTTCTGGCGGGTGCATATCTTTCCATGTGAAATGTAATTAGCTTCATCCAAGTTTTGAACTCGGTTCGCCCTGTTCATTTCCTACGGCATCAATCATTTCGCCATCAGCATCAAAAAGTAAAGAATTTATATTTGTTTTCTTTCATTTTTCTGTATTCTGTGAACTATTTCATCTCTCTCCGCACATAACTGACACGTTATTCTTCTGCGTATTATCTATTTTTATTTTGACATGTCCTTATTTTGTGCAGCTATCAACAGTGATTCAACTTCTCTCTTGAGGTATCCTTTTCGTAGCCATGTTCAGATCTCGAGTCAATTTTCTTAGTTCGTCGCTTGAAGTAGACATACAGTCGTTTTTACCATTTCTATTTTCTCGATATTTTTATTGTTGTTTGATTCTGTTGTTATTGCTATTACTGGTTTCTGTAATCATTGTTTTCACATTCCTCCCGTCCCTGAATGGTTGCATCCATGCAATTCTGTTAAGTCTTTTGATGCCTTTTCTTGACGCATGGTCTGTTTATGTCATATATCGTATGTAAGGCCTTACAAATCATCACTAATTTCCTTATATGATTCATATTTCTGAGTTCACCTATGTCCAGCTTAAGAAGAGCCCGGAGTATCTTAAAAAGAAAACTGCCCTGCTACTTCTTTCTTTGATTAGATTTCTGCTGTAGAGTTTGGTTGAAAGAAATTTTCTTGTTTTTTTTTCTTACTTTTCTTTTATTTCTCTTTGATGGTGTCTGTTTCTTATATTCCCAGGTGTTTGGAGTTTTCTTTTTTTCTAGTTTTTCTTATGCTTACCTGATTTGGCAGTTTTTGTCTTGCAATAGTTTCTCTTTCCCTGCTGTTTATCATAATTAGGGCACATTTTTCAGAACCAAATTCCATTCCTATATTCTGGCTCATTGTTTGTATCAGACTCCCTTGTTTTTTTTTCATTTTTGGTAAATATCTTCATATCATTATATATATAAAGTGATTATCATTTTTTTTCTCTTTTGATTTTGGTTTCGAGTAGTTTTCTCGTTCTCCTGAGTTACTCTTTTTTAATTTGTTCGTTCATCTCCGCTTGTTTAATGGGGTCTGCTTCCAATATTCCCAAGTATTTGTACGTTTCCATTTCTCCGGGCCTTCTGTTTTTTTTTCTTGATTTAGTTGTTCTATCCTTTCCGTCATTCGTCACTTTCCACTTTTCTTTATAAGCGTGGGACATTTTTCTATGCCAAATTCCATTACTATATCGTCCCTATATATTTTCACTGCCTTTTTTTTAAAGGTTTCTGATTCTTTTTCATTTATGTCAAACAGCTTCATGTCGTCCAGGGACAATTATTAAGCGGTTGAATATTTCTGGCGATTTATCAAGTTTGTATTCTCCTGTGCATTTTCTAAGTAAGTGACTCAGAGGCATTTTCGCTAATACAAATGATAATGGTGATATCGTATCTCCCTGGAAGATCTCTCTCTGGATTCTCACCTCAGGCAAGCTTTTTCCTCTTTCTGTTAATTCCATTCTCCAGTTTTCCATGGTATTTTCGATGAACGTTATGACTTTAAACTTTATACCTGATATTTTGCACATTTTGAGACAGCCTATTATCCAGATTTGCAGGACCATATCATATGCCTTTTTATAGTCAATTCACACCATTGCTAGATGTTTCCGTCTCGTTTTGCTGTCTTTGAGAATGTATTGATCAATGTAGAGTAGCTCTCCTCTTCCTCCAGTTCATTTTTTGTTCTTCGGGGGAACAGTCTGCGACTCATTAGCAGATAGTAAATCTCATCCTTTAGTTGTGCCGTTAGTATTTTCCACATCAACGGTAAGCACGTTATGGGTCTATAGTTGGTGGGGGAGGTTCTTTTTGGGGATCTTTTTGGATCAGGGTAGACTTTCCTTTAGTCATCAGTAAGGGTGGTTTTACATTTTATTTTGTATTTGCTTTAGAAACAAAAGCAATCTGAAAATGATTAAATAATTTTCCTCATATGAAAAATGGGAAATATCACAATGTAATAAATATTCCTCGTATTTCTTCTTCATAGCATCTTCTGCAATTGTTGTGTGACTGATATTTTTGCTTAAATTTACTGAAAGATGAATGTCAGCTTTTGGCAGCTGATAATATCAAATAGAAAGTTACAGATTCTTTACACAATTGGTACTCAGTAGACGACCAAAGAATTTCTAAACAGTTAGAAATAAGAAGTTTGCCACTCGGAAGGAATTAATATTTTCTTATTGTACTTAATATTATTCCGTAAAAGTTGTTTTTTCCAATGATACGACGGTCTTCTTGAAATCAAATGTACTCTTATTAAAAAGTTATTTTAAAAGACTTATTGACCGTTTTTTAAACTATGCTTAAAAGAGCATTTTTAGGAATTATCGGACGAATTACTTCACAAAATTTAATGTGTATATACAGGATGGAACGATAAAATTGTCGCCGTAGAAAAGACGACATGATTCCATTTCCGTTTAATGAAAACCTGTTTTCTTTTTTTTTGTTGCAGGCCATCAACTAGTTGGCCAGTTGTGTACAAATTCCAAGACCGATTGGAGCCTTCTATCATGTCTGAAAGTGACACAATGTTCAACGAGCGAGATCGGAGATGCATGGCTGTACAACTCCTGCTCTCTACCGATCCAAGTTATGACAACAGGACCATTGCCAGCACCCTCAAAATGCGAATCTGGATTGCCACGAATAACAAGAACGTGCTCAGGGTGATGAAAACAAAGTTTCCGGCTACGGTTATGGTCTTTGGTGTGGTTTCAAGTGAGGGCCACATCATGCCACCTCACATTTTCGAAGTCGGCTTGAAAGTCAACACCAAAGTGTACCTGGATATGCTGAAGAGTGTGGTGATCCCCTGGTGCAATCAGGTAGCCACCACACATCCAAACTCAGAGGAAAAAACAATAACCCAAGAAGAAAAAAATGAATGTAGAGATTACGAAACGAATTATGTCTGCAAAGAAAACATACTGTCTTCTCTCAGGAACCAAGACTGGAAAACAGTCAAAGTAGAAACGGAAAAAATAAGCGACCTATTAACAAGTATCCCAACAAACAACATCACGGACCTAAACAATCTAATATACACTGGAGCGAAACTAGTTAGTAAAAAAGTTGGGTTTCTCCTGAAGAAGAAAACCAAAATGGCTAAACAGGGATGGGAAATTAAGTTGTAAACACAGATAAGAAATCTTAGGCAACAAACAATGATGATAAGAAAGGAAAAGATATGAGATGTTGGGACAAAGAGGAAAAAGCAACACAACTACAACAAAAAGATATAACTCGAAGAGATAAATCAGAAGGTACCAGTGAAAGAAGGAGAACTAAAAATATACGGAGACAAGACCAAACAATACAGACAAAACAGGACCTTCCAAAACAACAAAAGAAAATTCTATCATCAAGTAGGGGAAAGAAGCGCCAAGACAAACCAGCAACCGGATGCATAGGAAGCAAAACGATTTTGGTTCAAAATATGGAAACGGAGGGGTCAAAAACAAAAAAGCCGAATGAATAAACAACATGTAAAAAGAGTTGCAAAGTGTCGAAGAAAACCCCTAAAGCAAATACGCACATTGATTCATACAGAGAGACACTAAAAAAATACGAAACCGGTAAACTCCAGATCTTGATGGCATACATAGAATCCGTTTTAAAAAGTTCACTTTTATCCATGACAGACTGGCAATCGAAATGAACAGATCCTAACAAGAAATAAACATACCTGAATGGATGATCAAAGGAAAAACCACCCTGATCTAGAAAGACTCCCCAAAAGGAACCGAACCAAACAATTATAGACCCATAACATGACTACAAATAATGTGGAAAATCTAACGGCACAAATTAGTGAGGAGATTTACGATTGGTTGATAAGCCGTGAGTTGTTCCCTGAGGAACAGAAAGGATGCCGTAAAGGATTCAGAGGTACAGGAGGGTGTCTATAACACATCCTCAACAAGAGAAAAACGAGATGGAAGAATCGAGCTATGGCATGGATTGACAAAAAAAAAAAAAAGCTTATGATATGGTATCCCAAAGCTGTTTCAAAATGTACTAGACATCAGACGAAGTCATAAACTTTATCAAAAAAAAAATGAAAAACTGAAGAGTGGAATTGACAGCAGAATGGGAACAGCTTAGCTGAAGCAAACATCCAGAGAGGTATATTCCGGGGAGATGCACTATCACCATTATTCTTTGTAATAGCGATGATATCACTCAACCACATATTCAGGAAATACATAGCCGGATACAAACTTAGCAAATTGCAAGAAAACATATATTACCTAATGTACATGGACGACATCAAAGTATTTGCCAAAAACGAAAAAGAATTGGAAAACTTAATACACGCAGTGAGAGTATATACTCGGGACATAGGGATGGAATTTGGCATAGAAAAATGCCCCATGCTAATAATGAAAAGCGGGAAACGACACATGACGGGCGGAATGGAACTACCAAATCAAGAAAAAATTAGAACGCTCAGAGATAAGGAAACATAGAAATACTTGGGAATATTGGAAGCTGACACTAACAAACAAGTGGAAATAAAAGAAAAAAATTCCAGGGGAACGATAAAGCTACTCGAAACCAAACTACATAACAGGAACCTCACAAAAGGGATAAATACATGTGCTGTCCCCGCCCCCGTAAGATACTCGGGACCATTATTGAAGTAGACCAGAGATGAACTTAAACAAATGGACCAGAGAAAAAGAAAACTCATGACGATGCATAGGGCCTTACATCCCACAAATGACGTTGACAGACGCGTATGTGTCAAGGAAAGAAAGAAAAAGATTGCAGTGACGCATCGAAACAACGACCCAAAGAGTACGTAGAAAAAAAGCGGAGAAAGACTGATTACAACCACAAGAAACAATACAGACAACACATGGATCAACAGAATGTAAACAACCAGAAAACAAAAAATGGGAATAAAAACAACGGACATTTCACACGAGAAAATGTCGACATGGCTAAAGAAGGCAAACCTTATGAAAGAAACTGAATCTTTTCTAATAGCAGCACAAAGTAACGCCATAAGGACTAATCATATCAAAGCAAGAATAGATAAGACACTACAAAACAGTAGAAGTAGATAGATTATGTGGTGATAAAGACGAAATGATCAATAATGCAGCAAAATAGCACAGAAATAGTATAAGACTAAACACGACTGGGAGGGAAAGGTGATCCAAAGGGAAATGTGTATGAAATTAAAATCTGACCATACGAACAAATGGTATAAACACAATCCAGAATTTGCCCACGGGAATGACATGCACAATCTTCTCTGGGATTTTGGGATACAATCAGATCACTTAATCTCGGCCAGACAACCAGACCTAAAAGGATTATACATTTCTTAAGGATATTAGCGCTATGTAAAATGCAGGATTTGAATGCAAGGACATCGATTTCATTTTCTAATATAATAACCGCTACACAATGAAATGTAATGTGTTGTCCTCCCCAAACACCAACGACAACAACAGCTGGTTGTGTCGGATTTGATTGAGAGAGTTCAAAAGGTCAAAAATGCACAAAGTGACGGTGACGAGATACTGAAGAGCTAAGTCGACTAATCTAGAGCATAAGCATCGAGGGTGAGGGGAAGATATATAAAGGAGAGCCCACTCAGCTCGGCGAAGAGGCAAGACCTCCTCCAACGAGTGTCCTGGATATGACACTAAACTACATTTGATGGTTAGGCTCCAGTCTTGGAGCTTTGGGGAATATAAAGTACCTCTTCATTGCCATTACACCTTGTTTCACTCAGACCCGTAGTGGTAGCACCTGTTGGGGTTCTTCTGATGGGTCATATAGAACTGTTTATTTATATCAAAATTGAATTATTAGTATTAGATAGTAATACTTGAAACCATTTAACTGTGTGCAAACAAATGAGATTTGATTCGTTGAAAAATATTACCTTCAAATTATTCTCTTAAAAATCAAATGGAAACATAATTTGGCATTAAATAACCCACAAGAGCTGATATGTCATTTAAACAAATAACCTGAACCTGCATATAAAAGAGAACAATTCTTTTATCCATCAATAAAGGAAATCACTTCACATATTTTATTATTGTCCTCACTGGTTTGAAGGAGATAACACCGAAATAAAACATGAATGGATTTTTAACAACGTGATTATCTGTTCTTTTGTCTCCGAGATCAAGAGACATTTTTGTCTCCTTAACAAGTTTTTCCGAATCCCTAATGTAACAAAACTCGGGGACATCTTTGTCATAAAATGAAATGTGACTTATAAAAGAAATAAGCAGTCTTTTTTGTTTGTTTACATCGATTTTATTCAGGTTCTCAGAAGTTTGAAGAGATTTCCGTTCTCTTTCCTTGGTCCAGATTAGGAATTCTAGTTTGTATTTTGTGATAAATTGTAGTTAGTAGTAATTTACTAAGCTTTTTACTTAGATGTGGTACAAGGCCATATGTAGGGGCACCCAATGAGACTCAAACTCACTTGAGTATAAATCGTAGTTAGTGATTCTTTATGAGAGCCTGATAAAATGACAAGGTTTTTAGAGAGCATAAACTTTTCTGACTTTCTGCATGCAAGATGCGACTAAAAGAGATTTTGAAGTGGAGCGCACTGTGCTTGAATTCAGAATTCTACTTTCTCAAACAGGTTTCCATACTGTGATTAATGAGCACAATCTGCCCAACTATTTACCTATGATTTTTCCAAGACTATGTGAAATGTAAAAGCCCTGGCCCACGGCTCGAAATCGTGTCGCAGCGTCCATTTTCTACGAAGATAACCAATATGCCAGGAGCACATTAATGCAAATATTTACCATCAAATGAAATATTTAACACTACAGCGTCTCCAAAAGACTTACTTTTGCGTCATTTTATCTGAAGTCCTCATAGATAAACACGTGCACCATCCAATCTGATCTTGAATATAATTTTTTGCTTATCTTTAGAAGGTGCTTGCATCAACTTCCTGATGCAGGATCGAAAAGTTTAAGAAAATCAATATATATGCTTTCTTTACTCATTGACAGTAAATGAACATACAGAATTGTGGGTGAGTCCCCGTGTCGTCGTGGCTAACCTGGTGGACAGCGATATATTAGTAAGTGAGTTCGAACTCCAGTCGTACAATTACGCTCACCTTCACCCTAATACCATTGGAAAAGGTAATGGGTTGAATAGTACCAATATTTTCCTTTAACAAGGAAGTCTTAAATGAATCCCAATTGTTGATATGTTATTCAATGAAGAAAACAAATATTCATTCAGTTCAAAGTTCCTCTTTTATTCATTCAACAACTGACTTTTTGTGTCAGTGTTATTATCATCACAATGTTTCAGCTGTTTCATTATACGATCTTCATTAGGTACAAAGAATGTTACTTGCTGATTTTTACGACGTGACAAACTTTGTGTTATTTTCATCTAAGTCAAATTAACTAATATAGTCTCCAGTTATGTAAGGTAGAAAAATTATCTTCAGAATCATAGGAAATATACAAACAATTATAACTCAATCAGACCAATCAGACTCATAGAGCGAACAACGTAAAACCATTCCTAATTGATCATTTGACTGGACATAAAAAGTACAACAATTACTATTTCGCCAATTTGATTGAACATAAAAAATACAGTTATTCCTATTTGACCTAGTGATAGAACATAAAAAGTACAACCATTCCTATTTGACCTAGTGATAGAACATAAAAAGTACAACCATTCCAATTTGACCAAGAGATAGAACTTAAAAGTACAAACATTCTTTTTGACCAGAAGATGGAACGTAAAATGACAACCATTCTTTTTTTGATCTATTGATAAAACGAAAAGTACAAAAATTCTTTTTTGACCTATAAATGGGACGTCAAAATCCAACCATTCGCATTTGACCTATTGATAGAACGTAAAACTTATTACCATTCTTTTTTTTTTACCTATAGATGAAACGTAAAAACGAAAACCATTCATATTTAACATTGATAGAACGTAAAAGTACTACAATTCTTATTTGGTCGATAGATGCAATGTAAAATGTACAACCATTTCCATTTGACCAATCGATAGAACGTAAAAGTACTACCGTTTTTATTTGATCTATAGATGCAATGTAAAATGTACAACCATTTCCATTTGACCAATCGATAGAACGTAAAAGTACAACCGTTCTTTTTTGATCTGTAGATGCAATGTAAAATGTACAACCATTTCCATTTGACCAATCGATAGAACGTAAAAGTAATTCCATTCTTATTTGATCTCTAGATGCAATGTAAATGTGCAAACGTTTCCATTTGACCAATCGATAGAACGTTAAAGTAAAACCGTTCTTTTTTGATCTGTAGATGCAATGTAAAATGTACAACCATTTCCATTTGATCAATCGATAGAACGTAAAAGTAATTCCATTCCTATTTGATCTCTAGATGCAATGTAAATGTGCAAACGTTTCCATTTGACCAATCGATAGAACGTAAAAGTACAACCGTTCTTTTTTGATCTGTAGATGCAATGTAAAATGTACAAACATTTCCATTTGATCAATCGATAGAACGTAAAAGTACAACCGTTCTTTTTTGATCTGTAGATGCAATGTAAAATGTACAACCATTTCCATTTGATCAATCGATAGAACGTAAAAGTAATTCCATTCTTATTTGATCTCTAGATGCAATGTAAATGTGCAAACATTTCCATTTGACCAATCGATAGAACGTAAAAGTACTTCCATTCGTATTTGATCTATAGATGCAATGTAAAATGTACAACCATTTCCATTTGACCAATCGATAGAACGTAAAAGTAATTCCATTCTTATTTGATCTCTAGATGCAATGTAAATGTGCAAACGTTTCCATTTGACCAATCGATAGAACGTTAAAGTAAAACCGTTCTTTTTTGATCTGTAGATGCAATGTAAAATGTACAACCATTTCCATTTGATCAATCGATAGAACGTAAAAGTAATTCCATTCCTATTTGATCTCTAGATGCAATGTAAATGTGCAAACGTTTCCATTTGACCAATCGATAGAACGTAAAAGTACAACCGTTCTTTTTTGATCTGTAGATGCAATGTAAAATGTACAAACATTTCCATTTGATCAATCGATAGAACGTAAAAGTACAACCGTTCTTTTTTGATCTGTAGATGCAATGTAAAATGTACAACCATTTCCATTTGATCAATCGATAGAACGTAAAAGTAATTCCATTCTTATTTGATCTCTAGATGCAATGTAAATGTGCAAACATTTCCATTTGACCAATCGATAGAACGTAAAAGTACTTCCATTCGTATTTGATCTATAGATGCAATGTAAAATGTACAACCATTTCCATTTGACCAATCGATAGAACGTAAAAGTAATTCCATTCTTATTTGATCTCTAGATGCAATGTAAATGTGCAAACGTTTCCATTTGACCAATCGATAGAACGTTAAAGTAAAACCGTTCTTTTTTGATCTGTAGATGCAATGTAAAATGTACAACCATTTCCATTTGATCAATCGATAGAACGTAAAAGTAATTCCATTCCTATTTGATCTCTAGATGCAATGTAAATGTGCAAACGTTTCCATTTGACCAATCGATAGAACGTAAAAGTACAACCGTTCTTTTTTGATCTGTAGATGCAATGTAAAATGTACAAACATTTCCATTTGATCAATCGATAGAACGTAAAAGTACAACCGTTCTTTTTTGATCTGTAGATGCAATGTAAAATGTACAACCATTTCCATTTGATCAATCGATAGAACGTAAAAGTAATTCCATTCTTATTTGATCTCTAGATGCAATGTAAATGTGCAAACATTTCCATTTGACCAATCGATAGAACGTAAAAGTACTTCCATTCGTATTTGATCTATAGATGCAATGTAAAATGTTCAACCATTTCCATTTTTCCAATCTATAGAACATAAAAGTACTATCATTCTTATTTGATATCTAGATGCAATGTAAAATGTACAACCATTTCCATTTGACCAATCAATAGAACGTAAAAGTACTATCATTCTTATTTGATCTATAGATGCAATGTAAAATGTACAACCATATCCATTTGTCCAATCTATAGAAGGTAAAAGTACTATGATTCTTATTTGATCTATAGATGCAATGTAAAATGTACAACCATTTCCATTTGACCAATCGATAGAACGTAAAAGTACAATCATTCTTATTTGATCTCTAGATGCAATGTAAAATGTACAACCATTTCCATTTGACCAATCAATAGAACGTAAAAGTACTATCATTCTTATTTGATCTATAGATGCAATGTAAAATGTACAACCATTTCCATTTGACCAATTGATAGAACGTAAAAGTACTATCATTCTTATTTGATCTCTAGATGCAATGTAAAATGTACAACCATTTCCATTTGACCAATCGAAAGAACGTAAAAGTACTATCATTCTTATTTGATCTCTAGATGCAATGTCAAATGTACAACCATTTCCATTTGACCAATCGATAGAACGTAAAAGTACTATCATTCTTATTTGATCTCTAGATTCAATGTAAAATGTACAACCATTTCCATTTGACCAATCGATAGAACGTAAAAGTACTTCCATTCTTTTTTGATCTATAGATGCAATGTAAAATGTACAACCATTTCCATTTGACCAACCGATAGAACGTAAAAGTACTATCATTCTTATTTGATCTCTAGATGCAATGTAAAATGTACAACCATTTCCATTTGACCAATCAATAGAACCTAAAAGTACTTCCATTCTTATTTGATATCTAGATGCAATGTAAAATGTACAACCATTTCCATTTGACCAATCGAAAGAACGTAAAAGTACTTCCATTCTTATTTGTTCTCTAGATGCAATGTAAAATGTACAACCATTTCCATTTGACCAATCGAAAGAACGTAAAAGTACTATCATTCTTATTTGATCTCTAGATGCAATGTAAAATGTACAACGATTTCCATTTGACCAATCAATAGAACCTAAAAGTACTTCCATTCTTATTTGATATCTAGATGCAATGTAAAATGTACAACCATTTCCATTTGACCAACCGATAGAACGTAAAAGTACTATCATTCTTATTTGATCTCTAGATGCAATGTAAAATGTACAACGATTTCCATTTGACCAATCAATAGAACCTAAAAGTACTTCCATTCTTATTTGATATCTAGATGCAATGTAAAATGTACAACCATTTCCACTTGACCAATCGATTGAACGTAAATGTTCTATCATTCTCATTTGATCTATAGATGCAATGTAATATGTACAACCATTTCCATTTGACCAATCGATAGAACGTCAAATATACAACCATACCTAATTAAACTATTGATAAAACCTGAATACATGCATTCGTATTTGAACCTCTGACAGAACTCAAAATAGCAACCTTTCTTATTTGACCTATTTATAAATCCGAAAATGTACCAACATTTTTATTTGACCTAAATATTGCAACCATTCCTATTTAATCTATTGATAGTACCTAAAAAGAAAACCATTCCTAATTGACCTATTGATAGAACGTTAAAAGTACAACCAGTCACATTTGACTTATTGATGGAATGTAAAATGTACAACCTTTTCTCTTTGAACTATTGATAGAATCTAAACATTTCTACCATTCTTATATGACCTATTAAAAGAACATAAAACGTGTAACTATTTTCCATTTAACCTATTGATAGAACCGAAAATGTAGAACCATTCATATTTGACTAATTACTAGAACGTAAAAAGTACAACCATTCCTATTCGGTAAATCGATAGAACGTAAAAATACAACCATTACTATTTGACATATTGATCGAAGATAAAAAGTAAAACCAATCCTCTCTGATCTATTGAGAGAACGGTAAACGTACAAACATTTTTAATTGACTTACTGATAGAACGTAAGAGTACAACCATTCTTATTTGACTTATTGATAGAACACAAAATGTACAACCATTCCTAATTGACATTTTGATAGAACGCAAAAATACATCGATTTCTATTTGACCTATTGATAGAATGTTAAAAGTACAACCCTTCCTATTTAACCTATTGATAGAACATAAAAGTTCTATCATTCTTATTTGACCTATTGATAGAACATAAAAAGTACAACAATTCTTTTCTGACCAATTAATAGAACGTCAAAAGTACAATCATCCTTACTATATAACAGTTTTATTGTTTTCTTTCTATATCTGTTATAGCGTCAACAGAAAAACAGTTTTATTTTCGATGTTCTTCTGTTAATATTTCAGTAAATATTCATATAAATAAGCGAGTTAGAACGATACCACCTTGTAAAATATTCTCTTGTCGATTGATTTGTTAAATATTTTTATATTTCGTGGCAACAGTTTTTGTATTTTCTGTCTGAGGAGCACAGGAAAAGGAAGCGAAATAACAATTTCAAATTCAGAAGTAGAGTTTGAAAAATTTATAATATTTAATAAATATTTTTAATCAAATATTTATTAACCAATAATTCCATCAATGAAAAAAGAAAACATGAAAAAAGATTCCGAATTGAATTAGGCAAAGTAAGTTTTTTTTATTCATTTTAGTTTTTTTTTTCTCGCTAAAAAATCTATTTCTTCAAAGAGTTCAAAGGGGTCCCTAGGCATCACTTCAAAAAGGAATTTTTTTAAAAATATAAGTTGAATTTATTTTACTTTGAAGTCCATTTAGGAATAACAAAAAGAAAGTGAATTCCTTGGATCGACATTAAATGTGGCAAAAAGGATTTGTGGAATTTATTTTTAGAGCAGAAAGAATCTCAACTCTTCAAAGAAAAATTCTACTTCACCTTAAAAAGTTCCATAAAAGAAATTATGAAACCTCTACTCTTAACGTTAACAAAAAAGCAATATTGAATTGTTTTAGACTGTCCGTATCTTCTTCTTTTTTACTACATTTTTACTACGGTGCGTCAAATGTACAAAATGAAATATTAAGCAAGAATAAACAAAACAATGCGAATGTGATTTTCAAAAATTGCAACCGTATACACTCATATATGACACGAACTCTTGTTATAAGCTATAAGGTCAGTCTTTGATATTTAAAGCTATTCAGAAATTAATGTAAACTTTTATTCATAAGTTGATGTATTTAAAAGTGTTTTAATGTGTCAAAATATCTAAAAAATTTTGATTGTGTCAAAATGTCTAAAAGTATTTTAATGTGTCAAAATATTTAAAAATGTTTGATTGTGTCTAAATATTTAAACATGTTTGAATGTGTTAAAATATTTAAAAGTGTTTGTATGTGTCAAAATAATTAAAAGTGTCTGAATGTATCAGAATATTTAAAAGTATTCTAATGTGTCTAAATATTTAGAAATGTTTGAATGTGTCTAGATATTTAAAATGTTTGAATGTGTCAAAATATTTCAACGTGTTTGAATGTGTCAAAATATCTAAAAGCGTTTGAATGTGTCAAAATATTTAAAATTATTTTAATGTGTCTAAATATTTAAAAATGTTTGAATGTGTCAGAATATTTAAAAGTATCTGAATGTGTCATAATATCTAAATGTGTTTGAATGTGTCAAAATGTTTAAAAGTGTTTTAATGTATCAAAATATTTAAAAGTATTCTAATGTTTCAAAATATCTATAAATGTTTGAATGTGTCTAAATATTTAGAATTGTTTGAACGTGTCAAAATATTTAAAAGTATCTGAATGTGTCAAAATATCTAAAAGAGTTTGAATGTGTCAAAATATTTAAACGTGTTTGAATGTGTCAAAATATTTAAACGTGTTTGAATGTGTCAAAATATTTAAAATTTTTTTAATGTGTCAAAATATTTAAAAATGTTTTAATGTGTCAAAATATTTAAAAATGTTTTAATGTGTCAAAATATAATCCCTGAACATCTGTGCATTCTATTAACAAGGTTATTTATACATTTACGATAAAGATCAAAAGGTTTTGATGCCAAGAAAACCTTTACAGTTTATATATCCCCTTTTTGACGTAAAAAGTGTTTTATTGCTTAAAAAAATTGTTGTCGGAGTGGGAAAGATCAGAATTTGTTAAGTGTGGCCAAGTCTCATATCCCAAATCAGTGAACTTCAGCAGGGTCATTTTTTATTAAAAAACATCAAATTTAGAAAAATTAGATTATGACGCATGACAGCTGAGCAACTAATAAACAATGAGGTGATTTCTTGACGAACAAGTGCTGATTCTCGACCCATTTTGATCTGTAGATTTTGGTGAAACACTGGATTGTGAAAGTGCAGCATTTCCTATAAATGTCAGACCTATCTCTTTGTGATTTTTTCTTGTTTTCTAAAATGAAAATTCCCTTCAATTGTAGAGATTTGATAACAAGGAGGATATTTGAATAAATGCAACGTCACAGTTTCATAATAAAAACAGAAGTTACAGAGGTGCTTCAACCAGTGTAAAACTCAACGGACTAATTACGTTGAATGCCAAAAGGACTATTTTGAAGAAAAACAACGTGTATCATTACATTTGCTGATCTCTGTCTTACTAGATAAAGCTTTACTATCGATACTTTCTGAACACACTTAATATGTTGACAAGAGAAATGTTTTTTTCTCTTTATTTTAAATAGGAAAAAATAACAACAAAAACAGTCTTTGGGGAAAATATTTTGATATAACTATTGGAAATGAATTGTTACGCCAAATAAAACTTAGCAAAAAAGATGTTTTGGATGATCTTTTTTTTTAGCAGAACTCACAGTGCAACAAATATAGGGATTTGATTGAAAAGCGCCTCAAAGTGAAATCATCTGGAAGTTACTGGTTCAATCCCAACTACAGTCAAAGAATAAAGAATACATACAATAGTTTAACACTTGTACCCGGTCATGGTTAACGGAATTAGAACAATCTACCCTGGTGGATTAAATGAAGGGTTTAGTTCAAATTTCTGTGAGGGCTTCCGAGTTCCACATAAAACATGATGCATGAAGGATACATCGGCCGAAACCTTGTGAATATTAAGATGAAAACAATAGTCTGAATTCTCCAAGTGATAATTTTTTGTGACTATGTTTCTATCAGCTCGTTAAATGTACAGACCGAAAACATCGAAAAAAGACCCCAAAACAATGAGGATTAGGACGGCCCAAAACTTCATTTATACACTAGTATATAAGTTGAACTGTTGATATAAAAACCAGGAACTCCTTACTTTAGGGAACTAATCTATGAAGTTAAGGGGGGAACCCCCCCCCAGTCTTTCCCATTATGTTTGAATTCAACATTCAAATGTCCATACCTGTACCTGCTTATATATGTTCAATTCAAATAATTCACTTTAAAGTCTTACAAAATTTGATTTTGGATTAAATAGGAATCAACGGTAACATAAGATTCCCTGTTTTCTGGCAAGCTGAGAGTAGTGTTGATGCAAAACTACTCTTTAAAAAACAAAAACAAAACAAAGTTGCTAAATGCATTTTGTGAAGGGTAGTGGCTAATGTGCTGAACTACGAGATTGTAGTATGTGAGTTCACACCCCAGTCACGCTACTGTGTTCACTTTGAACTAATTCTCTCCTGAAAGGTATGAACCCCTTTATCCCTCCAGCTCTTGGTTAAATAGTCTCACTACTGTTCTTTTACAAGGGTGGATTTGGCCTTAAATAACCCACGGAGGTTGATATGCTATTTAACGAAGAAATCAAATCAAATACGTTTGATCATGTTTCACCAAATATAAAAAAAGAAGATTTTAAAAATATTCACTCATACTACAGCTGGCTAAATACAATAAAATGGTGTCATTTTAAATAAATTCAATTAAAATCAATCGTTATTAATCGTATTTAATGATAAAAAAAATAACTGAACGGGTTTTGGGTGCTTGACATTCTCTGAGCTTTGACAACAAATGTTACAACTTGCAATTGTAATGATACGTTTTGGACAAGAAAACTTCATGTCTCGGAAAGAGAATTGTTTAAGCTTTTGCATTCAACAAAATACGTTAGCGTCAGATATCAAGTAAATAATCCCTTGTTAAGCCAACTCCCTTTTGTTTTACTCATCTAAGAGTTTAATCCATTCATTACATTTAGATTTGCCTTTTCTCCTTCACTTTTATGTTAAAGCGCATCACTTAATGGATTTTTATTCTAGCAAGGACCCACTGAGACCAAAATAAATTCAGTAGATAAAAATGGATGAATATGCCCATCATGAAACAAAACCAAATCAACTAACCTTTTATATAATGGACAATTCTTGAATATTTTTTCAGAAATAAAATTATAGATTAGTTAAGATTTAAAAATATATTTATAAAAATGTCTTAATATATGGCTATTCTCATTTATAGTCTGATTACTATGTCATAGTCTTCTCATCAACACACCCACCAACCTATGTGGCGAACATTCACGGAGGAGTAATCAACAAATGGCTGGACCATTACCTAGCCATAAGAATACAAAAGAAACATAGTGTTAACACTCCTACTCCCCTCCCCAAAAAAAAAGCGGTGTCTTGGGAAAGACACTAAATTGTATCTAATGATAAGGTTCCTGTTCTGAAAAGCTGAAAAGTCTGGAATACATCTTCATTGCCATTACTCCCAGGTCCACTCTGTCCAGGAGTGATTGTACTTGATAGGGTCCCATCTATGGATCAAATAGATCAGTTTGAAATTATTCGTATTCGATTGGAATACTCAAAACCAACGCAAATAAAACAGAATTTTAAAGAAGGAGTCCTCTTCGCTTTAAGTGGCAAACCTCTAAAATTAACCGGCAAGTTGCCATACCCCAATAGTAACGAATTTACTAAAAATAACATTAATATACGCCTAGCGAAGGTATGGACTGTTATTGACAGGTTATCACTCACATGGAAATCCGATCTGTCCGCTAAAATAAAATCGGATTTCTTTCAAGCTGTGACTGTGTCAATACTGCAGTATGGATGCATCAAATAGACACCAACAAATACTGCAGTATGGATGCATCAAATAGACACCAACAAATACTGCAGTATGGATGCATCAAATAGATACCAACAAATACTGCAGTATGGATGCATCAAATAGACACCAACAAATACTGCAGTATGGATGCAACAAATAGACACCAATAAAACACATAGAAAAAAAAAACAGAGGAAAACTACACTAGAATAAATCCTGGAAGCAACACCCGACAAAACAGCAGTTGTTTGGCCACTTTCCTCCCATCTCATAAACCATCTAAGTTAGACAAACAAATGCTAAACACTGCTGGGAAAGGAAGAACGAACTCATAGCGACGTTTTCTGATGGACTCCTACCCATGGACACGACTGTATTGGCTGGCACCAGCTCTATGCAGACACTGGATATACATAGAAGAAGCGACTAGGAGCGATGAATGATAGGGACGAATGGCAAGAGAGAGTCAAGGAACTCTATGCTGTCATTACGACTTGATGATGATAATGATGATGATAATTACTTGGTTTATTATTTCTTTCTTGAAATCCTATAACTGTAAGAAAATGTCTATAATTGAAAAGGACTGGATGTGACCGTGGTGTAATGGTTATCGTCGCAGGAAATGGACACGGCGACACGAGTTCAAATCCTGGACGAGACTGATTGCATTTCACATAGCTCTAATACCCTTCGGAAAGGTAGGAATCCAATTATTCTCTCTTCAGCTATGGGTAAATAGTAGGGCAGACTAGGTTCTTTAGCCTTGGTGAGGCAACTAGTCTAGGAGAAGGAAAACTCTGAATTCAATCCTGTTAAACTTCGCTTCAAAGTTGACCTGAGCGGAGGGATTGGTAAATATGATAATTGAAAAGGACTAATTACTCTTGACCACATCACTGTGTGCAAATTATTGGTATTAGAAAGGTATTTTATTTATAACTAAATCATATGTATTAAAAATACTTACTTGAAGTTACAATGTTTGATAAGAATTATTATTAGTTATCTGAAACCATATAATTGTGTGCAAACATTTAACTATTATTAGTTGCCACTGTCCAAATGCCATCCATAAAAGGGTTTTTAGAACACTGCCCAGTCGGTGCTTACAATAAGTTAATTGTATCTTCTACAAAAGAGTAAGGCTCCCCACCAAAAGGGGTGTCCTAGCTATGATACTAAATTGCATCAGATGGTAAGATTCCAGTTAACTGAGCGGTGTAGTAGACCCCTTCTTTGCCATTACTCCCAGGTCCACTTGGACCCAAAGTGGTAGTACATGTCAGTTTTGCGTCTACGGATGAAATAGATCTGTGTGAAAATTATTCGTATTTGATAGGAATATTTAAAACCATATTACAGTAAATTATTTGTATTAAGAATAGTTTATTGAAGCTATAAGTGTTTGTAAAACACAGTACATGCGTTTTAAACGAGAAGGAGCCATATCCACTCTAAGTGACAGGCTTCTAAAATTAGTTGACAAGTTCACATACCTCGGCTGCTATATCTCATCTACTGTAAGTAATGTCAACATACGCCATAGATTATCGATCATATGGAAGCCTGATCTATACGGTAAAGTAAAACGAGATTCCTTTCAAGCTGTCACTGTGTCAATACTACTGTAGAGATGCACCACATGGACGCTAAAAAGCGCATAGAGAAAAAGCTAGATGAGAACTACGCATGAAAGCTAAGAGCTATACTGAACAAATCCTGAAAGCAACACCCCACGAAACGACAGCTGTATGGCCACTTATCTCCCATCTCTAAACCCATCCAAGTAAGACAAAAAAGACATGCGTTTCACGGCTGGAGAAGCAAAAACGAACTCATAAGTGACATTCTATTATGGAGCCCTACACATAGATATGCCAATGATGGCCGACTAACAAGAACTTATTTACATAATTTGGAAGACCTGCCGGGAGCAATGGATGATGAGAATGTATGGCGAGAGAGAGAGAGAGAGAGAGAGAGAGAGAGAGAGAGAGAGAGAGAGAGAATCAGGGAAATCCGTGCTGTCAGTATGACTTGATGATGATGATAATTGTTCAATAAGAATCATCATTAATTACTTGAAACCATATAACTGGGTGATAAATGATTTTTATCAAAAAGGAATAATTATTTTAATCCATACAAAGTAAAGTTGTCTCCCTTTAGTCGAGGGCGACCAGAAGGCTCCCTTTTCAATAGCTACTACACCAAGGTGTAGGGGAGGGTGCTACACCTTTCCCTGGATTGCTCCACTTTACCCTTGATACATACCTTATAATACTGAGTGTTAAGCAAGGAGGTATCAAGTACCACTTAAAGTCTTTGGTATGACGCAACCTGGGATTGGACCCACGTCTCCCGGCCCATTGGCGAACACTCTACCCACTAGGCTAATGTGCTTAAATTATTGGGATTGAAACCATACAACTGTATGAAAATTATTTGTGTTAGATAGGAATACTTGATATCATATAACTGTGCGCAAATTATTTATATTAGATTTAAATACTTGATATCATATAACTGTGTGCAAATTATTTGTATTAGATAAGAATACTGGATATCGTATTAGAGTGTACAAATTATTTGTATTAGATAGCAATACATTATATTATATAACTGTGTGAAAATTATCTATATTAGATAGCAATACTTGGTATCATATAACTGTTTGCAAATTATTTGTATTAGATAGGAATACTTGATATCATATATAACTGTTTGCAAATCATTTGTATCAGATAGGAATACTTGATATCATATAACTGTGGGCAAAAACCTCTTAAGAAACGACAACACAAAAAATGTAAATATAAACATACAAATGAATGCGATTATCCAACCTTTCGGCATATAATAACCTTAGACGAGATGACATACCGTTAAAATCAATCAACCGAGAGAGAGAGAGAGAGAGAGAGAGAGAGGTCACACGCACACGGAAGGACAAGTTTAAATATGAAGTAGAAAAGGCAGATTATGTGGAATAAGCAATTCATTTGATGTTGTAAATATTTAAAATAAAGAACCTACTTTGACAGCTAGAAAAAAATTATTAATGCCTTTTTTCGACAATCACTTTCAACATCTTTTGTGTCTATTCATATTAAATAACTAATCATTTTTCAATCGGTCACTGGAAATTGTATTTCCTTCGTGGGATATTATTAATGCGTTTATAAAAAAATGTCTACGATAAATTCATAAGAAATTCTAAGTGGGAAAATTTTGATATATAAAAATGGCATGCGAAATAATACTTTATTGATTAACTTAGGTAATTTAGGAACACCTGATGAAAATCGAACTAACTACTAGTAATCAATCTGCAAGAGTAACTTGCTAGCCATTAAGCGCCAACGTTAAGGTTTTTTAAATAAATGGATTCAATATGCATCTTGAAATAGGATGGACAGACTTAGAACTATACATAAATACCTTAATAAAAAAATAAACCAAGAAAGCAATCAGAGATTTAGGTGGCGGCTGTGTCGGTAGAGCTTAGAATATGCCGACAGCATTCTCAGCAGATGAGTAACAGCCCCTAAAAAGGGTTGCCTGTGTATGACCCTAAACTGCACTTAAAAGTAGGTCTCCAGTTTTTATGAGTGTGGAGTACCCTTTCATCATTACTCCCAGATCCACTCTGACTTGGAGAGGTAGTACCTGTTAGGGTCCCATCTATGGCTCAAATAGATCTGTTGGAAAATCGTTTGTATTTGATAGAAATACTTTAAATCATATGCATATTTAAAAAAAAAAACTTGATGTAATATGTGTGCAAAAACTCTTAAGAAACAACTGCATAAAAATGTAAATATTAATGTACAATGAATGCAATTCCCTAACCTGTAGGCATAACACTGATTTTAACGGAATGTCAACCCGTTTAGTGTTATCTTAAACCAATTAATAATCAGGTGCCCAAACGTATTATTATTAAGTGTATCTTTCATTATGCACAAGACCACGAATAAGTGCATCTAATTAACCTTCGAGACTTGCTTACTAGCAATTACAATACAACCAAGTGCTTATACAAGACCACGCTATTTCCTTTTCTCTTTTCATCAAGGTACCTCAGTGGTTCGAAATCTTCAGGATGCGTGCAAAGTGACCATACATCCATCATCACGTCACTTTTCCAACAAAGACAGTATCCTTTAAACACATATACATAGAGCGAGCATAAGTCTCATATAAAAACAAAATCAAATTAAAATTAAATTTATCACGATAAGGATCTAATCTTACGAAAGCGCAGTAATTTACAAGTCCCATAGATTTAACTTACGTCCGGGCTTTTGCAAACTATCCCCTTTCCTCATTAAATCAATCCACAAAGAAAGGATAATATTGAAAGTATAGACAGTAAAAAATGAATAAATTTCTCCGATGCAATTTTTAAAAATTAAATTAAGCATATATGCGTCCAATATAAATTATAACGTTTATCTCCCTTGTAATTTAGACCCGTTTTTGTACGTAAATTTCTTTGTATTAAGGTCTAGTGAAACACACCAATCTGATTGTTCAAACTGTTTTTTTCTATCTCAAACGTGCGGTTGTGGCATGGTATAATAGACAATATTACAGTTTTAGGTCTAGCTTATGACAGCCTGTTTCACATTATTAAGTTTTTCAAATAAGCAACCGTTATTGAATTATTGTTTTGAATTCTCCTTGGACTGTTCTCTTCACGTTACGTGCTCCTCTACCTGATTTCGTTCGTTTCCTGTCTTTAAGTTTTTGGATATTTAAAAAAAATTTGCTCGAATCTTTTTCTCGTATCTGCATTTTGAAACGAGTTCATATTTCTTGTTCAGTAACTTGTTTCTGTCTTTTTATTATACAATTATGCAAAGATTCTCGTCTGTTCTTAATAGTTTGTCGCTGTATTTGATGAGTTCTTCTTTTATTATTCTCCATTCTATAATCGCAAAATATTTCAAGAAAGCCTGAAAACAACAACTCCACTTTTGGGTTAAATATGCCACAACACTTCATCTACAAGGATGGCTTTGGCATTAAACAATCCACGGAAGTTGATATGCTATTAACGTAGAAATCAAATCAAAAGCGTCTAATCCTATTTCACCAGATACTAAAAAAGATTTAAAAAATGTTCACTGATACAACAGCTGCCAAAATGTAATCCAAAGTAGTCGATCTTAATTAATCTAATTAAAATGAAACGTTCTTACTACGATTTAATGATAAAAAACATTAGGATTTGCAACCAAAGATTTTAAAATTTGACGGTATAGAAAAATCCTTCAAAAAAACTTCAATATCCTAAATCTTTTATTCTATTAGCCTAATAAAAAGACCTCAGAATTAACTAACAAAAATTTTCTCTTAAAATACAAAACAATATTTTTCCTAAAATGATTTATTACACAGATACATGATTTTACCAAACAATTCATTCACTAATATTCACTAATCGAAAAAACTGAAAAAACATTGGGATGAATACATCTAAACAACCTTGGGATTAAAATAACATAAACAACCTTCGCATCAAAATAACATAAACAATCTTTTGATCAAAATAACCTAAACAAACATGGGATTGAAATAACCTAAACAAACTTGGGATTTTAAAAAAATAAACAACCATGGGATCAAAATAACCTAGACAACATTGGGATTTAAAAAAACCCTAAAAACCTTGAGATCAAAATAACCTAAACAAACTTGGGATTTAAAAAAAAACTAAACAACCGTCGGATCAAAATAACCTAAACAAACTTGGGATTAAAATAACCTAAACAAACTTGGGATTAAAATAACCTAAACAACCTTGGGATCAAAATAACCTAAACAAACTTGGGATTAAAAAACTTAAACAACCGTTGGATCAAAATAACCTAAACAATCTTGGGATCAAAAGAACCTAAACAACCGTAGGATCAAAATAACACAAACAAACTTGGGATTAAAAGCCTAAACAACCTTGGGATCAAAATAACCTAAACAACCTTGGGATCAAAATAACCTAAACAAACTTGGGATTAAAAAATTTAAACAACCGTTGGATCAAAATAACATAAACAATCTTGGGATCAAAAGAACCTAAACGAACTTAGGATCAAAAAACCTAAACAACCGTGGGATAAAAATAAACAGAACAACCTGTGGATCAAAATAACCTAAACAACCTTGAGATCAAAATAACCGAAACAAACTTGGGATTAAAAAACCTAAACAACCGTGGGATCAAAATAACCTAAACAAACTTGGGATTAAAAATCTTATACAACCGTGGGATCAAAATAACCTAAACGAACTTAGGATCAAAAAACCTAAACAACCGTGGGATTAAAATAACCTGAACAACCTTGGGATCAAAATAACCGAAACAAACTTGGGATTAAAAAACCCAAACAACCGTGGGATTAAAATAACCTAAACAACCTTGGGATCAAACGACCTAAACAACCGTGGGATCAAAATAACCTAAACAACCTTGGGATCAAAATAACCGAAACAAACTTGGGATCAAAATAACCTAAACGAACTTAGGATCAAAAAACCTAAACAACCGTGGGATCAAAATAACCTGAACAACCTGGGGATCAAAATACCTGAACAACCTGGGGATCAAAATAACCTAAACAACCTGGGGATCAAAATAACCTGAACAACCTGGGGATCAAAATAACCTGACCAACCGTGGGATCAAAATAACCTAAACAAACTTGGGATTAAAAAACCTAAACAACCGCGGGATCAAAATAACCTAAACAAACTTGGGATTAAAAAACCTAAACAACCGCGGGATCAAACGACCTAAACAACCGTGGGATCAAAATAACCTAAACAAACTTGGGATTAAAAAACCTAAACAACCGCGGGATCAAACGACCTAAACAACCGTGGGATCAAAATAACCTAAACAAACTTGGGATTAAAAAACCTAAACAACCGCGGGATCAAACGACCTAAACAACCGTGGGATCAAAATAACCTAAACAAACTTGGGATTAAAAAACCTAAACAACCGCGGGATCAAAATAACCTAAACGAACTTAGGATCAAACGACCTAAACAACCGTGGGATCAAAATACCCTAAACAACCTGGGGATCAAAATAACCTAAACAACCGTGGGATCAAAATAACCTAAACGAACTTAGGATCAAACGACCTAAACAACCTTGGGATCAAAATAACCTAAACAATATTGGAATTAAAAAACCTAAACAACCTTGGGATCAAAATAACCTAAACAACCTTGGGTTTACAAGAAAACTTAAACAACCTTGGAATCAAAATAACCTAAAAAAACCTTGTGATTAGAAAACCTAAACAACATTTGGATTAAAGTTACATAAACAACGTTTGTATTAGGTAACCAAAACAACAGTGGGATTAGAAAACTATTAACAACATTGGGATTAAGAAACCTAAACAACTTTGTGATTAAAAAAACCTAAAGAGCCCTGGGAATAAAAGAAAATCTAAACAACCTTGGAATTAAAATACCTTAACAACCTTGGAATTAAAAAACACCAAACAACCATGGGAAAAAACCTAAACAATCTTTGGATTAAAAAAAACCTTAGCAACCTTGGGATCAAAATAACCTGAACCACTATGGAATTAAGAAACCTAAACAACGTTGTGATTAAAAAATACCTAAACAACCTTGAGATTAAAAATAACCTAATCTATCGTGGGATTAGGAAACCTAAGCAACCTTGGGATTAAAAAAACCCAGAAGAACCTTAAGATTAAAAAAAAACTAAACAACGTTGGGATTTGGAAACCTAAACAACCTTAGGGATTCAGAAACCTAAAAAACGTTGGGGTTAAAAAAAAACTCAACAACCTTGGGATTAAGAAACCTAAACAACCTTGGGATTAAGAAAATTAAAAAACGTTGGGATTAAAAAAAAACCCTTAATAACCTTGAGGTTAAGAAACCTAAACAACCTTAGGATTAAGGAAAACGTAAATGACCTTGGGATTAAGAAACCTAAAAAAACGTTGGGATTAAAAAAACCTTAACAACGCTGGGATTAAAACATTCGAAGGCAATAAAGAATTTATCATTCGTTTGTCGCACCATCCTTGGTGATGCTCTTCCATTGTTTCGATATTCTAAGAAAAGCTCTCAACTTGCTTGGTTTCTTTCCATAGTGAAGGGACAAAAGTGATGGGATAAATTAATGAAAAACAGATTTTAAGGGTTCATTTTTTTGTGTCACCTTTTATATCAGTTTTACTAAAGCATAAAATCAGATGATTTGAATTTTGGCGATAAATTGGAAACATTCGGTACTTCAATTTTAGATTTTTTTGCCTCATAAACCCCTTTTTTCTAAGAAAAAATTGTTTATTTCAAGTGGCTGACATAATTATCTGGAAGTTGATGGGTTTCTACGACATTTATAAACTAAATATTGCAATCAGCCAAGATTGTGAATTGATCTTTTTTGTCCAAAAATCAGCCATTACAGTACAGCTGTACCATAGCCAGATACGGCCATGTGTGAAATGGACATATAATGTTCATATATATATAACACAGAACATAGGAATCTCGAAATTCGTAAAACACGTAACGACTTCTTTGTTCAGGTACGAAACTTTTTATTACCTTTGAGTTTAAAGGTTCTTCGACATAAGGAGAGAGAGGCACAATGTTTCTATTCTGGCTTTTTCATCTGCCCCCCACCCCAACACGTGTGGCACCCGCCACAAAGGTCTCCGCGAGCAAGCGAAAACCAACCGTCTTCCCCCGAGGCAGGTCTCATGTCAACTCACTGACTTTTTCAAAATCTCCCAAAATCCTCCGCGCGTCATTCGCACTCGCTAGCCTCCGTTTCCCATCTGAGCTATTGTGACATCTCTGAGTGACACATCTGCTCTGCGCGCGCGCGTGAACACCTGTGTTAATGTTGCACCTAAATAACCCAAGCACTGAGCCGAAAGGTTCTCAGCCTAACTAAACCCAAAGGCATAAACCGAAATCCCTCGGCCATTATATTACACAGCAAAAATGGTTGCTAACCATGAAATAACTAATGGTATTTTCGAAATCAGCACCATTAAATAAGATAAAAAACGTGTTTTTCTTTTCTTTGCACCAACAATCATGACAACCAGAGGAATACAAACATACGAAAATAAATGGATAAAATGTTTAAAATCATTAAATCCAAATGAATTTTAACATCCTGCTTGAAACTAAGTGGACGGACGTGGGACGATATATAAACACTTAAATAAACAAATAAACAAAGCAAGCAATTACATCAACTTTAAATTCTATTCCTTTTTGAGGTACTGGTTAGAGGCCCGACCAGGTTGTGAAGATCCTCCAAGAATGGGATCGAAAATTTTGGGGTAGTTAAAGAGAGACTAAATCATTGTGCTAGTTCAAGTTGTAACACTTGGCACTTCGGTGTTCATGTGTTGAAGAGGGTATTTCAAAATAGGAGATGGGAAATTTGGCAGTACAAGTGCAAAATCTTGACCTGTCTTGTGGTATGCACTGGAAAATTACGGATTCGGTTTCGAATTGGGCTTGAGGGAGAAATAGAGATGAACAAATTGATAAATAAATAAAATACCCTCGTAAACTATTGAAAAAGAAAAAGGAGATAGACCAACGGGCAGTGGAAAAAGTAGTGGAAAATAAAATGAAGTTGATGAACTTGGAAAAGGTTTAGGCTGCTTTGGAAAGAAATTCCCAGGGAAATTTTATCTCATTTTTTAAAGTGAGCAGGAAACTAGTCGGAATAGGAGAACGGGAAGTTACTTGTTGGAAAAAATGGAAAAAAGTGCGTGCGAACCAATATTAGCATTGGTTATTCGTAAGAAAAGAGAGTAGAATATGAGCAATTGTACAGAAAAAATATGTGTGTATATAAAAATTATTGTAGTGACAAGAAAATAGAATTGAAAACAGACAAAAGAAGACAAGGAAACTAAGCATTGGAAAAAAAAAAAGGAACATTTTTATGAATTGTAAGTGGAAATGAGAGAGAGAGAGAGAGAGAGAGAGAGAGAGAGAGAGAGAGAGAGAGACAGTTTATATACACTGTTGTATGAAAGGGAAAATAACGAAGAGGAAGAGATATTTTCTAAAAATAGAACTGTCATAAACATGAACATTTTTCTTAACTTTAATTTGACATGTTTTCAGTTGTAAACTTTTTCTTTTTTTCATTGGAAATTTTGTTTTGACTTTTGCATTTTGACTTGTCATGTATTTTTGGAAAAAAAAATTCTCTTCAACTGCTGCGAAGTTTGAAAGGGAATAATTGATTAAATTTAAGGTGATATTTCTAAATTTTTCCCCTAACTCATTTCATGAAGATTCTGATTGTAACTTTTTTGGGGAAAGTGATATCGCTAGAAGCAATAATTGATTAAGAAGAAAATCAATTGCTGATAGATGTTTTGGCAGAGTGTATTTTGGTTGTTGCTGCATCATCATCATCATCATGTCGTGCCGCTAGCACGGATATCCCTGACCCTCTCTCGCCACTTCTCCCTATAGTTCATCGCCTCTGGCAGGTCTTCAGGGCTACATCCCGTATCCTCACATAGCTGCTGAATGTATGTTCGAGCTGGTCGTCCTGCTTTTGCCCGGCCATATGTGGGGGTCCATAGGAGTACATCACTTATGAACTCGTCCCTGCTTCTCCAGCAGTGTCCTGCATGTCTGGTTCGTCTAACTTGGATAGTTTTCGTGATGGGAGGCAGGTGGCCGTATAGTTGGTGCCTTGTGGGGTGTTGCCTCCAGGACTTGTTCAATATTGCTCGCGGCATTCTTGTGTAATTGCCGTCTAGCTTCTTCTCCAGCCGTTTAGTTAGCGTCCAAGTAGTGCATCCATATAGCAGTATCGATACGACCGCTGCCTGGAAGAAACTGCGTTTCATTTTATTGGTCAGGTCTGATTTCTATATGATCGATAGCCTAATGCCATTTTGAGGTATTGGTTTGGGGCCATGGTGATATTGTTGTTGAAATTATGGAAATCCCCCAGTTACTTCAAGTAGGATCCTGTAAAGTGGATAACTGGTGTATAGTCATACGGAATCCAGGCAAAATGTGTTGCTGGAAGGATCAGGGTCACGGGGTTTGTGACCAGGATTTTGGGGACCAAAACTTTTTTTAGTTTTTGGGGACCAAAACGTTTTTAGTTTTCCCAAGGAATTGCAGAGGAAGGCCCTATGGTGGTTTTTAAATGGGATATGTAATTTTGATGCGTGCTTGTACGATAACCAACTGCACCAAGAAAGAATAAAGAAATAATTTAAATTACTAGAATGGGGTGATTGTCACGTGATGAAAAGGTCACCTTCTAAGATGTGTGAGGATTGTTGTATTTTTGTTGTTGTTGTCTTTGAACATTCTTTGTAAGATGTGGGTATGGAGAGAGATGAAGAAGAGTGTGCGGATAATGTCCACAGGTGGGCATTTTGAAAAATAAGATGTGGAGGAGTGTTAAATATGCACTCTTGATCGAGTCGTCAGAGATTTCTCTGCAAAGGATGCACCGGTGTAAATAAGCGGAAGCAGTCACATGGTTGATCGGAAATAGTGGGCGTGATGACATGATATATTCAGATACCTATGTGAGAGTCAGTTGAAGTCAGTGTGAGTCTTGGAGTCTTAGCAGCGGCCTCTGATTGAGTACCCCTGGCTGAGGAGCAGAAGAAATGCTAAATGGGGCCTTGAAGATAACACAACGGGATATGGTCAAGAGAAGAAGTTATAGGTCAATATAGTATTGTGTCTTTGTGTTCCTCTCTCTCTCTCTCTCTCTCTCACACACACACACACACCACAGAAGCTTAGACTACAAGAAGAATAAAGAACGATATATATATATATATATATATATATATATATATATATATTATGGTCATTCTTCATCCTCCATCTATATTCAATCATTATGCCTACATAACAAATTATCATCTTTGAATTATAAACACAAAAGCCTACCTTATGAAAAATATTGCACAACAAGAAAAAGTTAAAAACAAAAACTGCAAAATAGGATCTAAATGTATTTACCCGACCCCTCCAACCCGAGTAAGATGTGACACACGGTCAATATTTATGTGAAGTAAAGCTGTTTTGAATTCAGAATTTTTCCTTCTCCTAGAGTGGTTACCTAACCAAGGTTAAAGAACTCAGTCTGTTCTAACGTTGAATGTTATCTATTTTTTAACGAAATCTATTTTTAGCGTAGTTTAATGTTTGACAAGTTGCTCTGAAAACGCTTATAAAGGTGGTTTGAATTCAGAGTTTTTCTCTTCTCCTAGACTGGTTACCTAACTAAGACTTGAGAACCCAATTCTGAACTGAATTTGCTGAATCATTTTATCTTGCTCACTTGGTAAGATGCGACACAAAGTCAGTTTCTATGCGATAGACAGCTGGCTTGTATTCAGTTTTCCTTCTCTGGGGTTGGTTTATTAACCAATGCTAAAGAGCCAAGTCTTTCTTACTGTAGCGTAATCATTGTTGACTGCCATGACGGTAATTGCTGATCGTCGTATGGAAGAGGAGAAACACAAAAACATAATTTGCCTCAAACATTAGGACCTTTATAGCTTAATTCTCTCCGTTCACTTTCTGCGTAAGGTTTCTTTGTTTAATGGCATATTAACCTTTGTAGGTTATTTAATGCCAAAGCCTTTCTCTTAGAAGTACAGTAGTGGTTCTATTTAACCCATAGCTAGGAGGATAAGGGGGTTCATACCTTTCCTAAGGATATTTGCCTGAAAGTGAACGTAATAGCGCGACTGGAGTGTGAACTCGCTTACTACGATTCCGCAGTCCATCACTTTAACCATTGCACTACGAGGAAACCCCCTGAAGCTGCGTAAGGAGGTACAGATTGACAACAGGACAAAACGTGCTTAATGGTGCTTGAAGGAACCTGCTCTTCCGGTATCTTTGAATCGTTTCTCGTCTGTCTTTCACAATAACGTTTGTCTCTTCATAACCCAGCAAATCGAGAAATATGTCATCTTATATTTGAGTTCACAGAATAACCCACACCCACTTCTTTCTCACGGGGGTGACATCATCGGCCAGCCTCCGCTACCACTTAGATGGCCGATTAGTTCTTGGTGACATTAGCAAAACCTGGTCAAGTGCTGTTTTCATCAGGAGTGTAAGATCAAGAATATTTTGTTACACCTAGCCCACTGGACGAGATATTAACCTTTGTCAACGTCTTTTTTCTGGTTGCATGCTTTTTAAAGAATAATTTATACGAAATCCGGATTTCCTCGTTTTTTTAGACGGTGTTAAGAATTGATGTGGGAATGAGGTTAATTATTCATTTATTTTTTTGTACAACACGACCCATCTGGTATTTGTACCGGGTGGTTGTGTTTGTCTACTATGAAACCTTGGCATTGGTGGGGGGCTGCTCAGGTTTTGCCTTCTGGAAGGACTAAGCTTATTGCTTGGCGCATGAGGCGCCCCCAAAAGGAGAATGCCGATAGAGTCGAGAATTTTTGCACTGCCACGCATGCATTTCGATTCGCGCGCGGCCCCCACCATAAAACAACTTTGTACCATATTCTGACAAGGTGGTATGTCTGATAAATCATGACTCAGGGCTACAAGAAAATACCAAGTAAATTTAACTTTAGGGTGGGTGTGGGTGAGGGGAGAAGAAATGAATTTATGTTTTCCTCAAGAGCATTAACACAAAATGAAAGGTAAGTAAACTCGCTCAGGATTTGAAATCGCCTCGATGGGTTCATTTCCCAAGAATCAGGTGTTAGTTATTAATAGTTTTATTCCTTAAGTGTTAAACAAAACGATTAATCAATGTCTCTATTTAAAGAATATCAAATCATTTCTTAGCGTCAAAATATTTCCTGATTTCAAATTTATAATTTATCAGAGTGTAAGAAATTAAGGCCATATACAGCCGTGGTGTTAGGATTATCGTCGTAGGAAATGGACTAGGTGACACGAGTTCTAAACCTGGACGAGGCTGTTAGTATTTTTCTTTGTGCCGATATCCCCAGAAAAGGGATGAATACATATCTTCTTCCATCCCAGCTAGGGGTAAATAGTACTGCTGTGTGTGTGTGTGTGTGTGTGCGAAGAATATTAAATTTATGAGGGAGGTAATGTGATGGTGAATGTATGGTTGCTGGAAGAGAGATTTCTTACCTTATCTTGGCTTACTTATACCCTCTTTATATTGATATCCTATAAGTAAGCTATTCGCCAGCGTTTATCTTTCTATATATGATAGCTAGTAAATTCCTCACCTCGAGCACATTTGACAGCTTGGTGAAACGTAAAACTAAAAATTCACGAACGTTTGTAACGTGTTAATGCTATCGTAACGTTCGTAAGAAAAAAGAATTACTGATAAAAATAGTGTGAAATGTATAGAACTAGAAAAGTATGTTTAATAAGCATCAAGACTAAACCTCAATCTTCCAAGATGTACGAGCATCATTAAATAAGTTTCCAGACTTTTTTCGTATGGGCACTCTCATTGATAGTACACACATGAAACTCTAGTCCCCTTCGAAGTAACCTTCTCCGGCTGCAATGCACTTGTTGTACCGTTCCAATAACTTCTGGAAGGCTGCATGGAAGTCCTCTTGCGTGAGCGTGTCAATGACCTTCGTCACGGCCTCTTTCATCTCCCCAATTGTCTCATAACGACAGCCTTTGAGATTAGGGAATAACCAAATATCACAGTGAGCAAGGTCTGGACTATAGAGAGGGTGAGGAACTTTCTTGATGCTCATCTTGGTCAAATAGTCTGTGACAAGGATGGAGTTGTGGACTGGTGCATTGTCCTGCTGGAAATGCCACTGACCCGATTTGAAGAGTGCTGGCCTCTTCCCTAGAAATCTCTTCCTGAACTCCCTTAAAACCTCAACATAGTAACCCTAACCCTAACCCTTTGGCCAATTAACTCTGGTGTATTGACTTCCTTACTCCTCCCACACCTCTTATCATCCCTCACAGACTCCCTGCCTTCCTCGAATCTCTTATGTCACTCAAAAACTGATGCTTGATTCCTGCAAGATGGTCGAAAAGCAGTGTGAAGCATTCCATAGGTTTCTCTGGCATTTTTCCGAGTTTAAAACACAATTTTATTACATATCGTTCTTCTAAATTGTCCTCACATGTAGATTGCATTTTTGAAATTCACCAGCTGTGACAATCAGGCTTTAGTAGGGTGTATTCCAATTTCTGCTGTAGCTGTTCATTAGAACCTGAAATCATAAAAATTGGTCAGTCATCTCATAAGATGTATAGCAATAACATTCTGAATTTTCAAGAGTCTATAACAATTTTAAATGCCTGTACAAAAAAGTCTGGAAACTTATTGAATGCACCACGTATATATCTTTGCTGAGCAAGATAAAAAAAAAAGTTTTGAGAAGATGAAATTGTCAGAAAAAGAATAACCATAAACAATTTACAGTAAAAAAAATGTAACTAGTTTGACAAATTAAGTAAATCTTTTAAATCAATAAAGAAAAAAACTTTTAAAATCTCCCTATAAGACTATTTATGAATTATTATCTTTATATAAACAGAGTGAGAGATAGATAGATAGAGAGAGAGAGAGAGAGAGTTGCTGATTGCAATCAAGTTGATTTCCTTCCAATCTGTTGAAGATTCGTTAAGAATGTTCATCAAATGCAGTTGGATGTTCGTTGGAATCAGCTTCTCTTATTGGACATACGCCTCGGTGTACTTAAAGGATCAAACCAATCAGAATATTTTTCACGCATTCTGATTAGTCCACCAAGTCTTCGAATAATGAAAGCTGAATTTTCTGAATGAAAATGGCGAGACACGAAAACGCATTGTATATCTTCTAAAATCTGGAAGAAATAGAAAAGAAAGACACAATCAGACTGTACGACGTGCAATGCAGAATTTCGAAGAGTCCGTCTATGAAATTCGACCAAGAAAGAAGTGACTGACGCTTACTCCGCCGAATCCTTTGAAATGTTTTAGTACATTCTCTATAGATTTAAATTCATTGTCTTTTTAATTTAATGGTCTACGACCAGGGCTAGACAACCCAATCGGCTCTACTATTTGACCCAAAGCTGATCAATACGAATAACATTACTGATAAGGGAATACAGTCTCAAAATTTCAGCTCGGCTCGCCGATACTATTTTCGTCATCAATAACAATAAAATCATCTGAACCTTTTACACCAATTTATATCTAGTTTAAATGCCCTTGTAGCTAAAATATAACTATTATGATCAATATATTACAAACATTTCGTGTATGTAAGTATTCTATAAAAAGATCATGCCATTGCAAGATTATTATCAGAGCAGTACATTTAAAATGCACTAACATACAGAATAAAGAAATTTCCCCTTTAGAAATGAATAATGATATTGTAGAGTCTTCATTAGAGTTGAACGTCATTCCTTCCTATCTATCTATCTATCTAGTTACCTAGCACGCTAACTAGCGAGCTGTTAATCTGTCCTTCTGATCTATATTTGAGACTGTCTATCTAATACTCTTGCGATGGCTTTGAATCTAATTATTCTTCCTCCAGCCCTGTGCAATGAGGAAAATTGTGAAAATGGTTGTCAGATAATAAATGAAGATTATTGTCGGACCTATTAATAAAATATCAGAAGTGAGAAATTTGTCTTGGATTTACTGGAAGCGAATGGTAACAAGATTTGAAAATTATACAAGTTTTAGCGAAATTCTTACCAATCAAAATGTCTCACAGCTTTTAAAATCAGTGGCCGACGGTGTTTCTTTTTCGTTTTTAAACAACTCACTCCAGTAAGAAACCATCGGCTAACGCTGGTGTGAAAAACTTGAGAATGAGTAAAATAATAATAATAATAAGAAGAAGAAGAAGAAGAAGAAGGATAAATACCAAGACCTTGCTTGAAACTGAAAAAACTACGGACCATAAAAGTGACGGTGATACTCTAAATTGTGAATTGCTTTGGCTTTTTGGTTTAAGGACATATCAATCTTCAAGGCTTATTTAATTCCAAATCCATCCTTGCAAAAGAATAATAGTGGCACAAGTTAACCAATAGCTGCGAGGATCAGAGGCTTTCATATCTTTTTTAAGGCTATTAGTCCCAAAATGAGTGCCATAGCACGACTGGAGTTCGAACTCGCTTTCTACCACACTGTAGACTAACACGTTAGCCACTTCGCCACGGGGACTCCTTCTTCATTTATTTATTTATTTATTTTCAAAACAGCAGCAACGGTTGCCTATGATAAAGATGACCTATATTTTCACTTGAATTAAATAGGTTATTTTCGCGAAATCTTGGAGAACGGAAATCCTTTTGTAAACAAATACATTGAGAATATATTTATAACTTAATGGCAAAGTTTTTACTACCAAAAAAAGCATTGAACTCTAATTTTTTTAAATTTAAATTTAAATTCATTTCGGGGTGGGCTCAGACTGTTACTTCATTGGATGTAAAAGAAACCATTTCAGTATTGCTAATCTGAACGTTTTTTGCCAGATGTTTGGATATAGATATGATAAGCAACAGTGAATTTACTTTGCTCTTACTATAAAGAAACTACTTATTCATTTCAGATTCTGAAATTTAAACAGCCCAGATAGTTTACTTAGAGACATATGTAACAGTATGATAATTTTTGAAAATATTTAAAAGAATGTAAAAGGAAAGAAAGAATGAGAGAGAGACAGAGAGAGAGACAGACAGACAGAGAGACAGAGAGACGGAGAGAGAGAGAGAGAGAGTGAGAGAGAGACAGAGAGACGGAGAGAGAGGAAGTGAGAGAGAGACAGAGAGACGGAGAGAGAGACAGAGAGAGTGAGAGAGAGACAGAGAGACAGAGAGTGAGAGAGAGAGAGTAAAAGCAAGAAAGAAAAATACAGTGAGTAAAAGAAATTGATAAATAAATAAATAGAGGTAAAGCAAGAACGTAAAAGGAAGTATGAGTAAAAGAAAGTTTGATTAAAGAAAGAAAGAAAGAGAGAAAGAAAGAAAGAAAGAAAAAATAAGTCTGAATAAAAGAAAGTTCGATTAATAAAAGAAAGAAAGAAAGAAAGAAAGGGTAAAGAGAAGAAGGAGAAAGTATAAAGAAGAGAGAGAAATATATAAAGAGAATAAAAGAGAGATAATATTTCCAGGAGCAGCACAACCTAGGAGGCATTCATCAAAATTACTCTGAACTAAATTAGGACTATTTCCCTCTCCTTCCTTGTCAATGCACTTAATTCAATGGTAAATATTACCAAGAAGTTAATTTCAGATCAAACTTCAGCCTATAATTTTAGTCGCTTCAGAACAACTGATCCACCTTTGTGTGTTCAATAAAGTTAATATCCAAAATGTAAAAAAAAAAAAAATGTCCTTTTATTTTTCAACCTTATCTTCTTTATTTCAATGCTCTTAAATCAAGGATTAATATTTTACAGTTGAAGTTTCAGATGAAAATTCATCTAATGTCAGGCTTACTAATGCACCTTGGAATATAAAATTTTATAAGTATACAAAAAATATTTCAAATATCAAGATCATTGGTTCTACTAGTTTCTGATAGATAAGTTATTGGCTTGAAAAGTTTTCATTGCAGCCTGCAACTGAATCCAGAAGGAAGACACACAAGAAAGAGTTTGTTCTACCTATTTCATTCTTAAAGGTTAGAGAATCGTGTACGATCCTATATACATTTTTGGCGTAGTTGTTTCTCAAGAGGGTTTTTTAAACACAGTCATATCAAATATAAGTAATTTTAAACATATCTATTTAACGTATAGATAGGAGCCTAACACATATTATCATTCCGGGTTAAAATGGACCTGGAAGTAATAGAAATAAAGGTGTAGTCCACATTTTACAGATCTATAGAACTGAAGCTTCACCATAAGATTTAGTTTAGTCTAATATTCAGGACATTCATTTTGGTTGGGGCCCGAGTAAGCCCCTCCGATTTTGGGGGGTTACAGGGTTTCAGTGCTGTAGAATTTGATAACAAATCATCATCATCATCAAGTCGTGCTGATAGGACAGTTCCCTGACTCTCTCTCTCTCTCTCTCTCTCTCTCTCTCTCTCTCTCTCTCTCTCTCTCCCATCCATTTCTATTGTCCATCGCTCCTGGTAAGTCTTTTTGACTGCACCAAGTGTCCACACTCATCTGATGTATCTAAGTTCTTGTTGGTCGGCCAACCCTAGCGTATTCAGGTGTACGAATCCATAAGGCAACGTCGCCTATGAGTTCGTTATTATTTCCCACCAGTTCCTAACATGTCTTGTTCGTCTTACTTGAATGATCTCATATAAAGAGGAAAGATGGAGCATATGGTCTCCCCAAAGAAACTGTTACAGCTATAATGATGCTTTACAAAAATATAAAAGAAATGGTTCGTTCAACTGATAATGACACCGACTTCATCGACATTATCACTGGAGTCTTGAAGATTCATTAGCGCCATATACGTTTATAATCTGCCTAGATTACGTGCTGCGAACGTCAATAGATTTGATAATAATAAAAAAAAAAATGACAAGAAGCGGACAATATTCCTCAGTAACAAGGACAGATGTAGACTACGCAGATGATCAAGCGCTACTCGTAGTTAATCCCTGATAAAATCCATTTTGATTGGATGATGTACCGCCAGAAATAATAAAATCTTAGCATCTTTTATTAAGAAAGAAGTTAACATTTTATGAATATTATTGGGAGTGTACTAATTTATGAACCATAATATAGACATATTTTTCCACACATGATGTGTTAGATATATTCAGGTAGGTCCAGCAAAGAAAAAAAAACCTATTTAATTCGGTATTCAGTTTTTAGTTGTTTTTTTTTAAGGTTGCTGACAACTTATGCACACCCCAAAAGTTATGAGGTGAGACGTATTGTTCAGAGAGGCGTAAACAGCTATAAATGGTATGCACGAAAGATGATTTGTCCAACAATCATTGTAGCAATTATGAAAGAAGATGATATGTCTCCATGGCGTCGTGACTATCGGGCTGAACTGCAATATAGCAGTAAATGAGATCAACATCTTGTCATGATATTTCACTTTTGGACTAATACTCTTCGGAAATATATAGACACCCCAGTCATACATTAAATAATACCACATTTGTTTGATTACAATGAGGACTTTGGCATTAAATAACCCACGGAGTATGATATGCATTAAAATGTCGGTATTACCCCTCTACCTATAATGATTTTAACTCTTACTTCTTTAAGATGTCACACGAAGCTTGAAGTCATATCTTTGTCTTTCAGTGTATTTCTTTTTGGCTAGTGAACTAACGATCGGAGCATCCCTTGTATATATATATATATATATATATATATATATATATATATATATATATATATATATATATATATATATATAAGTAGTAACTTTCCTCTGTACCATTGAGTCTCAATTAATATCGATAATTTTTCTAAGGGGAATAACATTGGCGCCATAATAAACTGTGAGAAACAATTATAAATCGCCTCGAACTGAATTGAAATACAAATTTTAGGAGTCACTATGTCGGTGAAAGAACGTTTTACAAAGGCAATGCGCAAATAATTAAAAAAAAAAAGGTTGTATGCAGATATACACAACCCACAGACAAGTACGATTTGATTTCAAAGGAATTATTAATAAAAAGCGATGAATAATTGTTATATTTTACAAGATTAAAAGTTGCCTTCGTTCATTCACAATTTTAATAACAAGTTGAAAAGAACTGAAAAGGTTTTTTTTTTTGTAAATTTATTAAGACATAAACCAGTGGAAAAATCAAAAGGAAAAAAACTGAATTGAGGAAATTTTTCAAGTGCATTGGCTTACCTATTTTAAAGATCACCTCTTGGAATTTGTTTTTTTATTTTTATCAACCACAGTTTATATATACACACACAAACACAAACACCGCCCCTAGTAGATTTATCCTCATATATTCTAAAAAAGAACAATCCACACCAACTGTCTTCGGACGCTGACTGGATATTACTAATATATATATATAGATAGATAGATATAACAATTAGAATATTGCTAAGGGCTGAGTTGATGATATTATCTAAGAATAGACTTAAAGAATCTATTTCAGATTATGACGATGATAAAAATGATGCAGAATATAAAGTATTTTCATGTATAATGACAAAATCTGGTCTGATGATTGCCAAGCTGATGACTGACTGTCACCGCTGACTATGTTAACGCTATCCTAACTTATATGCATATGTATGTATATATACGCGTATGTGTGTGTGTGTGTGTGTGTGTGTGTATTAGCATAAGACACATACACAAATACACGCGTATATATATATATAAGAAGGTTTGCAATAAAATCTGATGTCATGGGAAAAGGAACACAATATCAAAAATCAAATTGACATATTTCAATATAAAGATAGCTTTTTCTTATGGCGAAAGATATCGATTTCATTTTCTATGTTGTCTTACTTTTCTCATATAAATATTTAAAGTGAGTGTGTGTGTGTGTGTGTGTGTGTGTGTGTGTGTGTGTGTGTGAGAGAGAGAGAGAGAGAGAGAGAGAGAGAGAGAAAGAGAGATAGATAGAGATAGATAGATATATAGATAGATAGATAGAAAGAGAGAGAGAGAGAGAGAGAGAGAGAGACGCCTCAGTATGCTCATGTTTAAATGTCAAGTTGTCAATGTTTTTGGCAAATATTTCCGGCATTTAAAAGTCAGAAAATAAACTTAAAGCTTCAACTATATATATATATATATATATATATATATATATATATATATATATATATATATATATATACTAGTGTAACCCAAAAGAATTCAGGGACCGTCAGAAGAGATTTAATGCCCTATATACGCTCTGAATGTAAATTTTCTTGTATACCTGTAAGGAATAAGTGATGTGACAATAGCCATACATCGAGCACTCACATAGATTTATATACATAAACTAAACTGAAACTGAAACTGAATGGAGGTGCCCGTGGTGTAATGGTTATCGTCGTAGGAAATGGACATGGCGACACGAGTTCAAATCCTCGACGAGACTAACTGCATTTCACATAGCACTAATACCCTTGGGAAAGGTATGAATCCAATTATTCATCCTCCAGCTATGGGTAAATAGTAGGACAGGCTAGCTTCTTCAGCCTTGGTGAGGCAACTAGTCTAGGAGAATGAAAACTCTGACATCAAACCAGTTAAAATCCGCTTAAAAATTGACCTTTTGTCATATCCTGCCCGGGCGGAGGGGTTGGGTAAATATGGTCAGAGAAAAAAGAATTACTGTAGATTTTAGAAGACAGGAGAAAATACACTTTGAATGTGTTATAGCGTAATGGTTTTTAGACAGGCAGCAGTATAGAAAGAATCTTGTTGCTTATTTTATCGCGAAATTTCTGTTATGAAATTAGTGTTATATAGAAAGAATTTCCAAAATGTTGATCAAAGGGAAATGTAAACCTGGTGAATTATTCTGTGACGAAAGAGAATAAGGGAATGTAGACATCTCAAGATCATTGTTTTGAAAAACAATTTGATTCGTGCGTTGATAAAGGGAAATTATTAAAATGTGTTGACATTTTGAAGTTAACCGTCCTGATCAAAGTGAACTTTTCTCGCTAAATTTAACGCCGGAATTCGATAGAGAATTCTACTGAAAGCCGACAGACTTTTAAAGTCACACCCACACCGACTTTGACAAAGTTAGGGATATACATAAATTAAACTGAAAGAGAAAGAGAATCAAATTGAATGGGAGTCGGATCAAGGTCAGACGAAGCGAAATGGAATCAGAACAGGGTTAGTGAGATCTAGGCAATAAGATGAGATCGAAGTCGAAATAGCTGTTGGAAGAAAGGTCAGAGCAAACAGTTTTTCCGAGCTCTGAGGTTTATTGACCTTGTACCAGACAGTCCTGAGTAGAGAAATTGAGGAAACCGTCGAAATATGACGTTGACAAGAAAAACAAATATAAACGCTGTAAAGATTACCTTGTAACAAACTGCTAGAGTAGAAGATTAAAGATAAGCTACTACCAGACGGTCTTTGATAGAATTTACCCTTATGTAAGAGCGTTGAAAGTAAAATATGGTTAATGACATTTTCTTTAATAAACACTAAATACAATTATTGTCACAAATCTGTGTTGTTTTTGTTTCTAGGAGCAGATCTTTTTTACTACTTAATTGTGCATTGGCATTCGTTATTTGCTAAGTGGTGACTCCAATTAACATTTGATTCGTAATCCGGATCTTAAAAACACAACGTGGGCTTCATGGATCATAACGTTCGGTTATTCAAGATATTCCTGGCGCCGCGACCAGAATAAGCCCCCTGGAAGACCCCGTGTCTGTCAACACCCTGCAGTGCCCCGTCCGCTCATGTAAGTACACCGCTACCATTTTTTAATAAAATATCTCCTAGGCCAAAAACACTAGGATTTTATAATTTATCGGAGAACACTATACAATCAAAACATATTATTTGGCATAATCTATTAAAAACTACAAAGAACAGAAACTCAGTTAGCAAACAGAGAAATGCATATATATATATATATATAAAGGATGTTATTATTTTTGGATTGCTGCATATTTATATTTTTGATTACCGAGTTTCAATAGTGTAGAGTTTGATAATAAATAATAGATAACAATAGGTATTATAATCACATGTTTTTGATTGAGGAGAAACTTTTTATGAAAAAAAAATGATAGTGTGTATTCCTTTATGGATGATACTGTATACATTTGTATGTATGTATGTACTTTTGAAATAAGCAATTCAAAGTGAAAAGACGATTTCCAAGATTCTTAGGAAAGCAAATATTCGTTCAATAGACATTAAGGATACACTCTTGACATAAACAATTAAAAATAAAAAGACCTAAATAAAGACGGTATATTTCCTGGGCAGTCCCCGAGGAAAATGATGGTTGAAAAGTTTGGGTTATCTAATAGGAAGACTTATGACAACTGGTGAGAAGGAAAATCTGAAAAACTTACAGTTGATTCAGCTACCAATCATTTTGCACTGCTTGTCATTGGATTATAGCTGTGGATATTTCAAGGGTAATAAGTGAGTTGCACGAATACATGCGATCGTGATTTTTCTGTGCAGATCTTTCCTCAAAGTTAGAAGAATGGCGTTTTATAGACTTATAGTGATCAATGAAGAAATCACGATCTTCGGACAAGAAGAAACAATCACTATGTATGTAGGTATGTATGTATCTCTATTCCTCTCAGTTTCTCTCTCTCTCTCTATATATATATATATATATATATATATATATATATATTGCCCAGTCGGCTGGGGGTGTAGAATACATCGACTGCTTCTCTTCAGAGGAGTAAGACCCCACAAACGATGCGGAGTCTCCCTTCATTGCCATCGCTCCCAGATCCACTCTGGACCGGAGTCACAAAGGAGTCACCTGATAAGGTCCTATCTGTTGGTCAAGTAGAACAAAACTGTACTAAATTACTTGAAATAAAACGTATTTATGCTAAACTGAAGTGTTTTAAATAGAACTGTTTCGACATTGAAACTGTTTGTAAACAAAAACTGAACTTAAGCAAAACTGAATTGTTTGTAATTTAATTCGGGATTAAATGACCCGAAAAGGGTTGATATGTCGTAAAACAAATCAACCAAACAACCAAACAACCAACCTCTCTCTATCTCTCTCTTTCTCTCTCTCTCTCTCTTTCTCTCTCTCTTTATATATATATATATATATATATATATATATCAATAGATTTTCATACCAAAATTGTTAATTTTCATTGCTCAAGAAGCAGTAATTGTTGCATCTGTATTTGTGCATTTTTTGTACAGTGAGTGTTTTGATTTGGAACGCTGCCTTCTTTTGAATTTCTTTGAGATGACAGATGATAATCCTTGAATTTTCTCGCAAGTTTTGAAGGATCAAAACTCAACAAGTTTGGTCAAAATACATTTTTAACCAATTCGAATCCTAGATGAATCATTTTGCTTTTTATCTAATTCTGAGTTTTGTACAAACATAATGAGAATTTTACTTATATATACAGAACACTTTATATATACACACACATATACATATGTATAACAAGAGAGAGAGAGAGAGAGAGAGAGAGAGAGAGAGAGAGAGAGAGAGAGAGAGGCAAGGAACAATTATGTACTCTTTAAATCTAACAAAATCAGACGTGCTGAATACTAGCTCACCTGAAGGTCGACAACCTGAAACTCTGAGTCGTGATATTTTATCCAGTTTTATTATATTGTATTATACTTGTAATATATTGTGACATTGCACTGCCTTTTCTGGTTGTAAAACCTTTAAGGATTAAAAACACTTTCAGCTTTAAATTCTAATCATAATTATATATATATATATATATATATATATATATATATATATATATATATATGAGACAATATTTAATTCAGTAAATCCCGAATTGGGAACAATTCCAAGCAGGACTCACAAAATATTCAAATATAGAATATTAAATTTAAGTAATCCCAGTCAAGAGCTCAATACAAATAAAATCTACAAAGCAAATTATTTTTCAAAAAAAAAAAGCAATCGATCACATTAAGATAATAAATTCATTTCCATTCTGTTGAAAAGCATTGATATAAATCAATGCTCTAAAAAAATTCACAGGATTTCTTCAGATCAAACAAGAAAATGGATTAAAATAACTTTTTCACATTTACAACCAGATATAGAAAACCAAAACAAACAAAAAATTTTTTTTATTTCTCCTCCATAAATGTAACCCTTCCCAATCCAATAGCCATAAGTATCAACTTATTTTGTCACCTAAAAAACATCCGGTTTCATCAGACTTCAAATTTAACAGGAAATATTTGCAGCTACAAAAATACATGTCTATCCAAACTATTACATGAAAAAATTATTATTCAAACATATCTAATTTTCGTACATCATTATATATATATATATATATATATATATATATATATATATATATATATATATATATATATATATATATATATTGAATATCTAGGTTTTACCTGGAATCGAATTCTTACCACAGCTATCAGAAATAAATTAATATAATATTAGCCGTTAAATCCTAAACGTGTTGAAATTCTCAGTTTTCCTTCGCCTAAACTGTTTACCGAGGCTAATGAACCCATCTCTTACAAGAACCCATCCCTTAAAAGGACCTAGCCCTTAAAAGGACCAAGCCCTTAAAAGGACCTAGCCCTTAAAAGTAAAATAACCGCAGTGTTGTAACAATAACCTTGAAAATGAACTCATCAGCTCAAATGAATTACTGAATAGCAATTTATAGTAATAATTAGTAAAGAAAAGTTTGACTGTTCTCTCTTGATGAGCTGGTTAAATGTAAAGCTACCAAATTTAGAATGCCTACTAACTGGACCCGGAGTAAAGTTTTAGTGCAAAACCTTCTTTTCTTCTTTATAGAAGAAAAAGAGAACATTCATTATGAGGGCGTTTCAAATATCAATCAGTGGGAAGCCACGTTGATAAAAGATGTAATTATTTATACATAATTTAATTTTCAAAACTTTAAAAGCCCCCACCACCCAAAAAAAAATGAATAAAAGATTGTTTTACTAAAATAATTATTTACATTTAATCAGAGATTACTAATTAGATTTATTGGCTGTTCTTCAAGTTTTGGAGATGTAAAGTAATTATATTGTATCATTGCTTAGTTGGTACTAACAGCCTTGATATAGCATTATTTACTTACGACTGAAAATCCTGATTAAAGAACTAAAATATTTAGATTGGTAAGTTTAAGTGACATTCAATTAAGCAAAAGAAAAAGAAAAGAATTCTCTGAGGAAATTCATTAAATTTTTCACATGATATAAAAGTGTCTTTGGTACATATATATATATACAGTGACACACATAAGTATTGGATACATGTTATTTTCTGTTATAACTCTAGTTTATGTTCGCCATTTTGCCTGATATTTGGTAAGTAATATCTCGTAAAGTTGTTTTAGTTGTATGTGTAAGGAAAATTAAAAACTCGTGGTTGAATCCTTTTTTTTATCAAAGTTTAAAATTACCCTATGCAAAAATATTGGATACATGACACTTTTCAGATTCCAAATCGAAAATTTGAATTTTAAAAGACTTTAGATATTCAAATTTTCGATAGTATTGGAATGTTGTATCTGACCAATCCGAGAAGCACACAATTTTTTACAAGATAGTGCTACTAATCATCTGACTCTTTAATGTACATTTTGCCATTAAAGGATTAAAAATGGCAAAAACTAAAGAATTATCCAGAGATATGCGAGATAGAATCATTGAACGTCACAAAGGAGGACAAGGTTACCGAAAAATTAGCAAAGAAATGAATCTAGCACTAAGTACTGTAGGAAATATCATCAGAAAGTATAAGAAGTATGGCGATGGTACAGCAAACCTTCCAAGAAATTGAAGTCCGAGAAAAATAAATGAGCGTACTTCAAGGTGGATCAGTAGAAATGTGCAAATAAACCCCTTCATTACTCGTTCTGAAATTAAAACTGATGTTGAGGGTGCTGGAATTAATGTAAGTAAGGATACCATCAGCAGAGCTCTATATCGTACAGGCTTTCATTCAAGATCACCGAGAAAAGTGCCTTTACTGAAAAGCAAACATGTCAAAGACCGATTAAAGTTTGTCGAAACTTATGAATAGAAAGGTCAGCAGTTTTGGGAAAAGGTTATCTGGTCGGATGAAACGAAAGTTGAACTATTCGGAAGGAACTCAGCGACAAGTGTTTGACACAATACCACCCCCACAGTTAAGTTTGGGAGTGGTTCCATTA
>OY757909.1:6870709-6913209 GCA_963585895.1 Sepioteuthis lessoniana
TAACAAGATTAGATTAAAGGATAATAATGATAATTCTTTATTGCAGAAAACCAACAGGAAAAAAAAATGAAAGTTGGAATTGGTTCACATACCCGAGACCAAGAAACAAATAAACAAACAAAAAAGAAAACAATAAAAACGGGTGGTTTTATTAGTTCCTTTATACTTTTGAGATGTTGTCAAATGTTTGTTTTTTTTTTTTTTTTTGCTACTTCCTCATCGTGTTGGTTAAAGAGCTTGTAAAACAGATCAATTATAACCGAGTCGTTACCTCAATCCTCTCTCTGGGCGCTATATTTGGGGGCTAGTGCAAAATTTAAGCTATACTTAGTTATATTTTTTTAGGCTTGTCCGCCAACTCAGCTTAAAGATTATTGATTGATTTAAAAGTCTTGCTAACCCGTCTGGGGTTATTCTATGCCAAGTGGTTAGGGAATCGTGTACATTGTACATTTATATTTACATTTTTTGCATGGTTGTTTCTTTAGAGTTTTTGTTTGCACACAGTTATATGATTTCAAGTATTTTTATCTAATACAAATAACTTCACACAGTTTTATTGTTTCAAATATTCCTATGTAATACCAGAAATTATATATACTTTTATAATATTTTACACACCGATATATTTCTTTGTTTAATAGCATATAAACCTTCGAGGGTTATTTAATGCTAAAGACATCCTTGTAGAAGAACAGTAGTGGTAGCCGGAAATTTAGAGGATAAAATTTGCAATATAAAGGAATTTGGAGACAATAAAATATGCGATGTAAAGAACTTAGAGTAAAATTTAATGCGAAGGAAATGACACTAAAGCCAAACTGGGTAATGTTTTTTTTTTTTTTTGGAGTGGGGGCTTCAGTGTGTAATTTTAAACGGTGAATTCAAACGGTAAGTTCCACAGCTTTCTAGTTCGAATACTGATTCGAAAAGATAACACAGATAATAAAGTTTTTAAAAAGGAATTTTATACAAAGCAAAAAAGAAAGAAAGGGGGTAGAAAAGATAAAGTGTTGCAAATTTTAGTGTAATTTGCAGGAACTTATCTGAGAGAGTGTCCGGGAAACAAATATCTTTGAATTTGAGAACTTTTTTTTTCTTTTCAGTTTTGTCGAAATGTTTCACTTCTTATTTAATTTCGAATCTTCTGTAAAGTTATCTTTTCAGCAGAATTCTCGGGTTGAATTTTCTTTCAGTTGTTTAACTTGGTAGAATTTCAGTTGTCGACTTAAGTTTAATTTTACTGTTATTTCTTGGGAAGTTTCTTACCTGTTTGAAATACTTGTCAGCCATTCAAGAAGCGAGTGACGAAACTCTTCTGCTGGCTATTTTTCCTGTCTTTCAATTTGGTCCCCGGATTCGTACTTTCATTTGATTTTGGTTTTATTTTTTGCGAAGCTTCTTGCCTGTTTAAAATACTTATCGGCTATTCAAGAACCGAATGACGAAACCCTTCTGCTGGCTATTTTTTCATGCCTTTAAAGTTGGTCCCTGAATTCGTACTGAGGGTCCCAATAGTAGTTCTCGACAATTATTGGGAGGTAGCTTTTTGGTGCCGTATTGTCAGGGATTACTTCTCCCTTTTCCACACTAGCCAAATCAAGTGCCGCACGTGGTCGGTTTGGGGTTTTTTCTTTGAAATAAATCTTTATATCATATCTTTTCCAGAGGTATTTGTCCGAGAGTGAGTGTCATAGCCAAACTGGAGTTCAAACTCTCTACGAAGTCACAGCACCCCAGGAATTCCCCAGTTATATGGTTTCAGGTAAAAAGTAATAACCCTTAGTAATAATAATAATCGTTTATTAAAATTATAGCAACAAGAAACTTTTATCAATAAAAATTATTTCCAGTTACATGGTACCAGTTATTCCTATCAAATAATTTTCGATAAATTTATAAGAACCATTGTTGACTTGTATTACCATTCTGAGTTAAAATGGACTTGTGACCAATATCCATAAGTTAGTGATTCCCAGAATTCCAGAACTAAAGCCTCACGGCCACCAGCCCCCTATCACGAAAACTATTCAAGTTAGACGAACCAGACATGCAGGACACTGCTGGAGATGCAGGAACGAGCTCATAAGTGATGTACTCCTATGGACCCCCACACATGGCCGTGCAAAAGCAGGACGACCAGCACGAACATACATTCAGCAGCTATGTGAGGATACGGGATGTTGTCCTGAAGACCTACCTAGGGCGATGAACGATAGGGAGGAGTGGCGAGAGAGGGTCAGGGATATCCGTGCTACCAGCGCGATATGATGATGATGATGATCATCATACCCAGGGCATCCACTTTTGCGGGCGGTGGGTCTTACCAATTTTTTGAGTAGTGCAAGCCCCCACAAAAAAGCTGAGTAAATCTAATAAGATTATAAGAGAAAAAAAAAAAACGGGAATTGTCAAAGCAAAAATGAAATGCCATAGATTGTGACTAAATAATTTCATTACAAGTCGTATGATCAAAACAGCAAGAAAAAAAAACATACTTCTTAAATGAATTAATAATAAACAAATTGAACAACTATATAAACAAAAATATTACTTTATCAGTAATAATGAGGCACCATGTTATAAAATAAAAATAACTCAAAAATAGTTGTTTGGTTTTATGATATGCCAACCCTTGTTGGATATTTAAGGCCGAAGTCAGTCTTTTTAAAATCATTATATGGTTTCAAGAGACTATTTCTCCTCAATAATAATGAGATCTTTTAAACTATTATAGATTCTGACAACTATTCTTAGTACAAATAATCTGCACGTAGTTATATGGTTTCAAGGAAATTCCTATTTGATAATAATTCGCAAATAATAATTCATCTTCAATTTATTATTCTTTCCTTTCTTTTGGCTTTACTTTTGTTGGTTATTTGATTCAAAAGCGATCCTTGTTTTAGTAAAATTGATTAGAAATCACCTATCAAATTTCATAGCGGAAGATATAAATTGTTATCAATATGGTTTCTTCAATGGTAAATCAACATTATCTAATATTTTTGAAAATATTGATATTATAAATGAATATTTGATTGAAGGGGAGATAATGCGGATATTATATATTTGGATTTTTGCAAGATAGGTAGATCATTGAGAGTAGAAATTAGTAACAATTATTTTGAAACACGGAATATAACCGCCGTCATTCCTCAGGGGTCGGTACTTGGACATTTGTTTTTTTATATTCATAAATGATTTACCTTATGTAATAGAATTAGAAATAGGACTATTGGAAGTTAAACAACTTATTAAAACGTTATCAAAAGACATAACACAGATGGATCTAGATAAATAGTCAGATTGTAAAGATATTGGGAAATTAAAATTTAACATAGAAAAATGTTAAGTTAATGTTACACACAGTTAAATGTCAGAACAGTTCTATTTCAAACAATTCAGTTTAGCATTAGTACACAGTTTAATTGTCAAAAACATTTCAATTTCAAGTTATTCAGTTTAGTCAAACAATCATAATTCGAACAATTTAGTTTAGTATAAGTATAGTTTTTGTTTACACACAGTTAAATGTCAGAACAGTTATATTTCAAACTATTTAGTTTTGCGTAACAGCATTACTGGAACCTTAATATCTGATTGTTTAGTCATATCCAGAACATTCGTTTTGTGTATGTATGTGTGTGGGTGTGTGTGGGGGGTCTTACTCCTCTGCAGAGAAGCAGTCGGTGTATTCTACAGCCTCAGCCGACTGGGCAAGTCTTAATATGCGATGTCTCTGAGAGGAATGTATTTTGTAAAACGTGTGTTAGTGTTAAAGTTCAAAGTGTTTGCTTGATAAGAATAAATTGAACTCAAAACATTAAAGTTGAAATAAAGTAGCAGGGAAATAAAAAAAAGTGAATAGGAAAGGTGATCTTGGGGTCGATTTTTGGGATACATTTAAAGCTGAAAATAATATTTTGTCAACTTTATTGAGGGCAAAAAAGACTGATTGGCTAGAATGGTTAGAAATGTTATTTCAAGGGAATCAAATATTACTTTAAGTATGTGTATTTATATATGAAACTTTTACAACCTCATATGAAATATTGTACTTAAAAGCTTGGGTTTCAGTGTCCTGACATGGAAATTGGAATGGAATATTGAGATTGGAGGGCATACAACGAAGAGTAACAAAACTAATAAATAAGTAAAATATTACAGTTACAGGGAGAGATTAAAGAAATTAGGATGAACTACTTTACAAGAAAAAATAATGAGCGGTGATCTAACAGAAACTTCCAAAATAACAATAAAATGGTTGACATTTTTGTTTTTCTCCTCGAATTAGAAATTTAATGTCAAGGGAGATTTCAAACACTAAGTCTTTTAAGTCATTGTTTGCAATAACCGATTGCGTGAACGGTAGGGTGTAGACTGATAATGTCTGATAGGGTCTGCAGGGGGAGGGGAGTATGATGTTGGATGACCCAAAACTCTCCAAGGAACCAAGCAAAACATTACAGATGACACCCTCCGGCGCTAAATGTATTAAGGTGTATATTTAAAGTCGTAATTATATTTTTAACTCACAGAGTAACTTATTTTTGGAATAAATTTCTTAATCAGTTCAAAAACGGCAATAATGTCAAATAAAAAAAAAATTAATCAGATGATTTCTAAAATAATAGTAAGTAAATAAATTAAGTGCATTTTTTGGAACTAGCGGATGAACTACACTGCAGAATTTGATGTGTATGTAGATATTCTATTGATAATGTATATGTTTTGTGAAAATATTTTAAAGGGTGATGTAAGATGATAGTAAAAAGGGAAAAAGCTCACGGATGTATAACAAATAAACAAACAAACAAATAAACAAACAAACAATGATAATCATAGTCACTAAAGGATTGATAAAGGGACTGAAAGACTTGGAAATGGAAGGACGAATGGAGACTATCCAAACTAAAGCATTACTAAGATCGGCCAGAATACTGAGAAGACTTGCTATCACTCAAATTCCAGTGGAAGACCATCAGCTGACACCGGTGTGAAAAACTCTCTAGCGTGGATTGACAACAAAAAGACATATGATCTGGTCCTGCAAAGCTGGATATTAAACTGTCTCAAAATGTACAAGATATCAGACAAAGTCATAAGCTTTATCGAGAAAACCATGGAAACCTGGAGAATGAAATTTACAGCAGGTGGGAAAAGCTTAACCGAGACAAAGATCCAGAGTAGTATATTCCAGGGAGATGCACTATCACCATTGCTATTTGGAATAGCGATGATGACACTTAACCACATACTCAGGAATTGCACTGCCGGATACAAACTTTCTAAATCGTAAGAAAAAATCAATCATCTAATGTACATGGACGACATTAAAGTGTTTGCCAAAAACGAAAAGAATTGGAAACCCTAATACACGTAGTATGAATATACAGTCAGGACATGGGGATGGAATTTGACATAGAAAATGCGCCATGCTAATAAGGAAAAGCAGCAAATGACATCTAACAGACGGAATGGAACTACCAAATCAGGAAAAAATTAGAACGCTCGGAGAAAAGGAAACCTACAAATATTTGGGCATCTTGGAAGCTGACACCATCAAACAAATAGAGATGAAAAAAAAATAAGAAAGAGTATCCCAGGAAAACCAGAAAGCTACTCGAGACAAAACTATATAGCAGAAATCTCATCAAATGAATAAATACCTGGGTTGTCTCCCTTGTAAGAAAATCAGGACTATTCTTAAAGAGGACAAGGGAAGAACTTCAATAAATGGACCAGAGGACAAGAACATAAGGTCTTGCATCCCAGAGATGACATAGACAAAATGTGTCAATAAAAGGAGGAAGAGGTCTTGTCAGCATTAAAGGTAGCGTTGATGCATCGATACAACGACTCGAAGACAATATAGACAAGCGCATAGGAAGACTGATTACAGCCACCTGAAACAATCCTGACAATACAAAGATCAATCGAACAAAAATGACTAGAAAATAAAAATGGAAAGAAAAAACAACTGTGTGGACATTTTATGCAACAAATAAGCGACATCTCACACGAGAAAGCGTGGATGTAGCTAAGAAAGGGAAATCTTAAGAGAGGACCTAAATCTCTTCTAATAGCAGCATAAGACAACGCCATAAGGACCAACTATATCAAAGCAAGAATAGATAAAACAAAATAGAAAATGTTGGTAGAGTGATGATAGAGACAAAACGATCAATCACATAACAAACGAATACTGCAGATTAGCACAGAAAGAGTATAAGATTAAACAGGACTGGGTGGGCAAGGTGATCCACTGGGATTGTGCAAGAAGTTCAAATTTGACTATACGAACAGATGATAAATACGCAAACCAGAACATGTATTAGAAAACGTAATGCAGAAATTGCTCTGGGATTTTGAGATACAAACGGATCCCCTAATCTCGGCCAGATAACCTAACCTAATTATAGAAAATAAATAAATAAAAGGACTAGCCGAATAGTGGATTTGGCTGTCTCGGCTGACCACAGAGTAAAATTGAAAAAAACCGAAAAGAATAATAGATGACTGGACCTTGCAAGTGAATTGAAAAAAAAAAAAAACATGGAACATGAAAGTGATTCTAATACCAATTGTTATTGGTGCTCTTTGTACAGTCATCAAAAGATTGATAAAGGGACTGGAGGACTTGGAAATAAGAAGACGAGTGAAGACTATCCAGACTACAGTTTATTAAGATCTACCAGAATACTTAGAAGAGCCGGGAAAACTTGAGTAAACTTGCTGTCACTAAAACTCCAGCGAGAAACGCTGGTGTGAAAAACTAAAAAAGTAGAAACAATACCTACATATTGTTTTACCGATTGTTTGCTGTTTTGTTTCCTGGCGTCTGAGGCGCCCCAATTGGGGGAATACCGACGGGGCCGAAGGTATTTTTGGATTTTGCCGGACGCGTGTGGGCTGCGGCCATGCGTCCGGACCCACTTTAAAAAGCCCTTGTGTCGTACATGTCCGGTGGTGGGACAGAGAACAAATAAAATATAAAATAATAAAGTAGAAACCAGAAATCGTAAGGAATAGGTCTGTGTGGATATTTCAATCGACAAATTGGCGGGATTACACTCGAGAAGACCTGGACAGGGATAAGAAAGGGACACCTCAAAAAAGAAACTGAATCTCTCTTAACAGCAGCATAAAACAATGCCATAAACAGAGATAAAATGGTTAACCCCAAATTAATTGAGCATAAACAAGGACAAAAAGAGTACGACAGATGGGGAAAAGATGAGTCAGTGGTAATTTTACAAGAGATTAAAAATTTGATAATACTCTCAAATGTTATATGCAAAAACCACAATCTATCCAAGAAAAAAAGACTCAAGAAAATTCTCTGGATCCCTTAATCCCGAACAGAAGATTGCCCCTAGTTTTAATTAACAAGAAAAAAAAAGAACTTGTTATCTGGTGGATTTTTCTATTTTGGTCGACCAAAGAATGAAAATAAATGATTGCGAAAAAATAAACAAATACTTGGACCTTGCCGGAGACCTAAAAAAACAAACTGTGAAACATGTGAGTGACGGTGATACCAATTGTAGTTGGTGCACTTGGAACGGTCATGAAAGGCCAGGTAAAAGGACAAGAAGAACTGGAAATCCGAGGAAGAATAAGACCATCTAAGCCACAGCTTTTTTAACATCCGCTGGAAGACCATGAAATGTCCTGGAGACCTGAGAAGACTTGCTGTCACTCAGCCTCCAGTAAAAATTCATCAGCTAACGTTGGTGTAAAAACAACAACAACAACAACGACCACAGAATAAAACTGAAAGAATGTGAAAAGAAGGACAAGTACTTGGACCTTGCTAGGGAATTGAAAAAAACTATGGAATATGAAGGTGACAATTATACCAATTGTAATTGGTGCGTTTGGAACAGTAACTAAAGGATTATAAAAGGGACTGGAGGATTTGGAGGTTGGCGGACGAGTGTAGACCATCCAAACTACTACATTATTGAGAACGGCCAGAATACTGAGAAGAGTCCTGGACACTTGAGGAGACTTGCTGTCACTCAAACTCCAGTGAAAGACCATTATCTAACGCTGATGGGGAAAACTCTAATGAGTAAATAATCATAATAATAATAATAATAATAATAATAATAATAATAATAATAAGTAGCGTTATCAAAACAAAAAAGTCATGTGAGAGGTTACGTTTGAGTGGATATTTACCCCTTAGACATAAAGATCATTTCAAAATTGAAAATACGTTGATCTTCACGCTACTATAACAAATGGACTCAACGTCTGCATGTTTGATGGCGCTGTTACAAGTTTATAGAGAGATTTTGGAATGTTTTGTGGTCCTTACTTCAGGATCACAGTTTTTGGGAAAAAAAAAAACACAGATTCATGCTCTGTCACACACTGCTAAAGGCATTAAGAAATTCTTTGAAGGATTGAAAGATCATTATTCGTCTGATTTAAATTCCATTGAAAAGCTCCGGAGAATCATTAAGCTGCGATTGAGTGAATAACCTGCCCGACAAGCAACAAAGAACAATAAAAGGAATCTTTAAAAATAAAGTGTGTGGAATGACGTCACGCCTATTGAATGCAAGTGTATGATTGATTCAATGTCATGATCTATAGAAGCTGTTAACAAGGCCAAAGATGGATAGATGAAATATTGATTTGATATCTCAAAAGACATCATAATTTTCTTCTTTTCAATAAATTATTCGAATTTTTTGATAGGTGATAATTCTTAAAAATGTGGATCAAAAACTTGATTTTAAATATCCCATAAGAAATGATAAAGTAAAATCCATCTCTCAATTCTGCGAGACTCAAAAAGAAGGTAATCAAGACTGCATTAATAAAAAAAAAGAAAAAAGGTTTTAAAAATGTTATGCATTAAATATTTTATTCTAATATTTAGTATGTAGTTTCACACAAATACATAGAGTGATAGAGATAGATAGAGAGAGAGAGAGAGAGAGAGAGAGAGAGAGAGAGAGAGAGAGAGGGAAAAGAAAAAGAGAGGGGGCGAAAAACTGACTGTCATCGAGTGCCATTGACTGTGTGTACGCAATCCTAATTTAGATATTTATGAATATGGTTAAGTACATTATATATATATATATATATATATATATATATATATATATATATATATATATATATATATATAATCTCTGTCATTGATATTGAGCTCTATTTAATAATACCTCAAAATTTGGTCCACCATAAACTCACCAAGCGAGCTAGCAAGAACCATAAATCTCCACAAAATATATATATATATATATATATATATATATATATATATGTGTGTGTGTGTGTGTGTGTGTGTGTGTGTGTGTGTGTCGAAGTTGTACAAAGGAATTGTTCTGTATAATCAAGTTCATTTAAAAATTTCAGGCTAGAAATTATAAGGACTTAAAAATATTATTTCAAAGATTATTTTATCTTTTTTATTTTGGTATTACGATGTGAGTAAAAATGGATGATACTTTTTATTTATGATAAACTTAAAATTGTGTCTTTTATTTATTTATTTATTTATTTATCTAAAAAACGGTAAGCTGTTAGTTTCTACTTTGTAGGTAAAATCTGTGGTAGATCCTATTTCATTTGTTTAATCCGTAATTTTTATTAAGTCAATATTTTGCGGATATATAGATTATATAACATTTATAAAACAGAAATATTTAGAATCGTTGGGTATTATGTTGTTAAAGGGTCCTACTTCAAGAAATTCAGAAAAAGGCCAGCATTAACACCATTAAGAAGTGAACTGTTGTTTATAAAAAATAACAGGTGGAGGTGCCCGTGGTGTAATGGTTATCTTCGTAGGAAATGGACGCGGCGCCACGAGTTCAAATCCTGGACCAGACTAATTGCATTTCACATAGCACTAATACCCTTGGGAAAGGTATGAATCCAATAATTCTCCCTCCAGCTATGGGTAAATAGTAGAGTAGACTAGGTTCTTCAGCCTTGGAGAGGCAATTAGTCTAGGAGAAGGAAAACTCTGAATTCAAACCTGTTAAACTCTGCATGAAAATTGACGTTGTGTCATATCCTGCCCGAGCGGAGGGGTTGGGTAAATATGATAAAAAGATAACATTATATTGAAAAAAGCAATCTTTAGTGCATAATGTGTGAATTTTTATTTATTTTGTTAACTGGTAAAGGTAATCTAATATTAATTTTCTTTAGGTGATTTTCTAAACGTATAATGCATTTACTTAGAGGAATATTTGTATATATAAAAATGGTTATTGTAAATCCAAAGAAAGAATAAGGATATATTTTATAACAAGAAGGTCCACGAAGAGATCTATATTTTTTGAATTTATTTATTTTGTTCTTACATACGTGTTATATATATGTATGCTTCCAGCTTGTCGCTTTCGTCAGAGAACATATGTTGCGCAAGACCTTGTTTATGGGGTACTCAATGAGATTTGAATTCACTCTTGTTTCCAGTATAAATATTAAAGGAATATTTGTATATAATGATTTTATATCTAAACTGGCCAAAAATTTATTTTTCATATTTCTATTTGTTATTTTGTTGAGTAAATCACCAGAATTCTTGACATGTGAACTAATTATTATGTTTAAAAGAAGCGTTAATACTATGGCCAAACATGTGGGGATTTTAAGAGGGACACTGCCAAGACCAGAAGTGATTGGTCTTTGAGGAATTTCAGGTTTAAGAAGCCTTTATATTTTAAGAATTAGAGGTTGATAACAATTTTAAAAAAAACAACAGAATTTATCTTCTTTTATTATTAATTTTTCATAAGATTTATGGAAATTTTTAGTTATCGTCTTTTGTGTAATTTGCTCAAATGTTTTGTCGTTTGATAATTCTGTTAATTTGTTGTTATATTGTATGGAGTCGTTAATGACACCACCCATCAGAAGGTATGACGGTAATGTTATTTTTGGTGCAAACGTCTTAATGCAGCAAGATATTTTCTTGGTAAAATGTGAATATTGTTACAAATATTAATGGTCATAGTACTTAAGACTTGTATGGAACTGAATATATATTTCTTGTTTTATATATATATATATATATATATATATATATATATATATATATATATGTATGTATGTGTGTGTGTGTGTGTGTGTGTGTGTCCTTCATAAAATCCTCAAATCTTTGGCCAAAATATTAACGCTTCTTTAGACATCATTGATCATTCCGAAGTCAAGAATTCTGGCGATCAACGCAACAAAATAATTGATATAAATATGAAAAATATATACGAAGAGTGACTGATCAGAGCGTGGTTCGAGGTAAACAATTCCATTTTTTCATCTTCAAAAATAATGTTAACAACAAAATCTAATTAACCTTATTTTCAATATGATAAGCTTAAATGGATTGATTGATTTTAACAACAGGTCAACCCGTCTATGGATATTTTATGCCAAGAGGTTAGGGAATCGTGTTCATTGTACGTTTATAGTTAAATTTTTTGTTTAAGGGAAGTCCCAGTGGAGTAATGGCTAAAATGCACACAGTCCTATCGATTGTAAATATTCTTAAACCATTCTATTTGAGGCATGGAACCCAAACCACTCAAGGTCAGAGGACACAGGAATAAAGGTACCGAATGGAAACTCCAAACTCCCTTGGCCCAATTGGCAAGGGCTGAAGAATACACCGCCTGCTTCTGGCCGAGGGTAAGACCCCCACCAACGAGTGTCCTAGATATGACACTAAACAATCCGATGGTGAGGCTCCAGTAATCCTAGCCGGAGTGATCGGGTCCTATCTATGGGTCAAATCGATTTGTTTGACTTTTAAACTGTGTATGTTTATATAAGAACTATTTCGTCATTTAACTGTGTGTAAACAAATGTCTGATGTTTAATTGAATTGTTAGTGATACATAGAAATACTTGCAACCATTTAATTTTGACTTATGCTAAATTTAACTGTTTGAAATAGAACTTTTTGATCATTTGATTGTGTGTAAACAAATTTTTAAAGTTTAATTAAATTGTTAGTGAACTTGGAATTATTTAATTTTGTTGACTTATGCTTACATATCATATATATCAAGTATATATGTATAAAGAGGATTTGGCATTAAATAAGCCATAATAGTCGATATGCCATAAAACCAAACCAAATCCAAGTCTCACCATCAGATGCATTTTAGTGTCAAACTCAGGACACCCATTTGGGGCGGGTGTTACCCCCTCTGCTGGAGATATTGTCAGCCTATTCTCAGTGCCGCTGACAAAGCTAACAGATCAAAACGTCTGACTCTTCATTCTATGTGAACAGTGGACTCATTAGCCTAGTGGTTAGAGTGTTCGCCACTTGTCCGGGAGGCCTCGGTTCTATCGCAGGTCGCGTCATACCAAAGACTTTAAAAATGGCAATATTAGATACATATCAAGGGTAAAGTGGAGCGATCCAGGGAAAGGAGTCACGCCCTCCCCTACACCTCGGTGTAGTAGTTATTGAAAAGGGAGCCTTCGATTCACCCTCGACTAAAGTCGCCAACTTTTCTTACTTACATTAATAATAAAAGATTTTAAAAAGAACACCCCGGTATCAATTTTGTCCTAATATTTTGCTATGTGGCAGCAGATATTAAAAGAAATGAAAAGATATTTTAACCTTTTAATGACTTTTCACTAAAATTCATTGGGATACCAAGTTGTAAAATGTAGGGGTACAATTTTAATTGGTCTTTCGATGAGTCGGCATAAAATTGCATTTGATGGTAAAGAGATCTGCGTACGGGCTTAAGAACTTGAGTTCCTCATCACTGGATTATAAAAGCAAATCTGACTCAATAATTAAATATTATTAAGCAAAGTTTATCCTTTTTTTTCAGACTTCAAACAAAGGATCAATTGAAAAAGCAAAAAACTTGGAACAAACATTAAGTTACAACAAAGAATTAACTATCAAAAGAACATATCTTTTTTGTGAATCCTTTAAGACTTGTCATCGAATTTATCAGAGAAAAACATATTTATGGAGGTGCCCGTGGTGTAATGGTTATCGTCGTAGGAATTAGACACGGCGATACGAGTTCAAATCCTGGATGAGACTGAATGCATTTCACATAGCACTAATACCCTTGGGAAAGGTATGAATCCAATAATTCTCCCTCCAGCTATGGGTAAATAGTAGAGTAGACTAGGTTCTTCAGCCTTTGTGGGGCAACTAGTCTAGGAGAAGGAAAACTCTGAATTCAAACCTGTTAAACTCCGCATGAAAATTGACCTTGTGTCATATCCTGCCCGAGCGGAGGGGTTGGGTAAATAGGATCAGAGAAAAACATATTTATCAAAAAATCAATTCTTTGTGATAAAACTGACCAATAGGAAAAAAAAAGCCTTTTCCCATGATACATTTGAACATTTTCAAAAGATTTCGAGATGCTGATTAAAAAAACCCAACTCCCTATCGCTTGGGCTAAGAGTATGCTGAGTGGTAGTATCTGTTAGGGACCCATCTATGTGTCAAATAGATCTGTTAAAGTCTCAGCTATAGTTGAAATAGATCAGTTTAAGATTTTTATGTATTTGATAGAAACGTTTGCAAAAAAGAAAAAAAAAACTACACAGAAATGTAAATATGAACGTACAATGTATTAAAAACGTCAATGTATAAAATAAACCTACCGGCTCATTGGCCCAGTGGGTAGAGTGTTCGCCAATAATCCGGGAGACTTGGGTTCAATCCCAGGTTGCGTCATACCAAAGACAATAAAAAATGGTACTTGATACCTCCTTGCTTAACACTCAGCAATATAAGGTACGTATCGAGGGTAAAGTGGAGCAATCCAGGGAAAGTATTAGCGCCCTCCTCTACACCTCAGTGTAGTAGCTAATGCAAAGGAAGCCTTCTGGTCGCTCTCGACTACGGTCGTCAACTTTACTTACTTTCATAAAATAACCCTAGACAGACTGATATGCCATTAAAACCAATCAATAAAAAAACATTCATTTTTTCTACAGGAAGCCACAATATATTGTAAAACAATTCTGTTCATTCGGTAGAAAATATAACTTTTTCGCCAAATAAACAAGTTTACTTCGTTGTTTTTCAAAGCTAAAATTCAAGGATCAATTTGTAGATGCCAACTGGTCAACCAATTTCATTGAAACTATTCAATCGATTTTGAAATTTAATCAAAAAATTCAAATAAATCTCCATGTCTCTTATCGGAGGCAACAATATTGAAATAAGTGAAAAGTGTTAAAATTTGACAAAAAGTTTCAGCAAATTCTTAAACAAATTCCTGAATTTTAATAAACCTCATACTGTATTTTTTAAGGGATTTTCCAAAAGTGTATAACATTGTCATTCTCCGAAAAAAGTTACAGTAATACCAACACTCAAATATTAAAACACATGAAATATTCAATTCTACAAAACACAATGAATCATCAAATCAAAGAAAAAACAGAAAAATCTTTTACATCAAAAAATAGTTTTGATTCTGAAATTCAGACAATGAGATTTCATTTCATTTCATTACATAACCAGGAAGAAACAATGCCATGGGCTTCTCCGGAACACGATTTTATCACAGCCCTGATTCTTCCTGATATTTCCGTTGTTTCGTATCACAGAATGGTGCATGATAGATAGAAATGAGTTACATTTTCGAAACCAGCGCCTCAAAATTAGAAGAACATACTTATAAATATTCTCCAGGTAATCTTATTGTTGGCCGGGGTTATTGCTTTTATTCTTTTTTATCAGAAGGTTTGGTTCTAGGGAAGATATTTAGTCGAGACCCCACTTAGCAAGGACTAATATTATCGTTGGTATATCCATTATGTACTAACAATGAACACAACGGAAAAAATACAAGATGAATTCATTTACACTTATACGAACATTCAACTTTTTATATAAACCATACACATGCAAGTATTATCAAAAGAAAAAATACACAAATGTCTTCTAAGGTAGAATTATATCCATAGTGTTTAATGAATAAGCAGTATGTAGAAGATGTACAAAAATGAAAAAGGTTTATTTTATGAGTAGTGGTAATACTGTTATATTTCCCGGTTAAAGATGAGGTCTCTTCTATTTAAAAAATAGAAGTCGAGGAAAAGTCTCTTACAAACCTCTATGTAATAATTTTATTATTGGCATGCGTAAATCATCACAACTTTTTTAATTTGTAAAACCAAGAAAAAGTCCACTAAATAAATACGTCACAAAATCATATTGACTGTTACGAGGTGTAGATTGAAAGTGCTGGTGTTATATATTCATATGCGGATGGATGCATAAAGAATCATAACGACGACACAGTTCTTTAAAAAAAAATATATCTCTCACTTTATTTGAAGGCGTTGTGTGTGAGAGGGAGTTGGAGACCGAACAGAACTGCAATATATTGACCCCCCCACTTTTATGGCCATCAGCGTTTCTTTCCCGTTCTCCGGGGCTGCCCAACCAGGGGCCTGGAGGCCCAACCTCTCTGGGTGCTGGTTTTCTCTACCGCATCTTATCTCCAACTCGTCTGATCCCCAAAACTCATTAATCGGGGGCCTGAGGGCTCCCTCTGCTGGGTGCTGGCTTTCTCGACCGCATCTTGTCTCCAACTCGTCTGGTCTCCACACTGATTGAATTTGCTGTGCACTCAGTTATATAACAGTTCACGCCCACATAATATCTCCCCATAACTGGCCATCGGAATATGCACTTCCGCCGTCTTTGGAATGGCCTGTTTGATGGTCATCGAGTGGAAATAACTGTCATGCAGTTCACAGGTCACTCTCTCCCGGTGCATCAGTCTGTGATTGTACCGTGGGATTTTAACCCTGTCCCATATTGTCAGCCAAGCTCGTCCACGCCAATGGAATATGCAACATCTGCGTCTTTAGAATGGCAAGTTTGGCCGGGTCGGAGGTCAATATACAACACTGGGTCGTTTGGATGGATACTGTCTCCAACCAAGTATTATCTACCAAGCCACATACAAGCCATAAGAAAATGATTGCATTGGTGCAACAAGAGAACTAGAAACTGAATCTATTTCTATTAACTATTGATCACTAATTGTAAACACCTTCACAGAGTGGCTTTTTTAAAAGAAAACCTACCATATATACTCGTATAAAAATTGTTCATAACACGAGATATGATTTTGAAACGTTGTAACTTACCTTGTTTCGACACCTAATGTTGCTGTATCGTATGATTTCGCTTATCAAAATCAGTACAAATAGCGTAAATAAAAAAATATAGTCAAGACTTTGATGTTATTCTTCCTTTTTTTTAAATATCATTTTATGGTTTCAGTTGTTTCACAATAGATAAATTAAAGCTAGTAATGATATATTTAAATTGAAATCCATAAATCGATACAGTTCTTTTGTCTATGTATTGATATAAAACAAATATTTACAGATTTGTTTTATATTGAAATTAGACGTGAGTGAAGATGAGAAATATGATTTCAACCTTTCTATGTAAAGGCGGGGTTCGTGTAAAGTCTCTCTTGTACAGTAACGCCCATAAATTAGTACCGTCTGTAAATGTCCAATGAACGACTTTTGAAGGTCAATTTTTCACCTGACAAACAAGGAGTCGTTCATTACACTAGATATGTTTTTGAAATGTCTAAGCTTACCTTGTTTCTAAACCTATCCTTACCTTGTTTTTAGGCCTAACCTTGTCTTGTTTCTAGGCCTAACCTTACCTTACCTTGTTTCAAGGCTTAACCTTACCTTGTTTCTAGGCCTAACATTGCATTGTTTTCAGACCTAACCTTACCTTGTCTCTAGGCCTATCCTTGCCTTGTTTCTAGGCCTATTTTTACTTTGTTTCTAGGGCTAACCTCACCTTGTTTCTAGGCCTAACCTTGCCTTGTTTCTAGGCCTAACATTACCTTATTTCTAGGCCTAACATTCTCTTGTTTCTAGGCCTATCCTTGCCTTGTTTCTCGGCTTAAACTTACCTTGTTTCTAGGGCTAACCTTGTCATGTTTCTAGGCCTAACCTTCTCTTGTTTCTAGGCCAAACCTTACTTTGTTTCTAGGCCTAATCTTGTCTTTTTTTAGGCCTAACCTTACCTTGTTTCTAGGCCTATCCTTGCCTTATATCTAGACCTAACCTTGCCTTGTTTCTAGGTCTAACGTTATCTTGTTTCTCAGCCTAGCCTAACCTTGCCTTAACTTCGATCCAAAGTGTCCCACGCTTTACCCATATCTAAGCAAAGGATTTAGTTAAGATAATTAAGTTTTTTTACTATTTATAACACACGTGCATATATATGTACAGATACTACAAATAGTGAACAAAGTTGCATGAAAAATTCCTAAACTTAACCAAGCTTTGATTAGGCATTAACGAGGCTGTAAGGAAACAAGTTGGATCAGACAAAAGATAAATTAGACTGAGTTATAGATACGACGACTACATTGTTTATTTACAGTTTTGTATTGATTTGGATTGTATTACAATAGTTTTAGAATTTTAAATGTTTGAATATTTCCTCTTTATGACATTTGAAATTGAAGAAATATTTTATAGGTTAGTATAGTCAAGAGTTAGGGGAATGTTATTTGACACAATACATGTATTTACCCAACCCCTCTACACAAGTTTAATTTTTCAGCGGAGTTTAACAGGTTTGAATTCAAAGTTTTCCTTCTCCTAAACAGGTTACTATTCTACCTAAAGAGTTCAATTTGCACTACAATTTACTCATTGCTGGAGAGATAATAGTTGGATAATATACCTTTCCCAGACAGACTTTCCACCTATTATTAGTTATAGGTAATGTGTAAGAGATATTTCGAACCCCAAATGTGTGAGAAAAAATATTCATTAGCATTTTAAAGAATTCTTTGTTCTTTTTGCGTGATATAACTTAACAGCTAATTAGTAAGAAGCATTACCAATCCCATGAAGCCAAATGTATTATATCCCGCTATAGAAAAAAAAACTTTTTTCTACATAATTGTAGATTCCATTGCATGTTTAATGGAATCAATTTTTTTTTCTTTTGCTTGAACAGACTTTCTTTAAAAAAAAGAGAAAAGAAAATAAAGAATTTTTTTTAGGTATGTCATTTATTAATAAATGACAAGCAAAAAAAAAAAAAAGAAAGGAAGTGATGTAACCCTATGGGGTCAGAGGCTAGTCAGTGAAATTTTATTAACTAGAGGAAAAAGAAAAAGATTTGGATTTTAGAAGAATCGAGTAATACATTACAGATGTGGAATGGCAAAATGGATTTTTGAAATGAAATATAGATTAAAAAAATCATGTTGTTTAGTGAATTGCTATTGAAAAAAAAGCAAATGTAATATTATTTGTTGAACTAAAGCAAACAGAAAATGAATGGATTGTTTTTACAGGTCACCGTGTTCCGGATGTTTTAAAGTGAAAAAGTGAATCCAGATGAAAAGCCCCAATTGTCAACTATCAAAAGCGACTAATCTGAAATTAAACCACTTATTCCCTAAATTGAATATGGAATTTTTTATTAAATAATCCCGAAATAATAAAGATCAGCGAAAATTATTAAAATCTAAATTAGGAAAAAATTGATATTTTTTGTTCCATCACTCAGATGAAGATATACATGAATTGACAGGGTTTGTCCCTTGCTGAGGCAGAACAACGGCATACGAGGACAGCAACGAGATTTCACGACGCTCAGAACGCTCAGAATGCTCAGGTTGGAGTGGCTGAGAAAACCATATTGCCTGTTGTTTGGATGTGATGTAGTCTTATCGATAGACAATCTTATAAAGAAGCGAGAAACACTGAGATGATGCATTACTTCGAAATGACCTTGTGCCCGACTCGTAAAAGTAAAAAAGCAAACTGAAGCCAGAAATAATGCGACACCTTGAAGTAACCTTGTGCCAGACCTGCAGAGATAAAGAAGTGAATAGAAATCGAGATAATATGATACTTTAGAGACCAGCGTGGAGCGGACGAAAGATGCTCTTGTGCCAGACTTGTGGAGATAAAGAAACAAAGATTAATAGAGATAATATGATATCTCAATGGGCTTTTTACTACACTGCCCCAGGAATAGAAAACGCGAAATGAATTAAGAGAACACGATAAGAAGTGAGAGTCCTGCGGAGAGAACTCGAGTCGAATTCCCCGTCGCTATGAGACTTGGCCTTCTACCAGACAACCCTGGATATAGAAAAAATGAAGTGAATTACGAAAACACGACAATTGCAGAGAGATAGAGAAAAGCCCGAATTAGCGCGTTAGAAGAAAAAGGCAACTACCAGATTCCACGTCTTCGGACTTGTACCAGATTGCCCTGAGTATAGAAAAGCAAAGAAAGCCGACCATAATACAATGTTGAGAAAAAGCAAAGAAGCTTAACGTATTAATGAAAAATAGAAAAGCCAAAAACTTATACGAGGAATTGACAGACTGTTCATTCGTAAACTGGTCTCTGACAAAAACTTACCATTTCCAGCATGGTTGAATATATGTATCATTTTCAAAAGATGTTTTGTCCGTTCTAAATATTATTTTTGCAAGCCGTATTTTGTTCCCTATTTCTTGGCGTCGATTTTTATCAATTTTTTTTTTGTGCAGTCTTATCCATCAACTCGTCAACCGTGACTCCAATTAGCGATTGATCTATTGTCTGGATCTAAAAAAATACAACGTGGGTAGATAACGAATTGATCGTATCATCCGAAGTTATATCTGACCAGCAGAACGATCAGCGAATTGGAAGCGGAATCACTGTCGTGTTTGGTGAGGGTGGCTGTACCGACACAACTAATCAAAGTTATGTATTCTTTGTCTATTATCACATTTCTATATCAACAAAAAGTATTTAGAGATCAGAACTAGTATCAAAATGCAGACATCAAAATAAACTATTTACCTCTCCACCATGACGTGAAAGATACTTGACCGACTTGGTCGTAGAGACTCAACAGCTAGATTTAAAAGGTAACAATAATGATTTATCAATGAGACATCTGATGTTCCTTATGATCTCCAAAAAGATGTAATAACTGGTTTAAAAGAAAAGGTTGACTAAAGGAGGACAAACACAATATACTCGTGACATACATTGCTTTCTAAAACAACGGTTCACAGCTGTAGGTGGTATCAAACATACGAGGATCATTAAATAAGTTTCCACACTTTTTTCGTACGGGCACTTTTATTGATAGTACACACATGAAAATCTAGTCCCCTTCGAAGTAATCTCCTTCGGCTGCAATGCACTTGTCTTACCGTTCCAACAACTTTTGGAAGGCCCTATGGAAGTCCACTTGTGTGAGCGTGTCAGTGACCTTCGTCAAAGCCTCTTTCATCTCCTCAATTGTCTCATAACGACAGCCTCTAAGTTTTTCCTTGAGCTTAGGGAAAAGTCACTGGGAGCAAGGTCTAGACCACAGGGAGGGTGAGGAACTGTCGTGGTGCCTATCTTGGTCAAATAGTCTGTGACAAGAATGAGCACTCTTGGGACAAACTTCGCGCAAATATTACGCATCTTCAGTTCCTCGCGAATAATTGTGTGTACAGTTCCCATACTGACATCAAACTGTGCACTTATTGTCTCTATAGACACACGACGGTCCTTATCCATAAAATTCTTTATTTGGCCAATTAACTCTGGTGTATTGACTTCCTTTCTCCTCCCTCACCTCTCATCATCCCTCACGGACTCTGTGCTTTCTTTGAATCTCTTATACCACTCAAAAACTCATCCTCGATTCCTGCAAGATGCTCCAAAATCAGTCTCAAGCATTCCATACGTTTCTGTAACATTTTTCCAAGCTTAAAACACAATTTTATTGCATATAGTTCTTCTAAAGTGTCCTCACGTCCAGATTGCATATTTGAAATCCACCAGCTGAGACAATCAGGCTTTAGTATAGTGTATTCCAATTGCTGCTGTAGCTGTTCATTTGAACTTGAAATCATAAAAATTGGTCAGTCATCTCATAAGATGTATAGCAATAAGATACTGACTTTTCAAGAGTCTACGACAATTTTAAATGCCTGTACAAAAAAAGTCTGGAAATTTATCGTATGCACCTCGTATCTACTGCTAGCTGGGTATGAGAGATAAGATTGGAGAATTACCCAAATGGAAGCCTTGTGGTTCTTGTAGAAATTGAGGATGTGGTAAGCAAGAAACTCAGACTTCAAATCTTTTGAACACTGAAGATCAATGAATTCCATCTGCAATTGGAATGACACTTCTTCACAGTCAACATAAAAAAAGATAATTTTGAAAGTTTGGTCATTTAGTTTCATTATAATTTGCATAAACGTCTGAGGAATCTAAGGGATCCCCCTCTCAATTCTTGGTCGGACTGAAACTTTTAGCTCTCCATCCTATACGGTCGCTTATCTAAATATAAATTAGATGGTATCAATAACTGCGTAATTGTCACGAGACAGTAGGTGTCATTTTTTTAAATGGTTATTGAGTATTTTTGCAGGAATAAAATGGTAAAAAATCAGAAAATCCTGTCCAGACAAATAGATAATGGTATTTGAATAATGCAATTAATACACACTTGTTACGAGACAGTAGTTGTCATTCTTGTCACATATCGCTGGTTCTCATTGCTTACATTTGCGGGAATAAAATGGTAAAGAAAGTGAAAATCCAGACCAGGCTCAAAGATAATAGAATTCGATTAATGCTTTAATAATGTAGTTGTTACGAGACAGTAGCTGTCATTCGTGTCACAAGTTATCATTGAGTATATTTGCGAAAATAAAATGGTAAAGAAGCTAAAAATACTGTATGGGCACCACAAAGATAATGGTATCTGAATAATGCAATCATTGTTCAATTAATAGGTAATCTGGACTTGCAAGTCTTTTTCGTTATTCCTTCACATTGCTACATCTCATTAGAATCGAGCTTGATGATGATGATGATGATATTAAGTTTAGTTTCTGATGAGGGGTTAATGAATTGCGTATGTCATCATTGATGGGACGTAAACACGACCTGCTAATCCACTTGGTCTGTTTTAATCAACACAAATAATTGAAAAGTAGAGGTCAGTCCGATACAGAGAAATTAGACCGTAAAACGATTTATGAGAAAAGTAGTCGGTCTTGTAAAACAGTTTCTTTTTATGTTAGGCATCATCTCAAATTTCTGCCCTTTGGCATAGAGTGACAGTTAATTCAACTACAGTGCGAGATTTCTAATTAAAGAACTTGCTTATTCTTATAAAAAGCAACAATAGTGAGAAATCCAGTGAAAATTAGTTCTCGTACATGACGGAATGGTCTGAGACTAGCGTCATTAATGTTCTTTGGTTCGTTCACCTGGTTGGACCACTTGAACAAAACGTTTGGTGAAAAGCTAAATGAGAACAACACAAAGATGCCATGAGCTATTTTCAACAAATCCTGGAAGCAACTGCCGACAAAATAGCAGCTAACCTTCTATCTCATAAACCAGCCAACTTAGACAAAATAGACATATAGGGCACTTCTCGTAAAGTAAAGACAAACTCAGAAGTGATGTTCTTCTATCGACTCCTATATGGGAATGAATCAGTGTTGGCCGAGAAGTACAAAAACTACATTCATCAGCTCTGTGCAGGCACCGGGTGCCGCCTAGAGGACTTACCAAAAGCTATGGCCAACACCGACAGATGGTGCGTGCGAGAGAGAAAGAGAGAGAGAGAGAGAGAGAAAGAGAGAGAGAGAGAAAGAGAGAAAGAGAGTCAAAGGAATGCCTTGATGATGATGATGATTGAGAAATCCAGTGAAGATCAGTCCATTGCCCGTCAAAAAGCAGCCCAGTCGGCTGGAACTGTTGAATACACTGACCGCATCTCTGCAGAGAGGTAAGGCCCCCCACCAAATGGGTGGCCTAGAGATGCCGTTAAATACTGATGGTGAGGCTCCTGTAATTCTGGAGTTTGAGGAATTCAGATTAACTCTTCATTGCCATCGCTCCTAGGTTCATTCTGACTCGGAGTAGTAGCACCTGATAGGATTCTATCTATGGGTCAAATGGATTTGTTTAACATTTAAACAGGGTGCAAACAAATGACTGATGTTTAAGATATTTTGATCGTTTCACTGGGTGTAAATAAATGATTGATGTTTAATTGAATTGTTAGTGATGCATAAGAATACTTGAAACCATTTAACTGTTTGCAAATGAATGATTTGTATGGGATAGAATAATTAGTGTTAAATAGCAATATCTGTAACCACTTCATTGTGTACAAACAAATAGTTAACACTGAATAGAATTAATAGTGTTAGATGGCAACTGCATCAGCCGTAGAACATAAGATAGACGTAATTTGCATACAAGAGAACCGATACACGCACACCGAAGATATCAAATATCACGAAACTAGTAATGGATGGATGCTGGTGACTGTATCGGCATGGAAAAACTCAATGCATCAGTAGGAGGGTAGGGAATGCTTATAGGACCAAGAGCGTTAAAAACACTATACAGCATTGAGAGAATTCAACCTAGGATGATGGCCGCAACGTTTAATGGCAACCCCAAAGCAACAATTATCTCCTGCTACAGCCCTACCAATGTTAGCGAAGAAAACGAAATAGTCACCTTCTACGAAGATCTATCCTCCCTCGTACGTAGCATTCCGAAACACAACCTGCTAGTCATTGGCGGAGATATGAATGCACAAATCGGGAAAAACAGAAACAACAAATACAGCCTACACAACGCGTCAAACAGGAATGGACAACATCTAATTGATTTCATGATAGAAAATAGATTAACATGCCTCAATACAAACTTTCAAAAAAGGGAGGGGAAACTATGGACCTACACATACGCGAATAAGAGTAAAACACAGATAGACTACGTCTTTATAAACAGGAAATGGAAAAACAGTGCGATGAATTGCGAGGCATACTCCTCTTTCGAGGGTGTGTCCTCCGATCATCGAATAGTTACGGCCAAAGTACGACTAAGCCTACGAAAAAACGCCACACGAAAAGCGACAACCAAGCACTATGACTGGGCCCTACTTAACAACAGAGATATTAGAGACAAATATGCATTAGAATTAAGAAACAGATTCGAAGCACTACAAGAGAAGGCAGAAAAAGGTACCCCAAATGACGAATATGAAAATTTTGTAGAAGCACACCTTGAGGCGGCAGCAAAGTGTATTCCAACAAAACCTAGAACTAAATATAGAGTCCCTTGGGAAACGCTAGCGGTTAGAGAAAAACGTGCTCTCGTGAAAACTGCCTCCAAAAGCTATCGAATGAACCCAACAAACACAAATGCCCGAAAACTAGAAAAGGCACAATATCAATTAACAGGAATATATCTAAAAGAACAGGCAGAATACATACAAAATCAGATAGATAAGATTAGAGACTCGGTGGAAGATAGACAATCCAGGATAGCCTGGCAAACAATAAACGAAGGAAGTAGAAGGAAGAGCACAGCCAAAGCAAAATTGAAAGCTGCAAGCCAACAAGAAAGAGTAAAACTGTGGGAACAGCATTTCAAAAATCCCACCGAAAATAACGGATGAACCGATCATCAGAATTATCAGTAAGCAATTAGACGTTAAACTAGGTCCTTTCACCAAAGAAGAACTCGACTCAGTTCTCAGAAGAATTAAAAATAGGAAAGCTGCAGGGCTAGACGAGATCCCCCCAGAAGTGTGGAAGACTAGACAATTCGACGATATACTGCTCCGGCAATGCAACGCAGTCTATAGTCAAAATAGGATAGAAAGATGGACGAAGGGATGCATCCTTCCTTTCCCTAAAAAAGGCGAACTCGGACTAGCCAAGAACTACCGAGGGATAACACATACATCCATAGCAGCCAAAATCTACAATGCCCTACTACGGAACGGCATAGAACCCCATTTAGACAACATTCTTAGGAAAAACCAAAATGGCTTCCGGAGAAATAGATCCACAACCTCATAAATACTGACCATCCGTAGAATCCTCGAAGGCGTTCGGCCAAAAAACCTTCAGGCGACATTACTATTTGTCGACTTTACCAAGGCCTTCAATTCCATACACAGAGGGAAGATGGAGCAATTCCTACTAGCGTACGGCATACCAAAAGAAACCGTAGCAGCGATAATGATTCTCTACAGAAACACCAAAGTGAAAGTACGTTCACCAGATGGAGACACGGAATACTTCGACATTGTTGCAGGAGTACCACAAGGAGACACACTAGCCCCGTATCTCTTTACCATCAGTCTAGTCTATGTGCTTAGGACTTCGATCGACAAAATCAGAGAAAATGGCTTCGAGCTGACTAAGAGAAGAAGCAAAAGGTACCCCGCAAAAACAATCACGGACGCCGACTACGCTGATGACTTGACGTTACTGGCGAATACGCCTAATCAAGCAAAGACACTACTGCATAGTCTGGAACAAGCCGCAGCTGGCATTGGCCTCCATGTCAATGCAAACAAAACTTAATATATGTGTTACAACCAAACGGGCAACATTGCCACACTAGACGGAGCCTCTCTGAAACTAGTAGACAAATTCACCTACCTAGGAAGTAGCGTCTCATCAACCGAAAAAGACATCGACACACGACTGACGAAGGCATGGACAGCTATCGATAGGCTCTCGATCATATGGAAGTCGGACCTAACCGATAAAATGAAACGCAGTTTCTTCCAGGCAGCGGTTGTGTCGATACTGCTATATGGATGCACCACATGGACGCTAATTAAGCGGCTAGAGAGGAAACTAGATGGAAATTACACAAGAATGTTGAGAGCAGTATTGAACAAGTCCTGGCGACAACACCCCACGAGACACCAACTATACGGACACTTGCCCCCCATCACGAAAACTATACAAGTTAGACGAACCAGACACGTGGGACACTGCTGGAGAAGCAAGGACGAGCTCATAAGCGATGTACTCCTGTGGACCCCCACATATGGATGTGCAAAAGCAGGACGACCAGCACGAACCTACATACAGCAACTATGTGAGGACACAGGATGTAACCCTGAAGACCTGCCGGAGGCGATGAAGGATAGGGAGAAGTGGCGAGAGAGGGTCAGGGATATCCGTGCTGGCGGTGCGACATGATGATGATGAACTGTGTAGAAACAATAGCCATACTAGTGTGCAAACCAAAGAGTTCTAACTCATTTAGAAATAAAATTGCCAACAAACTTTTAATTCACAAATCGTATATCTATATCTATTTGAGTATGTGCAAACAAATGATGTTAAATTGTTACTGTTACATAGCAATAAATGTTGGGTGCCCTATTCATACGGCCTTGTGCCACATCTGAACAAAAAGCTTAATAAATTACTACATACGAATACTTGAAACCATTTAACAGTGTGGAAATGTAGAATGCTACTGCTGGGCAATGATAAACAATGAGAGACACGTATGTTTAAAAATATAATCTTTTATTTTATTCTTCGATAGTAACGCTTTTGTTGTGAAGAAGAACAATGGGGGAGGAGAGAGAGAGTTCTTGCACACAGAGGAGCCGTCGGGAGTCGGAACTGTCAGCGGGAACTGATTTCAGCCCAAATTCTCAAACCTTATATAGTCTAAAACTCCCACGTAACCCACACGCAATGCTCATTTACATTGGTCACGGCTTACACCCACGAGTTTGTTGCTTTTCATTCGTCACAACTTACACCCACGCAATGCTAATTCTCTGTTGGTCACAACATACACCCATGCATTCTTTGTTTCTGGAAATCATTTTGTTGATTTTATCTACGGCCGGATGTATCTGTCAACGCCATCTGTCTGGTTCATCGCATGTTAATATCATATATTACACAAACAAATGATTAATAGAAATTAGAATTATTCGTGTTAGATATTTAACCATTTAACTACGTTCAAGAAATGAGATAGGGCTCGTTGAAAAATATTATCAATAAAATTCATTTACAAATTATATATTTAATATTTATGTATAAAGAGGATTTGGCATTAAATAACCTAAAATGGTAGAACAATAAAATTGTCGTCCTAAAGAAAACAACACTACAGCTTTATTTTAAAACTTTTATTAAAAGAATTAATTCAGGTAATTTGATTATGTAGGAGAGCTGACATTTATTCAATGTAGCCGCCTTCAGCTTCAATCACCGCCTCAATACGGATCTGGACTGGGAGCATGCCTTTTCCACAAGCGCCGAATACTCAGCGGATGGCGGCGATCAGGCTGGCTATGGTGTTGTGGGAGGTCATGTTGGTGATGCTCCCGACGTATGACCAAACGAAGTAGTCCAGCGGGTTCAGGTCGGGGGAGGAGGGGACCTGTGAGAGAAGGGTACAAAGTAGCACTCCTTCTGAAGCCAAGCCTGGGTCTCTTTGGACTTGTGGGCCGGTGCCGAGTCCTGCTGCCACACCCAGGGTTTGCCACCGGCCACCTGATTGCACCAGGGGATCACCACACTCTTCAGCACATCCAGGTACACTTTGGTGTTGACTTTCAAGCCAAGACTTTCAAGATGTGAGGTGGCATGATGTTGCCCTCACTTGAAACCACACCAAAGACCATAACCGTAGTCAGAAACTTTGTTTTCATCACCCTGGACACGTCCCTGTTATTCGTAGCAATCTAGATTTGCATTTTGAGGGTGCTTGGAATGGTCCCGTTGTCATAGCTTGGATCGGTAGAGAGCATGAGTTGTACAGCGGCGCATCTCCGATCTCGCTCGTTGAACATTGTGTCACTTTCAGACATGATAGAACAAAAAAAAATCCGGTTTTCATTTAACGGAAATGGAATCATGTTGTCTTTTCTAGGGCGACAATTTTATCGTTCCACCCTGTACCATAAAACCCAACCAAACCAAATCATATATATTTAATATATATGTATAAAGAGGATTTGGCATTAAATAACCTACAATGGTTGATATGCCATAAGAGCGAACCCAACAAAATCGTTTATATTTGATATATATGTATAAAGTAGATTTGGCATTAAATAACCTACAATGGTTGATATGCCATAAAAGCCAACCCAACCAAATCCTTTATATCTATACCCAATGTGAAAAAGAATGCTATTCGTATAAATTGGCCAAGAGCTAATAACGCTAAATGGAAAACCCATGATGAAGAGTTGTCTTTCATTTTGCGAACAAGTTTGAAAGAGTCTGTCGGTGTAAAATTGGATTCCTCTACAAATATTGTGCATGCAGTGTGTTTAGAACACTTTGGATCGGAAGATCTGCAAAATCATAAAAGAACTGTCAATAGAAGACAAAGAGAGAAAGGTTAGCTTAGATTCGAACAAAGGTGTCTGAAAAAACAGCTGAAGGAAATACCTGGTGACAAGATTTGAATAAAATAGCAATTGTCAAATATAAAGGAAAAATCCTTGTCATATCACGAAATGCAAGGAAACGGTGGTTAAAAAAAAAAAAGAAAAGCTAGACGCACTTTCGATAAGAATCCATTTAAATCCACCAAAAAGTTGTTTGGGGAGGGAAAAAATGGAGTTGTTAATGTACCAAAAGAAACCTTGGAACCGCACCTACAAAGAAAATATTCCGATTCGCTTGCTGATACTCCTATGGGTAATTTCGGTGAACTCAATAGACGGCAACCTCCAGAAGAAACATTTGACAACTCTCCTTGGAGAAGTGAAAGATTTTGTTCGAAAGGCTAGAGCTAAGAGTACACCAGGTATCAATGGTATCTCCTATAAACTGTATAAAAGATGCCCTATCTCTTTGGAAACTCCTACGAGTTGCGCATATTTAAAAAAATTCATCGCAGAGGATTGGGGATTAGCAGACAGAATATATATATACCAAAAGAAAAGAACTCTAAACATCTGGGACAATTTTGACCAATTTCGTTGCTCAATGTAGAGGGAAAAATCTTTTTCGGAGTCATTGCTAAGAGAATGATGAAGTTCGTATTAAACAATAAATTTATTAATATCTCAATTCAGAAAGCAGGAATTCCATCGAACATGCATCGAATAAAAGCGGCCCGAGATAATAAATTAGCCGAACTTCATGTCATTTGGTTAGACCTTGAAAATGCATATGGCTCTCAGTAAGGCACCCGCTTATCGAGAAATCAATGGATTTCTTTTGGATTTCAGAAAACATTAGAAAGCTTATATCAGGATACAATAAATGTACATATATGAGATTTTCTAATGCTAAATATTCCGCAAATTGGCAGAAATCAAACATCAGTATAATGATGAGATGTGTTATCTCGCCATTAATTTTCGTTTTAGTAGTGGAGATGTTACTACGCAGTACTGAAGAAAACTGTCCCTTCTATGAAGGCTTTTATGGATGACGTGACTGTGATTTCAGTCGAAATCACACATGGAAAAACTGCTGAAACGCCTACAGGAGCTTTTCAAGTGGGCAGTAATGAAGATAATGCCTTCTAAAAGCCGCATAATCAAAGGAAGATGCAAAGAAATTGAATTTGCTATCGATGATAACGTAATCCCCACAATAAGCGAAAAAAGCGTAAAAAGCCTCGGTCGCTACTATTCCCTTCCGCTTACTGATCGTCATCAGTGGCAAGATCTTTTAAAATAAATTAAAAGATGGATTCCTCTCCATTTATAAATGTGGCCTCATTGCAAAATATAAACTGTGGTGTGTTTATTTTGGTTTAATCCAAAGATTAGCATGGCCTATGCAAATATTTGAGGTTTCATTTGCGAGAATTGAAAAAAATGGAGCGCTTAATCAGGAAGTGCCAAAAGAAATGGTTGGGAGTTCCTAAATCCTAAACAAACGTGGCATTATACAGTTCATCAACGAACCTGAAGCTATCCACAAAGTCACTTGTTGAGGAATCTAAATTAGGTAAAGCACGACTTTTCTAAATGCTGCGCGACTCCGTAGACCCACTTGTGAAAAGTGCACAACCTGCCATAATAACAGGTCGGAAATGAGAGGCTAAATATGCTGTGGGGACAGCAGAATCTTCCCTCAAAATGAAAGAAGTAATCGGCTCTGCGGCAACTGGGAAAGCTGGACTTGGTCTTCATTCACAAACGGTGCTGGTCAAAAGAGACCATAAAGAATAAACGAAGAATGGTTTCAGAAGAAATTCATCGTTTTCAGGAAAGCAAGCATCTCGCCATAGCTGTGGCGCAACCCAAACAAGGTGCATGGACTATGTGGGGAAAACACCAAGGACAGCACCATCACATGGAGCAACATCAAATAAATGGAGTCTAAGCAATTAAGTTTTCTCATTAAGGCAGTTTAGGACATATTACCTTCACCAATAAATTTAAAACGCTAGGGGTTAAGTACATCCAACCTTTGCCAAGCATGTGGAAAAATTGCTTATCTCAAACACGTTCTCACTGGATCTCAGTATTCCCTAAGAAGTTATATGGGGAGACACAATGAAATCTTAGGGATTATTGCTGAGATTGCAAAAATCCCTTAGAAGTTACATGTGGAAACACAATTAAATCTTAGGGATTATCGCTGAGATTGCAAAAATGTGTTCTGAAATTGCCAATAAAATTTCATGTAAAAAAACAAGTGTACAGTTTATTAAAGAAGGAAACGTTTTGAAAACTCCACATAGAAATTGGTACAAATCAACAGTGCTTGATGGCTGCACTGACTGGCACGTTATTGCTGACGTAGATCGGCAACTCCCTTTTCCAACTCGCCAGCATCCAGATCTCGTCATTTGGTCAGTTAATTCAAAAAAAGTTATGGCTGAATTAACGATCCCTTTCGAGGTCAACATCATCTGGGCGCATCAGCGTAAATTGGAAAAATACGAAGACCTGCGGGATCAGTGTGTTAAGAATAGCTGGTCGACAGACATATTTCCTCTTGAGATTGGATGACGAGGTTTTATTTCAAACTCAAACCTCTACATTTTTAACCAAACTCGGACTTTCACCAGCAAAGAAGAGGGAATATATAAAAAAGATCCAAAACAAGACTGTAACTGCATCTGAGCGGATATGACTGTCGTACAGATCAAACACCAACCAATAAATTCTTGTAGTATTGTGAGATACTGCTGGGGCGCCCTTGGTTAGTGGTAATGATGCTTCGGCCCCGAAACCATACCTGATTTCAGGGTCATCATCTGATGAAGACTTTATTGGAAGCAAAACTGCTATTTATGTGGATGTTTTTGTATGTAATCTATGTATAAACAGGACTTGGCATTAGATAACCTACAATGGTTGATATGCCATGAAACCCAACCAAACTAAATCATATATATCTAATATGTATGAATAAAGAGGATTTGGCATTAAATAATCTACAATGGTTGATATGCCATAAAAACCAATCAAACCAAATCATATATATTTGCTATATGTGTATAATGAGTATTTGGCATCAAATAATCTGCAAAGGTTGATATGCCATAAAAACCAAACCAAATCAACCAACCAATCGACAAAATGGTCCGAGACTATCAGGCCTAACTTGGCCGAGATTCACCACAGCTTGACATAGAGGACTGATCTCTCTTCACACATCTATTAGCAACAAGGTTCGTTGAGTGTATCGGTTGTCGTCGTAAGAAATGGAGCAGAATTCAAATCCTGAACCAAATAGTTTGTGTTTCCCTTCACAATAATGCACTTGGGATCGACATGTTCTTCCATCTAATATGACTAAATCGTAAAGTAGGCTAAATTCTTTAAGCTTGGCACCTGAGGCGCCCCATTCGGGGAATGCCAACGGGGTCAAGTTTTTTTGTCCTGGCCTAGTACCACATTTACGTTTGGTGGGAAGCCTAATAAATACTAACTTGTGGGGCAATCAATCTAAGAGAAGGAAAACTTTGATTTCAAACCAACTTTATTCTGCTTAAAGAAATTAATCTTTTGTCCCATTCTGCCCGAGACGGAGGAATTGGGTAGATTCATATGAGACTTGCTTTCCTTCTAATGCGTTACGTTATGCATTAGAAGTAGAGCTCTTTATATATGATGCAACTCCTCCCTTTGCCTGAATAATAGTCGCTACACATCAAAGCCATTAAACTGACGTACTAAAAATTAAACAATCAACTAATAACATGTAGCCCCTCCTTTTGCCTGAATGATGGTAGCTAAGCAAATGAGGTTTTTTAAACTGAAGTCATAAAAGTTAGATACTGTTATTAATACGTAATTCCTGAATAAGGAACACCTATATAATTGAGACTTTTGAGTGGAGTTGCTAAAAATTACAGATAGCAACCTGATAAAATGTTATTCCTCACTTTCACGAAATAACTGGCAACCCATTCGGCTGGGACTATAGAATACAACGACTGCATCTGTGCAAAGGAGTGAAACCCCACCACGACTAGTGTTCTGGATATGATACGAAATTATCTGATGGTGTGGCTTCAACCGAGGAGCTTTGGGAATATGGGGTACACATTCATTGCCATTTCTCCTAGATCCACTCTGACCTAGAGAATTTGCACCTGATAGATTCCTATCTCTGAGTCAAATCGAACTGTCTGACATTTAAACTGAGTGAAAACGAATGACTTGTTAATTTGATTGTTAGAAATAAGACTTTGGGTCATTTAACTGTGTGTAAGCAAATGTCTGATGTTAAATCGAATTGTTTGTGATACATAACAATACTTGCAACAATTTAACTGTGAACTAATGAATGAGTAATATTGACCAGAATTATTAGTGTTCATTAGCGCTACTTGAAACTATTTTAACTGTGTATTTAAAGTGAATAGTTAGTATTACATGGCAATGCTTGAAGCTATTTAATGTTTGAAAACAATTAAGTGAATTCAAACCAATAATTAATACTAAATAGAACTATTCTTGTTTTGGAACCATTTAACTGTGTGCAAACAATAGTAATACTTGTGTGTAAACAAATTAGCTCAGATTCATTTAAAAATAAGATTATCTACAAACTATTGACTTATAAATCATATGTATAATCATTTAACCGTATGCAAACCAATGAGCTCTGGCTTGTTTTAAAATATTATCAACAAATTATGCTTGCCCAATCTACTGAGGCTGTAGAATATACTGACTGCATCTCTGCAGAGCGGTGAACCCCCCCCTCAACGAGTGTCCTGGATATGACATTAAACAATCTGATGGTGAAGCTCCAATAATGCTGGAGTTTGGGGAACGCAGAGTACCTCTTCGTTGCCATCGCTCCCAGGTCCATTCTGGCTCGGAGTGGTAGCACCTGATAGGGTTCTATCTGTGGGTCAAATAGTACTGTTTAACATTTAAATTGTGTGCAAACTAGTTATTTATGCTGAATTGACGTGTTAGAAATACAACGGTTTAATTTTTTAACTGTGTTGGTTGGTTGGTTGGGTTTATGGCATATCAACCTTCGAAGGTTATTTACCGCTAAATCCATTTTTATGAAAATAGTTCTATTCCAAACAATTCAGTTTACGTTAAGTATGCAGTTTAAATACAAGTACAGTTAATTGTGAAAAACATTTCTATTTCAAGCTATTCGGTTTAGTCAAGCAGTTATAATTCAGCTAATTCAGTTTAGTATAAATACAGATTTTGCTTACACAGTTAAATGTAAAAACAATTCTATATTAAACAATTCAGTTTAGTGTAAGTACAGTTTCAATGTCAAAAACTGTTCCATTTCAAATAATTCAGTTTAGCATAAGCACGCTGTTTAAATGTAAGTACGGTTTTATTATCAAAGACATTTCTATTTCAAGCTATTCAGTTTAGTCAAACAATTCAGTTCAGCATAAGTATGCCGTTATTTCTATTTAACCTATAGATAGGACCCTATCAAGTGCTACCACGCCGGGCCAGAGTGGACCTGTGAGTAGTGGCAGTGAAGGGGTGTTCCGCATTCCCCAAAGCCCCACCATCACCGGAATGTCACTATCAGGTTGTTTAGTGTCATATCCAGGACACTCATTTGGGGGAAGTCTTACCCCTCTGCAGAGGTGCAGTCGGTGTATTCTACAGCCCCGGCCGACAGGGAAATGTGTATCTACAAATTTTTTCACAAATCATATATATCTAATATATATGTAAAATCAGGATTTGGCATCAAATAACCAATGATGGTTGATATGCCATAAAACCAAACCAAGCCTACAAACTATGCGTTTACGAATCATATGTAATATGTATAAAGAGAATTTGGGATTACATAACCTACAAAGGTTGATATGCCACAAAACCCAATCAAATCCAAACAAAACAACCGTAGCCAAGCGATGTGGCAAAGACCTACGAAGCCCTAGTGTCATTGCGTGGCTCTACCCAGACACTTTCCTGGGTTGTTAATAACTTTATGGGTGTGTTTTTAAGGATTTAAGTGAGTACTGTAATTTTTTTCTATATGCCCAATGGAGTTTAAATCTGGTGAGCTTAGAGGTCAATGGAGTACTCGGAATTTTAGGTGATATTTCTGGAACCAGTTTTGAATCACCCGGGGTTTTCTTATCTTACTGAAAGAAAACATCATCACTTGGGAATATGCTAAATGTAAAGGTTTACCAATGACCTGTAATAAGATCTGTGTATATCAGCCTTGTTAATAATCCAGTTTCATTAATAGCCTTTGAGTAGTGCAACTGAAGTGAAGTGCAACCACCCACCATTACAGTGTCATCACCTCTTTGCTCAAGAATTTGTAGTCTATTTTATTCATAAACTCATACTGATTCCTACTATACATAAAATCGATCGTGTGCTGGTTATTATACTTAAATGTATACGGTAGCGACACTTCAGTTCTGGAGCTCTGGAAAGTATAGGTCACACTTTCGTTACCATTACTCTCAGGTCCACTCTAACTCGCTGTGGTCGTTAGAGTTCCATCTACGTGCCAAATAGATGTAAAAATGTTAAAATTGATTTTGAACATCATTGGCTCTTAAAACATTAATATTTTAAGAATGAAGTGTTTAAAATGACTTAATTCTATTAATATATTCGCTCTTAAAACATATATAATGCAATTTGATTGCATTAGTAAATTAAATATATATTCTTATTAGCTAATAATAACTATTATTGAATATTTATGGTTACTTGAAACCATATAACTTGCTTTCAATTTATTAGTATTAGATATGGATGCTTGAAACCATATAACTTGCTTTCAATTTATTAGTATTAGATATGGATGCTTGAAACCATATAACTTGCTTTCAATTTATTAGTATTAGATATGGATGCTTGAAACCATATAACTTGCTTTCAATTTATTAGTATTAGATATGGATGCTTGAAACCATATAACTTGCTTTCAATTTATTAGTATTAGATATGGATGCTTGAAACCATATAACTTGCTTTCAATTTATTAGTATTAGATATGGATGCTTGAAACCATATAACTTGCTTTCAATTTATTAGTATTAGATATGGATGCTTGAAACCATATAACTTGCTTTCAATTTATTAGTATTAGATATGGATGCTTGAAACCATATAATCATGCACAAATAATGTATTAATTGCTCTAATAGCGAGAATATAACAGCGATATGTTAAATGTGTTTCGCCAAAAACTTCTAATCAAAAATATGAAGACGTTCAAGTCTTTTTGTTATTTTTATTACGTCTGGTTCAAGGTGGTGAAGAAAGTGCCCCAGCGCTTTCGATCCTTTCGCTGGTCATCCTGAGGAGTTGTGTTTGGTTGATTGTTGTTGTGAGTTTTATTTATTTTATTTGGAGTGTTTGTTTCTTGTTTATTTATTTATTCTTTTTTTTTTTTAGTATGGAACACATTCTTTAGCTTTTTGACCCAGACATAAGGAAAATAGCAAGAACACTTGAACGTCTTCACTTGAAGATCTTGAAAAGAAAACAATTCGTGGTCTTTAACCGAACATGCCTAGTTAACGACTTGCTGCATATATATATATATATATATATATATATATATATATATATATATATATATATATATATATATATATATATATATAATTTATGGAGGAAGAGAAATACAACTTTATGTCTCCCTGTTTTAAGGCCGTTCGGCAGGGAGGTTGAAACACACTGCTCAAGTAAATGTTACTTTTTTTAAAGAAATGTGTCCGACTTTAAATGTGGAATTGTCGCCATCCGTTCATATGAAATGTAAAATGCGATATTCAATGCCGAAGAGAGACTTTTATTCTTTTTTTTCTTTTTCTTTTTTTTTTTCCAAACAATGATACAGTTTCAACAGCTTATTAGACACATGGAAAAAAAAAGGGGTTGCTCAGTGCAATATCGGAAGAGGAGGGTATGTAAGATATTATTTATACAATCCTGTTTTTCCCTCAAAACTTCTGATCAAAAAATATCGAGACTGCAGATAAAGAAGCATCAAGAATCTGCACTGACTCGTTTAGGGGATATCTAGACAACAATCTAGACGCCTAGACATCATCCCTTTATCATTGTAGTCAATTTATTATTGTAGTCATCCAGATGTGCACACTCCTCCATATTTAATGATTCAGTTTCGATACTTTTAAATCACACTTATATATATATATATATATATATATATATATATATATATATCAAAAATCAATATTTGGAGGAATACGAATGCATACAGACACAAACACATAAAGTCTCTACAGTTAAAAAATTTGAATAAATTTGAATTAAGAAGTATCACAATCCACTCAAAACAAACACTTTGTTAGTTAGTCTCTTGAAAAGGAACACGACATCCGAAACATGTGCCGAGAAGAGAAAATAATACCCAAAAATATCACATTGAAATTCTTTTGGTGATCTATCTATCTATATATATATATACCACACACATATATAGGATTTATGGAGCATTAGGATCTTTCCTTCATCGACTCAGAGAAAGACTACTTTTTGTTTTTGAGGCCAGATCAGACAGAGGTTGCAAAACATTTCTAAAATTCGTGGTATTTTTTTTTTTTTGAAACACGTATCGGACATTTCTGCGTTATTTTTTCTTCATCGTATTTATGTCTTTGGTGGCTTTCTTCTACACCCTACAATCCGACATTTGTCCCTTTTTTGTTTTTTGGGGTTTCTTTTTTAGAAATATTACTTTTTTAGTACTTGAGATAGTTTAAATTTAATCAAACTTTGTGAATTTGGACGTTTCTTTGATTTTTCTTAGAATAGCTGCATCATTGCTATATTGCAAATTTTTCAATTCCTCCTTCTATACTGAGGTTTGACCGAAGATTATAACCGTCAATATTGCGGCAAGGCAATTTGTCCCTCTTCATGAACATGAGTTGTTTATCTTTCCTTGCAATCTTGCGACTTTGCATCGTTCTTTGAATTTTCGTAGAATATTTTTTTAGCAATATCACTGCCATACTGAACAGTAGTAGGGAAGATACGAGGATCATTAAATAAGTTTCCAGACTTTTTTCGTATGGGCACTTTTAGTGATAGTACACACATGAAACCCAAGTCTCCTTCGAGGTAATCTCCCCCGGCTGCAATGCACTTGTACCGTTCCAACAACTTCTTGGAGGCCCCATGAAAGTCCTCTTGTGTGAGCGTGTCAATGGCCTTCGTCACAGCCTCTTTTATCTCCTCAATTGTCTCTGAGCTTAGGGAATAACCAAAAGTCACAGGGAGCAAGGTCTGGACTATAAGGAGGCTGAGGAACTGTCTTGATGCCCATCTTGCTCAAATAGTCTATGACAAGGTTGGAATTGTGGACGGGTGCATTGTCCTGCTGGAAATGCCACTGACCCGATTTGAAGAGTCCTGGCCTCTTCTGACGGAATCTCTTCCTGAACTCCCTTAATACCTCAATATAGAAACCCTAAACCTAACCCCAACCCTAACCCTTTGGCCAATTAACTCTGGTATATTGACTTCCTTACTCCTCCCTCACCTCTCCTCATCTCTCACAAACTCCTGCCTTCCTTGAATCTCTTATGCCACTCAAAAACTTATGCTCGATTCATGCAAGATGGTCGAAAAGCAGTCTGAAACATTCCATACGTTTCTGTGGCATTTTCCCAAGTTTAAGTCACAATTTTATTGCATATCGTTCTTCTAAAGTGTCCTCACGTCCAGATTGCATTTTTGAAATTCACCAGCTCTGACAATGAGGTTTTAGTAGGGTGTATTCCAATTGCTGCTGTAGCTGTTCGTTTGAAGCTAAAATCATAAAAATTGGTCAGTCATCTCATATGATGTATAGCAGTATAACATAGTGAATTTTCAAGAGTCTTCGACAATTTTAAATGCCTGTACAAAAAAGTCTGGAAAGTTATTGAATGCACCACGTACTTCTTTGTATTTTTACTTTAGTTCGACCCTGCCCTCTTGCAATGAGTTCAAATCGCTAGTTTTCCATCGCTCACTGTTTGCTTTGAGATTATATATGTTTTTAACATTCTACAAACTGCGACAGAATTGCCTACATTTTAAACAACAGCTGTGTAATGCAAGTGGACTTAAGCAAGTAGCAATGATGGCTTCATCTATAATGCTTTCTTTTATATAATCACTTACCGTCCTGGTTTGGACCGATGCACACTGTGCATTTGCTGTTGAAACACTTTTTTTAAAGACTGGTCAATCTGTAATTGCTACCCAGAGATTTTTTCGTGCTCATTTCATGTTATATAAAAATGATGCTGTTCCGGATAGAATTTTCAAACCATGGCAGTATCGATTTTCTATCGGGAACATCATTCCGATTTAATGTTAAATGAACAGGAAAATCTGTCTGTGTAGCAATTAAAGATTCACCATTCTTTAAAAAAAAACGGTTCACCAACAAATACATGGCGTTCACTGGTTCAAGCTCTGATCACGATTCATCGTATGTTAAAGAAAACTGATAAGACACTAGTTAGATGGAGCTGCTATTACCACTTGCCTAAGTTGAGGTGACAGTAGAAAGGGTAGGGATTGTTTCTGTCGCACCCTGTATAATCTGTGTTTGTGGGATGATGTCGTAAGCCTTTTTCTAGTCCATCCATGCCATAGCTAGATGCTTCCTTCTATAATAGGTTATTTGTTTCTTTATTCCTGGCGTTTCAAACATGCCACCCGCGGGTTGCATGTGACGCGTAAACTACTTTGATTATGGTACACCAAAAATAGAAACAATTCAATTTTATATACATTAAAAAAATCTTCTTTCTAAAAACTTTCGTGGAATCTACATCGGCTTGTTTCAAAGACCTTTTATGTTGTTAGAGTAATGGAGATTTCAGAAAATTAACTCACACAACTGAAGACGTAGATGAGGCTTACAATTGCTGACTGTATATCCTTGTAATAAGTGTGCTGGTTATGACACAAAATTCTATCTGATAGTGAGGCTCCAGTTCTGAACATCTGGAGAGAATTGAGTACCCCTTCGTTGCCATTACTTCCAGGTCCATTCTGATCCGAATTGGTAATACTTGTTAGAGTCCAATTTACAGGTCAAATAGATCCGTTTAAGTAAACTTCACAAAAATGTAAATATAAATGTCTACTGAAAGTAATTCTCTAACCTCTAGGTATAAAATAACTCTAGACGGGTTGATATGCCGTTAAAATCAATCGATCAGTCAATCATTGATATTATATAAAAAATAACTCTCTTACGAATTTTCACAAAAATGTTAATCTGAACGTACTATGTACTCGATGAACGTGATGCTCTAACCACTAGGCTTAATATAAACCGACGTCGGTTAACATGCAATTAAAATCGATCAATTATCCGTCACTAGAAAATATACAACAGTTTTTACCTTTGTTTTGTTTTTTCTTTTCTTTTTTTTCACTGTCATCTCTTTTTTTTTTTTTTTACATAACATGGCAATATGATCATCAAATCATCGCATTTAACATGAGACATGAATCCCGGAAAAAAATATGATTGCATTTTTCTATCGACCAAACCAAATCATCAATTTGTTGTTCATAATAAAATAATTGTACAATAAAGATTTCCTTGTCTGATTTTGTGGGTGGGAATAGTAAAGAAATTCGAGAACACAAAGTGCAGCCAAAAATAATTGACAAGTAGGCGAATTGCGAATCATGTTTTTCATAATGAAAATAATCTGGTGTCAAGTGAACATTTTTTCATCTAATAACTTTCGAAATTGGTATCTACAACGTTTCACTCCTTCCCTCCTTTGAAATACTACGATATATGAGACTCTAAGAGTCTATCATCAAAAAAGCACTTCCTTAAAGATATTGAAATTTATTGGATTTTTTTCTCAGTATCGAATTTATGAATGCTGTTTCTATCTGGGGGATTATTTGCAGGATTTCGTAATATTTTAACATAATTTCTGATAAAATAATGACGTCATTATTTGCATATAAATCGGCACTTCAGTGTCGAGTGTAAAACGTTCATATAGCAGAAATAAAAAATAAAAAAAAGCAAAGAACAAAAACAAAAACAAAAACAAAAACAAAGCAAATTTAAATGTATAGATAATGTACAGACTGGAAGGGATATAAGCAAGTTCTCTCTCTCTCTCTTTCTCTTTCTTTCTCTCTTTCTCTTTCTCTCTCTCTCTCTTTCTCTCTCTCTTTCTCTCTCTTTCTTTCTCTCTCTCTCTCTTTCTCTCTCTCTTTCTCTCTCTCTCTCTTTCTCTTTCTCTCTCTCTTTCTTTCTCTCTCTCTCTCTCTTCCTCTCTTTCTCTTTCTTTCTCTCTCTCTCTCTCTCTATCTATCTAGCTATCTATCTCAATAGCCATTCACAAAACAGAAATGATACAAAATACAAAACAGAAATGTTACAATCAAGTCAAGTTTATAAACAAAATATGAAATACTTGTTCTAATTAGTGAGGTTTTGCCATTTCAACATTTTGCAACTGGTATAGCTCAAATAGTTCCTGTCTGTTAGAATCTATCTGGGGGGAGTTACCATGGCATTGTGACTAACATACTGGACAATAACATCGTAGTGACTTCAAACTCCAGACACTCAACTACGTTCTCTTTCGAATTAATACTCTTGAGAAAGGCATGAAACCCCATATCCCTCGAACTAAATAAATAGAACCACTATTGTTCGTCTACAAGTATGGATTTGACATCAAAGGTTGGTATGCCATTAAACAAAGAAACCAAACCGAAGCAGAATTTGTCTTTTCTAGTTGTCACAAATGTCTTGCCAGTTTAAACAAGTTAGGTAACAAACCAAATCATACTTCCTGCAAGAACACCTCATGGTACAGTAACCAGAACTACAGGTGGGTCGAACAACTTCCAAGAATTTCTGGGAAGCAGGTTGAAAATTTATCATGTTGTGTATAAACTACTAAAGTTTAATAGGCTATTTGAATTAATTCCATCCAATATTTTTTACTAAACTTTTTATGCGAGGATCATTAAATAAGTTTCCAGACTTTTTTCGTATGGACACTTTTATTGATAGTACACACATGAAACTCTAGTCCCCATCGAAGTAATCTCCTTCAGCTGCAATGCACTTGTCTTATCGTTCCAATAACTTCTGGGAGGCCCCATGGAAGTCCTCTTGTGTGAGCGTGTCAATGACCTTCGTCAAAGCCTCTTTCATCTCCTCAATTGTCTCATAACGATAGCTTCTGAGCTTAGGGAATAACTAAAAGTCACAGGGAGCAAGGTCTGGACTATAGGGACGGTGAGGAACTGTCTTGATGCCCATCTTGCTCAATTAGTCTGTGACAAGGATGGAGTTGTGGACTGGTGCATTGCCCTTACCCGATTTGAAGGGTGCTCGCCTCTTCCGACGGAATCTCTTCCTGAACTCCCTTAAAACCTCAACATAGTAACCCTAACCCTCTGGCCAATCAACTCTGACTTCTTTACTCCTCCCACACCTCTCATCGTCCCTCACAAAGTCCCTGCCTTCCTTGAATCTCTTATGCCACTCAAAAACTCATGCTTGATTCATGCAAGATGGTCGAAAAGCAGTCTGAAACATTCCATACGTTTCTGTGGCATTTTTTCCAAGTTTAAGATACAATTTTATTGCATATCGTTCTTGTAAAGTGTCCTCACGTCCAGATTGCATTTTTGAAATCCACCAGCTGTGACAATTAGGCTTTAATAGGGTGTATTCCAATTGCTGTTGTAGCTGTTCATTTGAACTTGAAATCATAAAAATTGGTCAGTCATCTTATAAAATGTATAGCAATAAGATACTGAATTTTCAAGAGTCTACGGCAATTTTAAATGCCTGTACAAAAAAGTCTGGAAACTTATTGAAGGCACCACGTATATCATGTAATGCACATTAGCCTACCAAACTCACTCTGTTTCATTCTGCTGTGTTATTTCCTGGAAATATTCACAGACTAGATAGACTAGAATCTTAAATGCCTAAAACAACATCATGAAAATAGCGTCCCAAATCTGGTAAAATATTACCTTGTTCGGAAAGAAATGTCGCATTTCTGAAAACGGAATGAAAAGTTTGTTCGAATGCAACATCTGTTAAATATATGTGTCAAGAATGTAGCAACTTAAAAAAAAATGAGCCTCATTCTTTTATTTATTGATGAATGTGGAATATAAATATTTTTCAAAGTTCAGATATTTTCTAGCATGTCCCAAAAGTAAGCTATATTTATTGGTTTCTATACAAGAACCTGTTTCCACTTC
>OY757909.1:6918209-7073209 GCA_963585895.1 Sepioteuthis lessoniana
TCAAGGGTAAAGAGGATAAATCCAGGGAAATGAGTCGCGTCCTCCCCTACATCTTGGTGCAGTAGCTATTGAAAAGGGAGCCTTCGGGTCGCCCTTGACTATGGTTGCCAACAACTTTTATAAGTGAATAAAGACAATTTGTACAAAAGGAATTCAAAACTAGGTACGACTGGATAGGAAGTGTGATCCACTGGGAATTGTGTAAAAGGTTAAGATTTGACCATTCTAAAAAATGTTATATATATATATATATACAAGAGGATGGAATGCATGAAATTCTCTGGGATTTTGAGATCACACAATCCCGGCCAAACAATCAGACCTAGTAATAACTGATATGAAAAAAAAAGGAACTTTACCGTTCCAGCAGACTAAGGAATGAAAGAAAGCGAAATATACTTGGACCTTGCCAGAGAATTGGGAAACATGGGGGTGATAGTCATACCGATGGTAATTGGTGCACTTGGGGAAAAAACTGGAGGAACTGGAAATCAGAGGAAAAATCAAAACCATCCTGCCCACAGAATGTTGAGATCAGCTAGAATACCGAGAAGAATCCTGGAGACCTGAAGAAATTTGCTGTCTTTTAAACCCCAGTGAAAGACCACCAGCCAACGTTGCCGCGAAAAATTGGGAGTAAAATAATGTACCAATTGCTTTCAAAACCGCTTTGGTATTTTTTTTTTCTTTTCCTTTTTTTTAAATCACGAATTTAAGTGAGAAAATGAGCCTTTTTCTGATTCTACATAACATCTCGTAAAATAAAAAGATTGTATTTTTGCTTTCCGTCACCGAATGCCCCCCCCCCTGAAAACGCTATTTTTCAATCTGCTGCTCTCTGTAACCAGGGACATAATTCCACACTGAGGCCGACAGCCATATAATTCAACTGGTACCTTATATAAAATTATGAAATAATATTTATCAAAATTTTCAGTCATACAACTGTAAGATTAAAATTAGAAATTAGGCATACAATGGCGTAATATTTAACGACCGCAGCAGATGAATAATGTTTTAAAACATATGCTTTGAATGCATCTAAGGAATTTATTCTCATTTCATACGAGGAATAGGATTTATGGCGACTTTTATTAAATACAAATATATATCTCACAGCACGCTTGGTGAGCAAAGACAGTAGCGATTGTGTTTTTTCAATGAGAAACCGGTTTGGCTTCTGAATGTTGCATTTCGACGCTGGCTGACCAACACGGACAACACTGTGGCTACTCAGCCTTTTTAATGATGTACAATCAACGTAGGCGTTGTATAAATATTTACAGATACATTTTACGTGTACCGATATAAGTGTAAAAAATAACAATAAAAAAGCTTACATATAGTGCTAATACCCTTGGGAAAAAGAATGAATGCAACTATTCTCCCTCCAGCTATGGGTAAATAGTAGGACAGACTGAGCTCTTTAAACTTGTTATGGCAACCAATCTAGGAGAAGGGAAACTCTGAATTCAAACCTGTTAGAGATGTTGAGCTTTCGTGTGGAAACGACCAACTTCGGTAAAGGGTCTGACATATACCGACAAGAAGAAGGACCGGCTATGAGATCGCCATTGTCACCAGTATTAGCGAACATATACATGAAATAGTTCAAGAAAATGGCATTAGAATCTACATCCCTAAAGCTTTCATTGTGGTTGGTTGGTTGGTTTCTTTGTTTAATGGCATATCAACTCTTTTTAGGTTATTTAATGCCAAAGCCATTCTCCTAGAAGAACAGTTGTGGTACTATTTAACCCATAGCTAGGAGGATAAGGGGGTTCATACCTTTCCCAAGGGTATTTACCCGAAAGTGAACGTAATAGCGCGACTGGAGTACGAACTCGTTTACTACGATACCGCAGTCCGTCGCTTTAACCATTACACCACGAGGACACCCTCTTTTCATTGTGGCTTAGAAACGTAGATGATACATCCATATTCTGGCCTCATCAGGAAGATGTTCCAATACTACTGGATCATGTGAATTCAAACTGACCCTCTATACAGTTTACTATGGAGGAAAAAAAAAACAAGACAACAGGTTATCCTTCCAAAATGTTCTTATAGTTTGCATAGAGCAAGGATTCAGGTTATCAGTGTTTCGAAAGCCAACCTTCACTGGGCAATATCTAAACTTCAACACCCACCATCCATATAATGTAAAGAAAGGAATTGTTTGTTGCATTCAACATCGAGCAAAAGCCATAAGTGACAACCTCCATCGCAACAACTACCCAGAGAGCATAACATCGGCTCCAAGGAATTTTGATCGAACGACAGAGGGCAATACCCGAAAACTCACCACAGTCTGTCTGTCCAATGTCAAAGGCTTAGTCGAAAAGATTCGAAAGATATGTAGTCCATATGATATGTGGAAAATATTCACAAGTAGAACGACACTTCGAAAATATCTCTGCCTAATCAAGCCCTTAACAGAATACGACATGACTAAGCATTGTATTTGTCGCTGCCTCTCACCAAACAGACCAATTAAATTGGGGATAAAGGGGAGGGGAAGGTCGGGAACGAGCCGAGACTCGAACCCTGCTGGTCATTGACCCACTAAGTGCAATGTGGGTCTAATCAGTCAGGCAGTATCACGGACCTAAATCTTGATCCGGGCACGTATGCCAGAATATAACTTGAACTAGACCGTGAGGTCTCGCGCTATACAAGGGATGCATAGGAGTCAAAAAAGCAGCTCGCCCACCCGAAGGTAGCCCAGAATCTACCATTGATCGATCTCCCATCTGGCACGAATGCCAGGCAGCCCAGCCCAGAGGGCGAGAAACGAATATGACTAAGAATTGCATGTACTCTATCCCATGCTGCTGTGGTAAAATGTACATAGGCAAGACATGCCACCTATTAAAAGTAACGTTAGAGGAATATCAGAAGGTGTGGTTAACCATATATGGAAAGAAAAGGGATACCGTCTGCTCTAGTGGGCTGAAGTTAAAATAATTGATTAGGAAAAACCCTGGAGAATAATACGCCTTAAAGAAGTAGCGCATATGTTGGGTTACAGTGACCTGTTGAGTTGACCAAGTTGAGAAATTAATATGGTTTAGGAACCATTTATCAAAAACGCTCGATAAAAAAAAAAGAAAATTGCGATATGAGCTACTGTAAAAACATCGGATATGATTGTAGAGAGGAGGTGCTTGATCATGGTTAACAGAACTGGAACAACTTATCCCCGTGAGTTAAATAAAGAGTTCAGTTGGAGGTTTTGTATCGATTCCAGAGTTTGACACGAAACACATGAAGATGGCCTAAAGACATATCGACTGAAACGTTATGAATATAGCAATAAAGAAGAGGTCAATAGTCCGAATATTCTAAGTGATAAAAACATCCTTACTTACCTTATCACTTCAGTTCTTCTTATATATATATATAATATTGCATTCACTTATTTGACTTATAAAAGAAAAGTCTTGTTTGCGAATTCATCTTTCTGAGTTCTAATTGAATTTTATGCCCTTTCACTTGTATTTTTTTTATTTACTTTCTTCGTGTTGTTTGTTTCGTTTATTGCATTTCTTTAAAGTAATTCATTTTCATATCTGCATTTTGAAACGATTTCGTTCTTTTTTAACAATTCGATTTTATCATTATTCTTATAACAGAAATAAAATTTTCTGTTATTCTAAGTACAATTCTCTGTAATTATTTTTATTTATTTATAGATTATTGTTTGTTACCATATATCAAATATTTCCGCATTTAAAAAACTTTTTTGACTGGACGAATATCGCATAAATAAAAGATCTTTTTTATTTATCACTGGTTTTATACCGAAGGTATTGTCCACTGGCAAAATAGCATATTACTTTTGTAACATAAACACAAATGCTAATAATCCCTGTATCTTGTAAAGCTACTTGTCAACTTGTGTATTTCGTCGTTCCGGCAAATCACACGATGAAAGTAAAGAAAAATGAAAGACGAGACTGTTCCAGAAAGCTGAAAATATTATGCCACTTGTAGATGACAGAGATATCTTAGTCGGAACCTTTTGAACAGCCCAAAAGAATCTGGAAGAGATACGGAACAAACAGACTACAGCCCATTTAAGAAGGGCTACTATACTGAGAATAGTCCTTGAGAACTGAAGCGATTTGCTATCAATCACACTACGGTAAGGACAACCGACTTGTACAGGTGTGAAAATTTAAAAAGACGTTGATGATGATAATGATATAAACAATGATGATGAAGGCGATAATGATGATGAAGATGATAATGATAAATATGATTCTGATTCTGATGATGAAACGATGATGATGATGATGATAAACGCAATGATGAGAATAAGGATGATGCAGTGCACTTAGAAACCAGGAGATTAAAACGATTTAAAACTAGATTTGTCATGCGAGATTCTACACGTTTAACATTAGATTTTGCTATAATTAATTTTTAGTTAATGTCTCTTACGCGAGAAACAAAATTCTCTATGACAAGATATTCAGGATAGAATTTACGCAAGAGTGAACATACACTTGCGCATGCGCACACACACATATATTATATATGTTGAATTAGAAGTATTTGAGTAAACAGATATCATATATACTGTCCCATATATATATATATATCTATATAATATACATCATCATCATGTCGCGCTGGTAGCACGGATATCCCTGATCCTCTCTCGCCACTCCTCCCTATATATATTATATATATATATATAATGGCTTGGACCACCACCCCGAAGTAAGCGAGTTCAAATTCCAATCTCGGTATTGCATTCACTTTTGGACTGATACTTTTGGGAAAGGTAATTACCCACTAATTTCCCTCACGTATGGGTTAAAATTGTTGGTTGGTTGGTTGGTTAGTTGTTTGGGTTTTATGGTATATCAACCTTTGTACGTGATTTAACGCCAAATCCATTTTTATGAAAATAGTTCTATTTCAAACAATTCAATTTAGCATAAGTACGCAGTTTAAATGTAACTACTGTTTGATTGTGAAAAACATTTCTATTTTAAGCTATTCGGTTTAGTCAAGCAGTTCTAATTCAGATAATTAATTTTAGTATGAGTACAGGTTTTGTTTGCACTCAGTTAAATGTCAAAAACAGTTGCTTTTCAAACAATTCAGTTTAGCATAATCACGCAGTTTAAATGTAAGTACGGTTTAATTGTGAAAAACATTTCTATTTCAAGCTATTCAGTTTAGTCAAACACTTCTAATTTAAACAATTCAGTTTAGCATAAGTATGCAGTTTGTTCTATTTAACCCATAGATAGGGCGCTATAAGTGGGCCTGGGAGCAATGGCAATAAAGGGGTACTCTAGATTTCCCAAAGCTCCACGATTGCTGGAACCAACCATCAGATTGTTTAGTGTCATATGCAGGACACTCGTTGGGGGGTCGGTGTATTCTATTGCCCTAGCCAACTGGGCAAGGTTGAAATTGTATTACTACTGCTCGAACCATGACATGAATGTCTTTTGGGCATTAGATAACCCACGAAAGTTTATATGCCATCAAGCAAAGAAACCAAACCAACAATAAATACCTAGAAAAAGCACTCAATGCTCCCAAACCAAGTTGCACTAGAATATATATATATATATATATATATATATATATATATATATATAGAGAGAGAGAGAGAGAGAGAGAGAGTGAGAGAGAGAGAGAGAGAGAGAAGCATGTTCTTAAACATTACAAACAGATAAAAGGTAGTTTTTATTATTTGGACTAAATCATTAGCAAGTCATTACTCAAGCTGCCGTCAATGTATAAAAAATGATAATTTGTATCAAATTACAAATCAGCAGGGAGCGCTGATTATACATGGAAATCTAAATCTTTCATCAAATGTCTTTTTTTTTTTCTCTCTATCAATCAGTCACAGATTAACTCAAGGGTGGCTTGATAACTATGGTCACCAAATATTCTGTGATTCCAAAGAGGGTTCCGCTGTTTGTTTTTTGCATAATAGCTTTTGAAAACACAAACTTTAATTCTTTTAGTGTGCGGTTCGATCAATTATGTAAGAATGTTAAAGTGAACTCTTACTTTTTCTTCGTCACTTGATTGATTGATTGACTTTAGTGGCACATCAACACGTCTCGGGTTACCAAGAGGTTAAGGAGTTGTATCTAATTTATATTAACAGCTTTTGTGTACTTGTTTCTTGCACATGGTTATATAATATCAAATATTCCGATCCAATACAAATAATTTGCATACTGTTGTATGAATTCAAGAATTCCTATCAAGTAGCAATAATTAGTTAAGTTAGGTGGTTTCAAGTAACTGATAATGATAATATTCCTTTGGAAACAATTATAGCTTCATGTAACTATTCTTAATAGAAATATTTTCAAGAGGAGACCACGTGACGTTATAAATAATGCGTTGCTTAGCAACGTCGAAGTAAGTGAGTTCGAACTCAATTCGTGCTATTGTATTTACTTTTGGACTCAGGGAAAGGCAGGAACCCCTTGTCACTAACCAATGACCTACTACAAGGATGCCTTTGACTTTAAATAACCCATGAAGTTTGATATGCCATTAAAACAAAGTAACCTAACCGACAAATAATTTTCACACATTTATTTAGTATCAAGTATTCCTAATAGAAATAATTTTTATGCAGGCCAAATGGAACTTCAACTGATACTACCTCTTCGAGTTAGAGTGAACCTGAGAGTAATGGCAATGAAGAAGTACTCCCCATTCTTTAGATCCCCGCTGCGATACCGAGAACACCCCCTTTTTGAATGGGGTTTACACTTCTGAAGGGGATACAGTCATTGTAATATAAGCTCTGCCGCAAAAGTGGTTGTGTTCGTTGAATTAGCGGAACAGAATATTTATCTTTTTATTCTATTTCCGGTTTTCTTTTATTTCCCTTCACTGGAAAATCACGCCTTAAAAACCGTTTTACTATATGTTGTAATGTGCAAGGTTAGCACTAGTCAATCGCTCATCAAGCTCTCCAGTTATTCCCAGTGAGAGACATATATCGGCTCTCTCTCTTACTCTCATGCAAATTAGACTGTTTAATTTGCCAGTATAACTTCATCTCCCTGAATCGAATGGGTCTTATGCCCCTAGTAGGTCTTGTACTTCTGGTGATTTTTTTTCATTTCGGGATTACTTTACTCTCCTCTCTCTCTCGTATTTCCTTCACTGGGAGATCTAGATCTGTCCCGCACTGAGCTGTAATCAGGGTCGTCTTCTTGCATTATTTGATCTTGATCCGAGTTTTCAAACTCATTCTGGCCCACCTGATCATGCATTATTTCGTCTTATGACGTTTCATTTTGTAAAGGTTGTTCCAATAAATCATTACCGGAAAAAATCGTAAAGATTTCTTCCTCATTTTGCTCTTCATATTTGCCCTGGGACCTTATTTGATTTGCATGGGCTAATACACTGTTCCCCCTTTCTGTATTTATTATTGCTGTATTATGGCCTTTTTGTATGATAAATTCTGCCCTTTCTCGATTTGATTCTTTGTTCTTTTTGTACCACACTTTTTTTATTTGTGGAATACGACATCGTTAGTGGAGCTCTAATTTGCTTTCCCATTAAAGCTGATGGGTTTTCTTGTTTTCATCGGGCGGTGTTGTGCAATAGCCTAAAAGCGGCCTTGTTAGAAAAACTTCCTTTTTTTTTTTTTTTGCTGAGAACATGCTTTCAGTCCCTTTTTTACCGTCTGCATAATTTTTTTTCCGCCAATCCATTCAATTGAGGGTGATATACGATTTACACCCTATTTTTCCACCCAAAAATTAAGATCTTCCTTACAAAATTCTGGTGCATTGTCGGATACCAGGGTTTTCGGTATGCCGTTTCTGGAAAATATAACACCCTTAGAATCTGTTTTATCGTAGAGCTTTTCTTGTCTGCCACATGGATTACTTCAGGCCAGCCTCGTATTAATAAGAATCCCACTCCAGTAATATATGCATGATCCATATGCATACGGCTCCATGGCTCAACTTCTCTGGGCCATGAATGTAAAGTAGTCTGTGTAAAATTTCTTAATTCTTAACATTTTTTGCATCTTTTTTTTTATATATATTCTTCAACATCTCGTGAATATCCCAGCCACCATACTTCTAATTTTATCCTTTTTTGTGTGGCCGCTACTCCACAGTGTATATCATTATGTACACTTTTTATCACCAATTTTCTTTGTGTTTCTGGGGGGGGGGAATTATCAGATCCCCATAACAAATCACTCCATGTTCTATCTTTAATTTATATCTTATTACTTTCCACCCGGGAAAAATTTCCTTATGTTTTTTCTTAAATTCGATGTTATCCAACTTACAACTGGATCCTGTTTAGTTTCCGCAGCCATTCTATTTGAAGACAAAACATCAGTCTCTACCCAATGTAAAAATGTATCTTCAAATTCTTCTTCTGTTTTATCTTTGGACTCCTTGTAAAATTGCAATCTTGATATTGCATCTACATGTGGAATTGAATTTTCTTTGACATATTCTATATCAAAGTCAAATGCCATTAATCTTAGTATTCTTGATGTCGGAACTTTGGGTAATTCTTTTCTTGGATTGAATATAAACTCTAATGGTCTACAATCACTTCTCAAAAGATTTTTTTCCAATTAAAAACTATCGGGCACTAGTGGTTGTCCACACAATGGCCAAGCCTTTTTTATCTTTACTTGAATAATTAAATTCAGTGTTCGTTAGTCTTCTTGATAAATACATTATAGGATGTCGTTCTTGTAATAATATTCCGGATACTGAATGTTCACTTGCATCTGAAGTTAATGTAATTTACTTTTTCGGATCCAAAATTTTCACTACTGGTTTCTTTGCCATAATTACTTTTAATCTATTAAAAGCTTTCTGTTGTTTCTCTGACCAGATAAATTCAACATTCTTTTTTTCTTATATTTGCAAACGGCTCAGTCAAGTCCGTATATTTTGATACATATCGCCCGTAGAAATTCACCAATCCCAAAAAAGATTCAAGTTCTTTTTTATTTATAGGAGTAGCTATTTTGGTCTGGTGATATACCTTCTTTTGAAATGGAATAACTTTAAAATGATATTTTACAACAATTGTTTACACATTTTTTTTCATTTATTGTCATTCCTGTGTTTCTTAATCTATTCAAGCCGATGTCGGTTTTATTTTTTAATTCTTTTTCATTAGTAGCTCCAATGCATATATCGTCTTGGTTAAAAACTATATTTTTTATATCTTCTCTTAGAACATGTTCGATGGCTCTTTGAAATATGGCGTTTGCTGTTTTTATTCCATACAGCATCCTCCTCCATTTCTGTAAGCCTATTGGTGTATTTATCGTCGTTACTTCATTGAAGTTATCTTCTATTGGTAATTAGTGGTGTGCCGTTTTCACATCTATTTTTGTAAAAACGCCATACCTGCCAGTGCATGAAATGCAACTTCAACATTAAGTATTGGATATGAATCCGAGAAAACTTTGTAATTTACGCCTATTTTAGAGTCTGACTTTTTAAAAACAATAATGGGTGATACACATAATTAGAGGGAGTAACATTTTCCTTAAATCTTAAAATCGCTTTATAGTTTTTTAACTTTCCAGTTTTATTTATTTATTTTTTTTTTTTTAATTTTTATCTCATTAATTAATTTGGTAGAATTTATGTTAAGCTTATCGTTTCCAAGAAGTCCGTGGTTCTTTTTACCAGTTGTGACAATTATAGGAGTTACTTCAAATTTATCTTCTACCTCTAAGGAACCTTCGAAGTACTCTAAATCTTTTATGACCGACCCATCAAATTGGCGGAGTTGTAAACTGCACTTTCGTAAAGTTGGCTTTCCAATGCGTTCCCAGAAAATTCTTGAAATAAGTGTTACCTCACTTCCGGTATCCATTTGCATATCTAAATCGAAATTGTTGATTTTAACATTTAGTACAATGTCTTTTTTCTTTACTTCAATTTTTTTCTACATTCTTGTTTTTGTTTGACTGAAAAAAAAACAAAAAACGTCCATATTGGTTTCGTTTTCTTCAACTCTTTCAACGTTTTTCTTTTTAAATTTGCATACTGCATGAAAATGTTTTTTAAAGCAATTTGCACAAGTCTTCCCAAATGCTGGTCATTTTTCCCTTTTTATTTCTTGTTCACGTCGACAATATGAACATTTAAAAAAAACTTTTTTTAACATGTGTCTATCAGCGAATATTTGTTCACTGGGTTGACTTTTATCATGGTTGTATTTCTGTTCAAATTCTTGTTGCTGTATAAAGTCAATGCAGGTATTTAAAGATATATTTCTTATTTGCTATTGTTCCATTATTTTATATCAGTTTGATGCATTGTACATACCTTCAATTTACCTTAACTGAATTAAGTCCTCTTCAATCGTTTGTTCTTGTTCAAGTTTTTCAAACTAGCAATATCTACTCGCATTTCGTTAGCAGTGTAGATATTTTATGATTGGTTCGTCAATGTCTTGTTTCATCGACATCAACTTCGTTCTTTCTGCCGGGACCAAGATTTTCTTAGGCCTCATATTTTTTATGATCTTATTTTTATCAAAATCAGGTCTTCCAAGTTTTTGGGATATGCTATGGTGGAGACTTTCATTATCGCCTCGCATCTCGTTGTAGCCAAAAAGAGCTCCATAATTTCATTTACTCCTCCCTTTTCCTTGTCGTCTTTTAGCTTTTTAGTTCTTGCACTTGCGGAAAAACATTGTTGCCACGTATCGACAAAATCGGGATCCTCGGGAGACAATTGGTATCCTATCGGCGATGCCATTGTTGTGATGTGCAAGGTTCATACTTGTCAGTCGCTAATCAAGAGGTATTTATTATTCGTCCCACCACTGGACAAGTATCGCACAATGCCTTTTTTAAGGTGGGTCCGGGCGCAGGGCCGTAGCCCACACGCGCCCGGCATTCCCCAAAATACCTCGGGCCACGTCGGCAGTCCCCTAAAGAGAGGCGCCTCAGGTGCCAGGCAATGAACCTAACACCTCTGAAGAGCGTTGAAACCTGGGGGAACGGCCCCTAGAAGCTCGAGGAAATTAACCATCCGACACGAATGCCAGACAGTCTGCTGAAAAGCCTCTGCACGAAGCAGTGGCTAATCAAGCGATATTTGACGAATGTCCCACCAGACGGACGAGTGTGGCACAAGGCCTTTTTATAGGTGGGTCCGAGTGCAGGACCAAAGCCCACACGCGTCCGGCGGCTCCAAAAATTCCTAGTGCCCCGTCGGCATTCCCCTAAAGAGGAGCGCCTCAGGCGCCAAGCAATAAACCTAACCCTTCCAAGGAGGGTCGAAACCTGGGGGACGGCTCCCTGAGGCTCAAGGAAATTAACCATCCGACACGAATCCCAGACACTCTGCTAAAAAGCCTCGGCACGAAGCAAAGGCTGATAAAGATTTTCAGTTGTTCTCAATGAGAGACTTATATAGGCTCTCACTTCACTCATGCAAATTAGGCAGATTAATTTGCCAGCATCACTACACAATATTTGTTTCCAGTAAGAGAAATGTTGGACAAGGAGTTGTAGACGTTAACCTCTCGAAGAGATCTATCAACTTACGTCCTCTCAAAAGCATTCTTCAGTTTAATATCTGTGTTTATTGCTGCAGTAACAATTAGAACGGGAAAATTAAAAGGTTTCACATCTGTCTCTTTCAGGGGAAATTACTTTATAGTCAAGTCAAGTAAAAGCCAATATTTTTCATTGAGATTTTCAAGGAACGCAGATTATTTGGAAGTCTGACGCATCACACTCATCCTGAGCCGTTTCCTTATCCGATGCCGTAAGCTATGTTTTGTAATATAAGTTATTATTGATAAATATTAAGAATGACTGTTTAAAAATTATTCTTATTTGATAGGACTGTGTGCCAAAAAAAGTCTTAAGAAACAATAACACAAAATGCAAATATGACCGTACAATGAACAAGATTCTCAAACCAGAAAGCATAAAATAACCCTAGACATATTGACATTCCGTTAAAATCAATTCAGATTTTAAGCGAAGTACAACTGGTTTGAATTTAGTTTTCCTTTTTCCAATACTAGTTGCTTTAGCATGACTAAAGAAGCCAGTGTGCCTAATTTTTTAATCTTGGAGTTCCCGTGGCGTAATGGCTAACGTGCTGAACTACGGCCTCGAAGTAAACGAGTTCGAATTCCTGTCGTGCTATAACATTCACTTCCAGACTAACACCCAGCTGAAAAGTGTGAACCTTCTTACCCTCCCAGCTAGGGATTACGTATTATCTTTGATTGGCTTTGGTATTAAATGGCCAACGAAAGTTGATATGCCTTTTAACAAAGAAAACAAATTAGTTTTAGCCAGGGAAACGACGGATGGATTCATGCCTTTTTTTCAAGAGAATTTGCAGGAAATGAAAAGTAAACAGCCTAGTCTATGACTTGAACTTGTGTAGGCGATTCCATTTTGATCAACCATAACGATTACAGTAAGCTTGCTCTGAATATACTTAACATTACATGACAAATAATTAGACGAGGGCAATTATTCCCTAAGTGCGTGATGAGGCTCTCCGAGGCGTCCGGGTTAGTCTGATTTGATTTGGTTTAGTTTTACGACATATCAACCATTGTAGATTGTAGAAATGTCAAATCCATTTCTATACATAGAAACAGTTCTATTTCAAGCAATTCAGTTTAGCATAAGTACACAGTTTAGTTCTATTTGACCCATAGATAGGACCCTATCAGGTGTTACCACTCCGGGCCAGAGTTGACCTGGGAGCAATGGCAATGAAAGTGTACTGCGGATTCCCCAAAACTCCAGCATTACTGGAGCCTCACTATCAGATTATTTAGTGTCATATCCAGGACACTGGTTTGTTGGGGGTAGTCTTACTCCTCTGCAGAGATGCAGTCTGTGTATTCTGCAGCCTCGACCGACTGGGCCAGCGTCCAGGTTCGTTTTCATAGATGCTGAAGGATATCTTTAAAAAACCCAATAATCACAGGCAGTCTTAATCGAATGCTTTAATGTTCTTCCAAGGAAATAATATAGAAAAGTCATTCAAAGCTCCATGTTCATGTGACTTTACGTCGGCAGAATGATCAAAATATTCTCTTGCAGCAATTCGTTATAAAAATTTCCCAACATGAAAGAACTGAGAATTACGAACGAGTCACTCTGAAAGTTCCCACTCCCAGACCATTGAAGCAACGATGGGTCTGCTTTATACTTAAATGCATGACCCATTTAGGAAAATCAGGTACTTTAGAAGCAATCTAAGATCTGTGTCAGAATAAGTAAAACTTGGTAAATAACAGCTATATATTATTAACTGAGTTTTGGATATCAGTAAAAGAGGATTAACCTTCGTTAAGTGCTAAATCTCAGATAATCTTAATTCTATTTGCAACATCTTATCTTTATGAAGGTAATTTTTTTAGCTTCTAACTGATAAAAAAGGAAGTTTCATTCCCAAATCAATATGGAACAGGAAATGAGGGTAGCTTACTTCCAAGATTTGATGGTTTAGCTTCTTTGTTTAATTGCATATCAACTTCAGTAGGTTATTTAATACTAAAATCATCTTGGTAGAACAGTAATTAGTACTATTTAACCGCTAGCTGTGGGTGAGGTAAAGAGGGTTCATATCTTTCCCAATCAAAAAGTGACTGGAATTCAAACTCATTTCCCGTGATGTCAGCCCAGTCGGCTGGAGCTGTAGAATACGCCAACTGCAATTGTGCGAAAAGGTAAGACCTACTCCAAATGACACGATAGTGAGGCTCAAGTTCTGGAGTTTGGGAAAAAGTGGAATACCATTTATTTTAATTACTCCCCGGTCCATTCTGACCTGGTGTGATAGTACCTCTTAGAATCACAAATACGAGTAAAAAAGAACCGTAAAATTATTTACTATACTGGAAACCATTTAACTGTGTGCAACTAAATGATTATTATCAAATTGAATTATTAGTATTAGATAACAATACTTAAAACCATTTACCTGTGTGGTAATAGAACTATTCGTGTTAGCAACACTTAAAGCCATTTAACTGTGTGCAAACAAATGAACTATGGCTCGTTTACAAATGTTACATACAATTAATTTGTTTACAAATCATATAACAGGATTTGGCATTAAATATCCAATATAGGTTGATATGCCACAAAACACAACCACTTAACCAACTAATTACGATGTTGTAGTACAGCACCTTAGTCAATAGGCCACGGAGACTTACGGCCAATTTGAATTTAACTCTCATGCAATAGGCTTCTATCATTAAACCATGCGAAATAACGAAGTTGTTTCCCCTCTGTCAGTGGGGCTTAGAATATGCTGCCTGTATCTCTTCTGCCGAAGGGTAAGACCCTGCCACCATCACTGCCATCAAAAAAAGAGAGTCTTGGGTATGACACTAGTTCCTTTCTTGAGATTTGGAGAATTTGGAATAACCCTACATTACCATTACTTCCAGGTCGATTAATACTGTGTGCTACTACTTGTTAGGGTCTTGTCTATGAATCAAATAAATCTATTTAGAAAATTCTTAGTGTTAGATAGGAATACTTGATACCCTATAATTGTAAATTATTTGTATTAAGAATTGTTACTTAAAGCTGTAATTGTTTACTAAGGATTATCATTAGATACTTGAAATATGCACTACATGGACTCTAACAAAACGGCTGGAGAAGAAGCTAGACGGCAATTACACAAGAATGCTGCGAGCAATCTTGAACAAGTCCTAGCGGCAACACCCTACAAGACACCAACTGTACGGCCACCTGCCTCCTATCACGAAAACTGTTCAAGTTAGACGAACCAGACATGCAAGACACTGCTGGAGAAGCAGGGACGAACTCATAAGTGGTGTACTCTTATGGACCCCCACACATGGCCGTGCAAAAGCAGGACGACCAGCACGAACATACATACAGCAACTATGTGAGGATACGGGATGTTGTCTAGAAGACCTGCCTGAGGCGATGAACGATAGGGAAAAGTGGCGAGAGAGGGTCAGGGATATCTGTGCTACCAGTACGACATGATGATGATGATGATGATGATGATGATGATGATGATTAAATAGAAATAATTACTGAAAACCTCGTAATAGTGTATAAATTGTTATTAGTAGAGAGTAATATTAGATACCATATAACAGTAAATTGAGCTAAGAATAGTTACCGGAAACCATAATTGTCTACTAAAGTTTACAAAAAAATGATTATTATCAAATAAAAATAAATACATGGAACCATACAATTATTAGTATTAGATAGGAATACTTGAAAACATATAATTATAAATCATTTGAATTTAGAATAGTAACTTGAAGCTATAAATATTTACTTGAAACCGTATAACTTATTAACGACTGTTATTGAATAGAAATCCTTCTTGAAACTATGTAACTATTAGTATTAGAGAGGAATACTTGAAACCATATAATTGTGTACTAATTTATATGAGATAAAAATAAGTGATAGAAAAAACTACAAAAACAAATACAAAACTTAAATTTCAAAGAACATGAATTTCCAACCTCTCAGCATAAAATACCCCTTGATGGGTTGACAGGACGTTAAAACAATCAATTTATCGAACCCAAGAATTTATTTCTTGACAGTAGCGTTATTGCTGCGCATTGTTTGAAAAGACTTTGAATTTATTGTTTGTTGTAACTCTGTCAGTGATTTATCGACGCGTACGATAAGCTTTACACAAACAACAACTAGGTAAAAGTCAACGTCTTGTCGAAGATGATACACGTGGGTGGGGAGAGACAAATGTATAGCAGCAGGAATGTTTATTTGGATTTTGAAAAGATTTTTGCTCGCTAAAATATTATTTTGGTCTTACAGCAAAAGAATGATGCATGCATATCGTTGACGGTACTCAAATGGGTTATATCGGTTTAGACTTACAATCAAATCACTCTTAAAGTACCCGTTCCCCACCAGGTGAATGATGAGGCTTACTTAGTATAGGGAAGGGTAACCGCATAAGTGTTGGTGTCCTCGTGGTGTAATGGTTAAAGCGATGGACTGCGGAATCGTAGTACGCGAGTTCGTACTCCAATCGCGCTATTACGTTCACTTTCGGGCAAATACCCTTGGGAAAGGTATGAACCCCCTTATCCTCCCAGCTATGAGTTAAGTAGTACCACTACTGTTCTTCTAGGAGAATAGCTTTGGCATTAAATAACCTACAAAGGTTGATATACCATTAAACAAAGAAACCAAACCAAACACGTAAGTGTATTCACAGAATTCGTTTCTTTTTCGTTTCTCTTTGTGCTGTTAACCCGTAGCATTCTTAGTTTCGACCAGAACGCAATTTCAATCAGAAACAATCACGTTGGAGACGAAACACCGGCTATTTTGGGTGACTAGGCAGACCCAGCGAAATACTGGTACAATTGCATGAGCTTTCTCAGCTGTGACTACTTTTTCTTTGTGTCATCCGAACTTTTCTGGAAGTCCCTAGTAAATAACATCGTATATTCATCCAGCTGCCAACGAACAACAACTGTAACCCCCTACCATCCCCCAAAAGTTGTGCCGATATATGATAAACTATAACACTACGGCACCAAATAGAATAGGTGTAACGTTATCCCTTAGGGTTTTAGCCTGACCCCATGGTAACCTCACTGTGATAAAAAGAGACTAACATAAAATGTTGTTTCGCTTGATACAAATTTATTGCTTGACAAAAATGTCTAGTAGTCGGCCAAAAAAGAGAGAGATAAAGCGATGAAAGTGTATCGACAGGATAGATATATAGATAGGCCCGCGACGAAAAAGCAGAAACAGCAGCCGTTATTTCTCCGCTGACCGGCCGCCTGTGCATGCGTGACTTCGGCTTCCTCTCGGGGTTTCGCTTTCGCGAGACCCCTCGTCATCTGTTGTCTCCAACCCGTCTGCGTCTCGTCCACGGTCTGCCTTCTACCTCGTCTGCCCTTCTCTTCGAATCTGTTTTTATAACTTCCTAAAATTATTCATAACCTAATTCTTTAATCCCACGTCATCACTAAGCCGTTTTTGTAAAACGTTATTGCTAAAATATCAGCTGATTCTACCTAAACAACTGTCCATCTTCGAATTTACATGTTATGTATGAAATGTCCACGAAAACAAAGTCCACTCGACCTTTGACCTTTACAACGAAATCCCACAACTTTGAAATCTAAGTTTAAATAGAAAAAGAATTTACAACTAAACTAATAAACAAAAATCCCTAATTATTTTACATAATTATTTTCGATATTAATCATGACCAGGGATTTCAAAAAGAATAACAATAAAATGCCAATCGGGGCCTTTTTTAGTCCTTGAGTTTGAAATCGAAAATGATTATGTCAAATCATTAGATATTTGGAAAAAGGCACCATGAGCTAAAAGTGAAAAGTGGAGAAAGGGGTATGAATTCCACTAGTTTTAATGCTAATCGGTAAAACTGCTAATTGGTAGCTTTTTTTTTTTCGACGAAATAAATATGCATATGTTAAGAAATGAGATATATATGAATTCGTACAAAATGAAAATGGATTAAAAAATTCCGTTTAAGTTTTTTCCTTATTTCCTAACCTTTCTTCTTACTTTTTATTTTTTTTTCGTTTTTAAATTTGATAAAATCCATTGGTTGTTTCGTTTAGTTATGTTTCATGGAGAAAGGGAAATAAATTGTTTTATAACTATCATTCAAACGGAGTAAACAAAAGAAAAAAAATCAAAGTTTTTTTCCCATTTAAAGAAATAACCGGACATTGGCCTAGCGGTTAGAGTGTTCGCCAATCCCCCGGGAGACCTGGGTTCAATCCCAGGTCGAGTCATACCAAAGACTCAAAAAGTGGTACTTGATGCCTCCTTGCTTAACACTCAGCATTATAAGGTACGGATCAAGGGTAAAGTGGAGCAATCCAGGGAAAGGAGTAGCGCCCTCCCCTACACATAGGTGTAGTAAGCAATCGAAAAGGGAGCCTTCGGGCACCCTCGACTATGGTCGCCTACTTTACTTTACTTACTTATTTGATAATCCACTTTCAAAAGTTTTTCCATGATTTTCTATTTTTGTGTTGTTTGTCATCTTAGGTACACTTTTCCCATGCCAATATGAATTAACAAATCTATTTCTTTTTATGTTGTAAAACAAAACAAAATTCACTTATGTTTACAAGAACGTTTTAGTTGTTAGTCATCTTAGGTACACCTTCCCAATGCCAATATGAGTGGACAAATTTATTTCTTCTTATATTATAAAACAAAACAAAATTTACTCACGTTCACATGAACATGTTAGTTGTCTGTCATCTTAGGTACACCTTCCCCATACCAATATGAGTTGACAAATATATTTCTTCTTATGTTATAAAACAAAGCAGTTGTGCTTGTTAATTGTTTGTTATCATAAGTAAACCCTCCAGGCAAGTGTGTATTATAAAATTGACTTATTCTCAAATTATGAAATTCTCTTGTATGTTTTTTAAATATATATAAAAATCGACTATTTCTACTTTTCAGTTTTTGATCTTAAAGTAAAAGCGACTGAAATATTAAAGTTCATTCGTTTTTTCTCTGGGGAGAAAAACTGACCGGTGCAAGGGACAAATTACCAAGTTTTAGGAAAATGTCAACCATGAAAATTGTTCTGCTGCATTCCATAGAATTTACGGATCGTGTGTTTTAGACTACTATACAGGACTAATACAATACACAGCAAGTTGTGAAGTGACGCAGCGGTTAGAAATAAGAGACACCGATCATCTTAAATAACGTATGCCAGCCTAGAAAAGCAGCATAAAAATCCTGTCTTTTTACCAGTTCCCCAGCACAAATTAAAAGTACGCAGCTACAAAATAGAACCAGTGTAATATATTGTAATGAAAAATTCAGAAACTGTTTTTTCGTCTGATGTCGATGGGATGCAGCAAAAATTTAACCTGGAGGAAATTGAAGCGAATGGAGATGCCGTAATTTGTGAAAATAAGTAGAACTACTCGTTGATAAATTAATATAATTGAGGCTTTCATATATTTGTTCATAACCCTTGCTTCGACTTGAAACTTTCTCCAGTTGCAGACGAGCTATAAATAAACTATATACAAATATAGTTTTTCTTGTACCTATTTTATTGGTGAGACTTACATGGGAGGAAAGATTAGTTGGTAACTGACCTATCTGGTAGTGGGGGTGCGATCCTCGGGCGAGTTATTTGTGTAAATTGATTTCTTAGATATCTTTTCGGTCAGGTCGGAAATGAAATAATCTGACTGAGAAATCCAATTTTAATCATGAATATCTATGAACGGATCTTTCCATTTGAAACTCACTTTGTATTCAAGACGTGATTTACATTCAAGATGGCTGAAAGTTATAAGATAACAAAAAAGGAAATTCTTGCAATATAATTCGACTGACAGTTGTGTTTTTGTAAACATGTGTACTGAAGCAGATTGCGCACAAGAACATTTAGAGTTTTCAAAAAAACTAAACGTTAATCACTATGAAAGGGTTTGACATTTGCACCAAAAAGAAAAAGAAAAAAACAAACAAAAAAAAAACCCCTCGGTATTTCAACACTCCAAAATCCGATTCACTTCAATTTAATGCGATCACTTGCTATCTAATCTGATGAGAAATGCACAAAGATGTTGCGTATTATTTTGAACGAATCTTGAAACAGCATCCTAGAAAAGAATAGCTGTTCGGCCACCTACCACCCATCCAGCAAACCATACGAGTAAGACAAGGGAGAGATACAGGGTACACCGGGGGGAATAAGGATAGACCCATAAGTTACATTCTCTGAAATTGATAGACCAGTTCATGTACTTCAGTAGCAATATCTCATCTTCTGAAAGCGATGGCAACATACACATTGGTCAAGCGCCCACTGTTATTGACTGGTTATGGACCATATGCAAATCTGACCTCTCTAATAAAAGCGAGAATTCTTCAAAGATGTTGCTGTGTCAAAAATTTTATGAACCAGCTTTATAAAGGGTAACCGTGTTGTTCGTCAAGCGAGAATAAAACAAATCAAGTCTCTTTGATAACAAGATAATTAAGGAGTTTTTATTTCAAAAGTTTGGCGTGTGTGGTTTGGTTTGGTTTCTTTGTTTAATGACATATCAACCTTTGTAGGTTATTTAAAGCCAAAGCTATTCTCTTAGAATAACAGTTGTGGTACTATTTAAACCATAGCTGGGAGGATAAGGGGGGGTTCATAAATTTCCCAAGGGTATTTGCCCGAAAGTGAACGTAATAGCGCAACTAGAGTACGAACTCGCTTACTACGATTCCGCAGTCCATTGCTTTAACCATTACACCAAAAGGACACCCGCCACACCTGGCGTGTGTGTGCATGTCAAGTATTTGTATGATGACGACTGGAAATGTGTCAACTTTATTGATGAAGTCACGACATTCCTGCCAACTTCAAGAGACTTGAATTCCTCCCATTATCAATGTTTATAAGATATAATCTTGTAAATGCCTTTGTGTAGTTTTTGTTCTTCTAGGTGACTTGATCTTGTTTCGTTTGTTGCAATTTCATTTTCCTCTGTCGTTGTTGTTGTCGTTATTGCTGTTTCATTTATGATTGGTTCCTCTGATTGTTTTCCGGTGTCTTCACTTGTAGTTATTTCAGGTGTTGGTGTGTGGTTAGTGCGTATTTCGTTATAATTATCAACATTATTCATTGTCTCATGTATTTTAGTTTTCTCCGTGCTATCATCTATGTAGGTCCTAGTCTTTCATTCACTAAGTGGTTTGCGAGTTTGAACTGTCTAATGTCACTGATTATCTCCTTTCATCATATATTCGCTTAGATCAAATTTGTAAGCCTTTCGTTTCACTTACAACATAAAATGTTGGTTCATACTGTGTAGACCATTTGTTTCTCTTTAGTTGTTTTGCGAGTACATATTTTTCATCTATGAATTTTTCCTTCTTTAGTCCTTCTATTTGCATAGGATTTCTTTTTGTATTTTTCATCGTTGAATTTTATTATCTCATTTATATCTTTCTTGTCTATTCCAGGTGTGTTTGGGTTGTTATAATCTAGCTTTATCTTAATTTCCCAACTTTCCATGGCAGTATAAGGTTCTATGCCCGTTGCTGGATGCGGTATGGCTCTGTATGCCCTTAACATTTCTATCATGTTGATTCATCTTTTTATTTTGTCTTTATTTTCTAGGTTAGCTATTTATTCTCCTTTATTAAGCAGTCTCATAAAAGATTCTACTTTTCCATTTGCTTGTGGCTGTAATGGAGTTATCCTTCTTTTTCTGCGAATTCTGCAAATTCTTTTGATTGGAATGGTGATCAATTGTCTGTTAGTCTTTTCCTTGGAGTCCCATTGGTTGCGGATATTTCTTTCAGTTTAATTCTTGTCTCTTGGAAATAAATGCGGTGTACCTCTTCCACAACTGGGTATCTTGACTTCCGGTCTACAATGACTTTGGTTATAGTGTCTGTCTGGGTATGGTCGTCCGAACTCTAAGTTAACTGTCTCCCAGCTTCTCTTGGGTATAACTCTGGGTTTTATTGGTTCTGGTCGTGGATCACTTAATACGACTTTACATTCGCAGCATTATTCTATGATTCTATGAATTATATTATTCATTTTAGGGAACCAATATCTTCCTCTTACTAGTGATTTGGTCTTTGTTCTTCTTCGGTGTCCGAGGTAGTGTCCTATTTTTGTTATCTTCTTTTGTAGCAAATTTGGAATAATTAACTTATCTCCCCTGTGTACTATTCCTTCAGTTATGTTGATTTCTTCTTTTATATGTTTATATTGTAAAATCTCTAGATCCTTTTCACTTTTGATTCAGTCATTTCTGATAACGTGTGATGTCATTTCTCTTAGTATGTGATTTTTCTTTGTCTCTGTCCTTATTCTATCTCGAGTTTCAACGTTTTCTTTTTGGGAAATATCGTTAATTACTTGTTCTGTGTTGTCTCTTTGGTTTTCTTATATGGGGTGTCTCGATAAATACTCGAATGGGTCTAGTTACTTTCTTCCTGATTCATATTTAAGTTCGAAATCAAAGTCTGTTATTTCCATGATACATCTTTCTATGCGTGGTGGGAATCTTGGTTTGACTTTGTTCAACATTGGTATAAAAGGTTTGTGGGCTGTTATTATCGTGAATTTGGATGCTTCTATTACGTAATGTAATCTTCGTCTGGCCACTGGCCATTTTACTACCAACTCCTCTTTTTCTCTTTGGCTATATCTTTTTGCCGTGTTCAATAGTCTTCTGTTGATGAAGTGTATTGGTTGCTGTCTTAGTGGTCCTTTCGGGGATAATGCAGCACTCAGTCTTTCATGGAAGCTCGCTTCTGTCTTTAGCGTAGTTTGCTTTTTAAATAAAAATAATCCATTGTTTCAGGATTGGTTATCGCTAACTTAAATTTTTTCTTCGCTCTTCCATTTGAATTTTTTTTATTGGTTGTTAAGTTTTTCAGCAGTGCAGCACTCAATGTTGCAAAATTCCTTATAAAGTTATCAAGGTATCCTGTCATCCTAAGAAAGCTTCTAACTTCTTCTTTGGATTTTGCTTCCTTGCAACTTATTACTGCTTCAATCTTTCTAGGGTCTGGTTTTATCCCTTCTGATATGAATAAATGAGCAACAAACTGTAATTTCTTTTTTATGAAATTCACTCTTTCTTCCTTCGGTTCTGTAATTCTATGGCTTTTTATTTGGTTTGGTTTGGTTTCTTTGTTTAATGGCATATCAACTTTGTAAGTTATTTAATGCCAAAGTCTTTCTCCTAGAAGAACAGTAGTGGTACTATTTAACCCATAGTTGGGAGGATAATGGGGTTCATTCGGTATTTGCCCGAAAGTGAACATAATAACTGGAATTCGAACTCGCTTACTACGGTTCCGCAGCCGATCGCTTTAACCATTACACCACGAGGACACCCCCTTGGCTTTTTGTAATACTTTCTTTAAGCTTCTGTTGTATTCCTCTCAATCTTTTCTTCCGAGAATTATGTCATCTCTTTGCTTCATACATAGAAGTATGTCTCCAAATATTTGGAACATTACTCGGTCGAATACATCTTGTGATGACTTTGTCCCAAATATCAACCGTTTTGGTCTGAGTTGACTTGTTTTATTCTCGCTTGACGAACTCACAATTACCCTTTATGAAGCTGGTTTATAAAATTGGTGACGTGGATAAGATAAAGATAAGACAAGGGAAGAAAAAATAACAAAAGAAAATAAGCGACACGTGTTAAAGAAAAAAAATGTAACGCGAAGAGAAGACCTAAAAGATATGTGATTTTTTTCCCTTTTATGTGTATTATTGCGTTATTTCTGAAATCACTATTGTCTTTATTTATACACCTATCAGTGCTGTTTAATAATTATTACTCTGTATTTGTGAAAAGTCTGCGCATTTAATTGAAAAAAGATTAAAATGCTTAAGTCGCGTATCATCTTGCATTTCCAACTGTTCAGCGGAGGTCAAAAATGGCAAACGTGGCTCGAAGAATTTGAAGATAAACTTCATTTAGAAAGAGTCACAGACAATGACAACAAAAAATTTGTTTAAGAAGGAACGGTAGAAGAGAGATAAGGCTGATAGTAGAATATTTACCGAACACAGAATAAAATAGAAATGATAGTATTGAAGAAGTGAAAAGAAAATTAAATCACCACTTCATACCGAAACAAAATAAGCAACACTTTTCTGTATAAGAATGAGATGAAAATAAGGAAACAATTTCTGAATACGCTATGAGACTCAAGGAACAGGCTGAATCCTGCGAATTCGGAGATAACAGAGAATGCAGAATCCTGGAAGAACACATTCAAACAATTGAAGAAGACAGCGAAATGGTAACAAAATCAATACAAAAACAATGGAATTTCGATAAATTCTCAGAAGAAACTAGTCAACTCTCTATGATAACAGGTTGATAACTGAGTTTTTATTTCAAAAGTTTGGCGAGTGTCGTTGCGTGTGTGCGCATGTCAAGTATCTGTGTGCTGATGACCGGAAATGTGTCAGTTTTATTGACGAGTTCACAACAAGTACTTTTGTATTGTTACATCATTCGGACTTTAATGAAACACCAGCAAAAAAAAAAAAAGCTAGATGAGAACTAGAGAAAAAATTTGCACGTTGTTTTGAATATTTCCTGGAAGCAGTACCTCATAAAACAACAGCTGTATGATCACTTATCGCCCATCTCACCAACCAGTCGAGTAAGACATACTAAGTCAAGTTCTGAATGACATCCTCCTATTGACTTTTACACATTGATATACAAGTGTTGGCCAACCTGTAAAAACTTACATTCATCATCTCTGAGCAGATACTGCGTGCCGCCATAAGACTTGCCAGGTGTGATAGTCGATAGGGACGGATGGCATAAGCGAGTCAAAGGAATCAGCGCAGTTGACACGCCTTTATGATGATAATGATGATGATAATGATTGACTATATATGAATTGGAATGATAAAAATAAGGTATTGCAAGTAAAAACACTTTAAAAGATAATTTTAAAATTGTTGCAATAAATATACTTTAATTTTGGTTGCCATAAAAGTTGATAGTATAATTATCTCGTTCTAGTTTCGATCCTACGTTTTCGTTAGGAGAAAAGTTATATGAGGAAAAACTTGTTATTTAAAAAAAAAAGATTTGAAAGAGATGCTAGGCGACCAGGCGGTTGGGCTTGCATCCTATTATATCTTGGCCTTTAAGGCATCCACCCCAGTCCTTTGTCTGCTTGCAGGACTATGTTTATTACTTGGTGCCTGAGGCGACCCAAAGGACGAAAGCCGGCAGGAGAAAGAATTTTTGCACCTGCTGCGCATGAGTCTCGATTCGTGCACCCCATCCCCATAAAATGGCCTTGTGCTATATTCTGACCCAGTGATATGTCAGATAAATCGCAGGTTTTGATAGAGATGATATGCTATAAAAAAAAAACAGCAAAAAACTGACTGGTAACGTAGCATATCTATGGATTGATTGATTTTAACGGCATGTCAACCCGTCTGGGTTATTTTATACCTAGAGGAAGTGAGCTTTAGAAAATAATTTCCATAAGAGGTAACATTTTTTAATTGTTGCTTTAGATTTACCCATTTTTTATTGTCCAGTCGGCTGGGGGCAGTAGAATATACCGACTGCTCCTCTGCAGAAGGGTAAGACCCCTCATCGAGTATCCTGAATATGACACTAAACAATCTGATGGTGAGATTTCAGTGATGCTGGAGTTTTGGGGAATTGACATTGCTCCTAGGTTCACTCTGGCCCGGAATGGTAGCGCCTGATAGGGCCCTATCAATGGGTTAAATAGAACTAACTGAATGCTAAACTGAATTGTTTGAATAAGAACTTTTTGACTAAACTGAATTCTTTGAAATGGAACAACTCTTGACATTAAAACTTTACTGACACTAAACTGAATTATTTAATATCGAACAGTTTTGACATTTAACAGTGTAAACAAAATCTGTACTTATACTAAAATGAATTAGCTGAATTAGAACTGTTTGACTAAAGTGAATAGCTTGAAATAAAAATGTTTTTGACTATTAAACTGTGTACTCATGCTAAACTGAATTGTTTGAAAGAGACCTGACTATTTGCATAAAAATGGATTTGGCATTAAATAACCTATAAAGGTTGATATGCCATAAAACCTAAACAACCAAACCAAACCAAATTTTTATAAATGTTGATATAAAAGTTAATATTACCCCATTCTTGTTTGGTATGTAAATGTGTTCAAATAAAAGCATTAAGATTCTAATTTTAAATTATTTAATTAAAAAAATAAGATGATTAAAAAAACTACAATTATAACATGGGATCTTGAAAAAATAATCAAAATACAATCCCAATTCCCAGACATCACATTATAAAATTAAAAAATGCTAAACCTTGCAACCCTCAAGATGAGTCCAAACTCGGCTATTTCAACCCACCAAAGTCCAAAACGCTTTTATTTGATAGGATCACCTGTTATTTAATCTGACTTGGCTATAGATGAATTGGAATGATAGAAAAGTGAGCTTTTTTCTTTTTGTTGAAGGTATAACTTTGAGCTTTCAAAACTTCTAGTAGGCCGCACAGAACCAACTTGCAGGGCGCATATGGCCCGAGGGCCGCAGTTTACACACTCCTGCTCTGAGACAATATGCAGTAAATAATGGTTTACCAGTTTTCCGGTGACTTTTGCTTGACCAAGCCGTCCAATCCCATTTATAAATTTGTGAATGGGCGAAAAAAAAAAAAATTCCTGCAGCGTGGTAATACACATGGTCAATTGATTGATTCTGACGACATGTCAGCCTGTCAAGGATTGTTTTATGCCCTGAGGTTGTAAACTGCGTTCATTATTCGTTGAACCATCGAAAGAGTACCTGTAAAAAATCTGTTTGTTGATTTCTTCGAGGCATTTGATTTCATACACGATGGAAAGATGGATTGTTGGTCTGGTTTTATGGCATATCAATCCTTGTAGGTTATTTTATGCCAAATCCTTTTTATAGACACACACACACACACACACACACACACACACACACACACACGCATATATATATATATATGAAATGTTTGATTTATAAACTCATAGTTTGTAGATAACATTTTTAAATGAGTTTGAACTTATTTTATTTGTACAGTTTAATGGCTTCAAGTATTTTTTCATTTATAAACAGAATGTTATATGGTTTCAAGTATTGCTATGTAACAGTAACATCAGTCATTTGTTTGCACATCTATATATATATATATATATATAATTTCAAAGAGATTAGTTTGTTGGTAATTTCATTTTAAAATGAGTTAGAATTAATTTGTTTGTGCACTCGTATAGCTGTTCTTTCTACACAGTTAAATGGTTTCAATTATTGCCATTTAACACTTCTCATAATTAAATGGTCAAACAGTTCTATTTCTATCAATTCAGTTTAGCCCAAGTCATTTGTTTGCACACAATTTAAATGTCAAACAGTTTAATTTGACCCATAGATAAGACCCTATCAGATGCTACTGCTCCAGGTCAAAGTGGGTTTGGGAGTAATGGCAATGAAGGGGCATTCTGCATGCTCTAAAACTCCAGCATTACTGGATATTCAGGTGTTTTTTTAGAGAGGTATAACGTGTTTTTTCGTAGCTCTGTAAAATGGATTTTTCTAACGTATTTCTTAATATAACAGTTTTTGTCGTAAATATTCATCGTATCTTTTTTTTTATTTTAAAGTGAATATCAAAGGAAAATATGATAATTAATAATTTCGATTTTAATTTTTAGACCTTATTTTATGAATATAGTACAGATTTGTTGTATTTGATATTTTTTAATATTCATGAAGTATAATTTTAATGTATAATTTAATATTTAATATATAAATTTGATGAAGTTTTTTCTTTCTTTTCTAATACATATCACTCATATTTAATTCATTAATAAAATTATCCTTAGTATTATAAATTCATTAAATATGATTTTATTCATGTATTATTAAATTACCTCATTTCAAAATCCCATGGAAGATCTGTCAGTGTTGCTTGTGTTTTATTACTGTTTATTTTGAATTCAAAGCGTTAAATCGAAATGTATTATTGAATAAGTAGTTCACTAGGTGTTATCTATATTCTGTCTTTTCCATGTTATCTTTCGTAATTGTCATCATCATCATCATCAACAACATCCTCATCATGTCGCGTCATCAGGACGGATATCCTTGACCCTTTCTTGCCACCCTTCTCTATCGTCCATTGCTTCTGGTTGGTCTTCAGGACTACATCCCGTATCGGCACAGAGCTGCTGTATATAGGTTCTAGCTGGATTTCCTAACCCTAAATTTTGCTAGTCCATGTAAAGGAGTTCACAGAAGTACATCACATATGAGTTCGTCCCTATTTCTCCAGCAGTGTCATGCATGTCTGGTTCGTCTAATTTTGATAGTTTTTGTGATGGGTGGTAAGTGGCCGTACAGCTGCTGCTTTGTGGGGTGATGCCTCTATGACTTTTTCTACATTGCTCGCAGCATTCTTGTGTAGTTACCGTCAAGCTTTTACTTCATAAGTTTAGTTAGCGTCCCTGCGGTGCATCCATACAGCAGTATCGACACGACCGCTACTTGGAAGAAATTGCATTTTATTTTATCGGTCAGGTCTGACTTCCATGTGACCGATAGCCTATCGGTAGCTGTCCATGCCTTTGCTAGTCGCGTGTTGTTGTCTGTCTGGGTTGATGAGACACTGCTTTCTATGTAGGTGAACTTGTCTACTAGCTTCAGAGAGCTACCGTTTAGTATGGAGATGTTGCCTGTTTGATTAAAGCGCATATATTCCGTCTTGTGTGCATTGACGTGGAGCCCTATGCCTGCAGCTGCTCGTTCCAGACTATGTAGCAGGATTTCGGGTTGGGTGGGTGTATTTGCCAGAAGCGCTATGTCATCGGCGTAGTCGGCGTCGGTATTTGTTTGTGCGGGGTACCTTTTAATTGTACTATGTTTGAAATGTGAAAGGTGATTACTGTTAAATCAGTCAAGAAAAAAAAAACTGTTCTCATTTCATTAACATTCAAAGCAATTCTAATGTATGATTTTTTCTTTTTTTAATGATTATATTCTATTTGAAATATAAAATGATATGTCATGTCTGTTTATAAAGATTAACTTTTTTTGATTGAGCTTCGGAATGACACGTCGTACTTCTTTGATTTCGAAATGGATGAATTGATTATATATAATTGTTTGTCAGGTCGCTCATAGTGCTACGGGTACTATGTAATCTTGTACTACCTGATTCATAGTCGGATCATCGGCGACTAAACCGGTACCCTCGCCAAGTTGTCTGGTAAGGAGGGTGGCTAGACACCTAGCAGGACGAAAAACAAAACCTGTCAAAGACCGGAGGAAACTTCTTGCTTAACGACCATCTAGCACATTACGTGGCGACGTAGAAATAGTTGGGTTGATATCCAAGTGTGTATCAAGACCATCTGAAGTATTGTCTTGCAGTTTTGTCGAATTTGCTTGTACACTGTCTCTATGACTCCGATTACCGAAAAGTGAAACTAATTCCGTTGATTCCTGGATAAAACTGCAACCAATGGTAAGGCTCTGGTTCAAGAGTTCTAGAGTTTTGGGGAGAGAGGAGTGACCACTTTATTACCATTCCTCTCAGGTTCACCCTGTCCCAGAGATGATAATATCTGTTTAGGGAACCAGCTATGGGTCAAATAGCTATTAAATACCAGGAGCAGATGGAGCTTGACAGCCTTGGCAGGAAATCACTCTAGAAGGACAGTCTGACATAAAACCTACGATCCAAGGGCATCGCTGTTACCGTTCCAGCTTACTAGGCCATGACAGATGAACCACGGGTGTAAAGGGTGGGGGCAGTACTGCGCACGCTGCACTCAACCTAAAAACTTCATTGCGCAAGCTGAAAGGACAAGTCCAAAATAGCCCTGTATGGTGAATTCTCCACTGGCTACCGTGACAGAGGGGCACCAAAGAAACATTTTAAAGACTCCCTCAAGAAGACTCTCAGTACCAGCCACTTTGACCACCACCAGTGTTTGACACTTGCTGCTGACCATCAGGCTTGGCGCTGCACTATCCACCAGATTGTCTCCACCTTTGAGGACTCCCAGAGAGCCAACCTCTGGGAGAAACGCCACAGGAGGAAGATCAAAGGAGCCTCAGCAGCCATATCAGACTAGATCTTTAACTGCAGTTGCTGCGGCCGGACTTGCCTGTCCCTCGTCAGCCTAGTCAGCCATCAGCATGCCTAGAGTCCACGTGAACAGCCTCCTTCATAAATCTTCGTTCGCGAAATCTAACCAAGAAGAAGAGAAGAACTGGACCTCACCATCAAATCGTTTAGTGTCATATAGAGGACACGTGTTGGGGGAGGATTACCCCTCTGCAGAGATGCAGTCGATGTATTCTATAAACCCAGCTGATTGGGTCCGGAAAGATAGAGCAAGTACTACTAGGATAAGGTCTACACAAAGAAACTGTTATCCCTATGACAATATCAGTAGAAAGGCACAAAAACAACGGTTAACTCGTCGAATGACGTCACTGATTTCTTTGACATTGTCACTGAAGTCTTGTTAGGAGATACATTAGCGCCATATTTGTTCATAATCTGCCAAGATAACGATAAAAGATCTCACGAAAACGAAAAAAAAAAAAAAAAACCACAAAAAAGTCAGCAAGCAGGTGATATCCAGTGGAAACTATGACAGATGCAGACCACGCAATTGATCTACCGCATACCCCCTCAAGAAGAAAAAAAAAAAAAAAAATCAGCTCAAGCGGAATCTGCAATATTTCCTGGAACAAGCAGCAAAGAGATATTTTATTGGGAATGAAATACAATCAAATCTAATGCAAATGTAGTCTGGTAATATAATCAATGTTTGTTTTGCCTTTTTAAAATATTTTAATATAATTTCTTACAGATAACTTTCGTTTATCTTTTAAATTATATATACAAGGCAAATCAAATGAGTTAACATTCATATTTTACTAAAATAACTGGAAAAAATAAACCTTATATCAAACAGTAAAAAAAAACCAACTTTATTTGAAATAAAGGTGAAAGTAATATCAAACAATCCCATTCTTAAAAATTCAAAATAAAAGTATTTTGTAATTTGCTTAAAACATTGCACAACTTTTTTTGTCTTATTGAATTGAATTAATTTAAATGGCAATTGCAATCCGAAATAATAAATTAATTTCAAAGTAGAACTTCATCGTCAGAGACATTTTTTAAAAAATGAATACTTTATTTCTATTTTATACAAAATGGTGGACACGAGACCCAATGGTTTTGTGGGGGAAGGGAAGGGAGCGATCATACCATAACTATATAGTCTAAGGGTCCCTAGCAAGCCACATTCGCCGACCCATTCAACAGTACAATATATAATCAACCATTCTTCACCAAGTGCGCTGTAGCCACCAAAATACCACCCTTGCTCTGTGAAAAGACCTACTTAAAATCCCCAATGGAATATATGATTTTATTTACAAAAATGATTTTATATACAAAAATGTGGTGTGTGATGGGGAAGGGAGAAAAACCACGAAAAAATTCCCCGTTTGTTTGCCTTCACACCCACCCACCCCACTTCTACGATATGGAGGCCGGACCTACGCTAAATAGGAGAGTGATCTAATATACTGGGACAAAAAGAAAAAACAAGGTTGTGCGCAGTGAGGACAGGTAGCATGAATTTATACAAGTGAGATTCCAAGATCTTCAGGAAAAGCGAGCTGGAGTAAGGGTTAGGGTATATAAATAATAGGGATGGGAAAGATCTAGGTGATCAAAATGATGACACACAAGATACTGCTAACTAGGGTTGAAGGGCAAAAAACCTACATACCAGGGATGGGGTCCCGAAGGACACGGACCGTATACGCCATGCACAGGAAGAGGAGGGAAGGATGTCTCTAGCATTGCCCCCCTTTCGTACGACCAGTCTCTCTGTATTCACCCACCTTTTGTCGAATGTTATGCGGTCCAAGCGTTTTCTATTGCATCTGATCTTGACCCTAAGTTGATGTCTAAAGAACAATATCAAATCACAATGAGAAAAGTTTGCATCGTCATACAATTCCTTCTTTAGCATCGTCCAAACCACCATTCTGGCTAAAGCTAGGATCACGAGAGACACCACACGTTTCTCACTCTGAATCGAGCTGTTCGGGTTCGATGCGAGCTGTCCACTCCCCGATGTGATCTCAGAACGAACGAACCCGCTCGCAGTAGTAGAAAGCGTGCTCAGCCGTTTCTTCCAAGCCACTGCAGCAGCGAGCGCAATCAGGCATGTGTGCCAGGCCCGCTCTGAACTTCAAGCCGAGAAGAGGAAACGCGTTCCGTGCAAGCCACCAGGTGAGCGGGAATTCGGATTTGTTCAAGGAGCCCGGACCTGGCGTCCAATTCCAATGGGAGCTGACCTCCTCTGCCGTCCAGCCGTGCCGCTTACTGAGAGGGTCCGAAGTGAAGCCCACCACTAATTCCCGATACAGTTTTTTCCGGGACTGTGAAAGGTCACTGGACTCAGGAAGGTTACGAAAAATCTTACGGCATTCACGGACAAACGGTGTTTCGCCCATCGGCCTACGTCGACTTTCGGCCTTTGGGTCTGACTGGAGGCGAGTAAAGGTCGTACTCGCCTTTCGTCTCCACACTGCGTTCCCCGACAAGGATTGGCCTAAGTATGCGAGTCTTTCAGCGAGCCAGTGGCTCTCCAGATCGGGCATATCCAGACACCCATTGCTTGTACGTTGAATGCAGATCTGTCCACGGACCATCGGCCTTCGACCTTCTCCGAGTAATCTGGTGAGGGATTGTTGTATCACCAGCTGACAATTCCTTGGTAGAGGAAGTACAGACAATCGGTAGAGGATCAAGGGGAAGATGTACACAGCACACACCTCCACCCTGCCCTTTAAGGACAACCACCAGGGCATTCACCTTAGAGTGTACCTCCGATTAATTTCGCTCTAGTAGAAGGTCAGGCCCGAACCACACCCCGAGGATGCGGAAGGGCCCTGGCAGGGTATCCCTACCCGTCCAGGCACCGAGCTGCAAACCTTCGCTTTTGTCAAAATTGACCTTGGCTCCTGCGATTCGTTCGTACCCAGCAACCGCCTTTTTCATAGCCTCTATGTTCTGGGGGCGGGACACAAAGACGGTGAGGTCATCGGCGAACGCGAAGACCTTTGCCGCAAGAGGGCCAGCAAAAGGGATACAGCGCAGGGCCGGATTTGCCCGCTCATCCCTAAGCCTTTGGAGCTGGGACTCCAAAGCAAGGCCATGGAGAAAATGAGAGAGTGGGCATCCCTGCCGGACCGACCGCTTAGTCGCGAAAGCCCCCGAACGCCTTGTGTTTACCTGCACCATTGTTACAACACCCAAGATGGCATTCTAACACTCTACCTATGTTTACGACGTTCAAAATAAAAAATTTGAAAATCCAACATCGTCTTCAGTTATAAAAAGAAAGTCTTTGACGGTGAAGTTTTACTTTGAAATTAATTAGACTCAAATAATTATTATTTCGCATTGCAATAGCCCTCTAAATTAATTCATTTCAATAAAATTCAAGATAAAAATTTTCATGAATAACTTTGTTTGCTTTTCATTCAGAAGAACTTCCTCTACTTAGAGAATTTGTCAAATTTAAAATTAATTGATTTCTTTTGTAATAGATCCTGTCTACTACATAAAAGACAATGGGGAAATAGTCTTAGACTTTCTGTGATTTTATTGCACTAAATTTCAAAATATACTGATTGCAATCAACTTCAGTTTTTATTGAAAAAAAAAAATCTGAAAAACTAACTAAAAACAAAACCAAAAAGAAACCTATAAAAGTCTTGTTTGATCTGTCAAATGTGGAGTGTAGAGCTCATGCTAGGAAGAGTCAAAAGTCTTGCAATATTTTAGTACAGGCTATCCAAAGCAATTCAAGCTGTGTGAACTGTTGTGGTTGGTAGTATTGTGGTAGTCGGTGTGCTAACAGATTGTGCATTGCTTTACTGTATGTGTGATTTGAAAGATGAACATGAAACATAGTCTAATTTGGGAACTTATGCTTTACGAATTTGAACTGGGTCTGAACGCCACAGAAACGACTAAAGATATTTGTTTTGCCAAAGATGAAAGTGAAGTTGATCAAAGTGCTGTAACCAAATGGTTTAAAAAAATTTGTTTGGGTTGGAAAAGCTTCAACGATCGGGCAAGGTCAGGGAGGCCTGAAGCTATGCATTCCACGGTCATGCTCCAAGCCATAGAGACAATTCCGGTTGGTGATATCTCCCCATTGAATGATGAGCCTCTGAAATTGGTAGACTAGTTTATATCCCTCAGTAGCAATATCTCATCTAGTGAAAGAGATGTCAACATACACCTATTTAAAGCATGGACTACTATAAACACTATAAACAGGTTATTTACTCGATGGAAACCTATTCTCTCTGATAAAATAAAACGGGGATTCTTCCAAGCTGTAACCGTTTCACTACCATTGTATGGTTGCACCACTTTGACTTTAAAGGAACGCCTGGAGAAAAGGCTAGATGGAAACTACGCAAAAATTCGGTCTGCTGTTTTAAACGAATCTTGGAAGCAGCTAGCCCCCCCCCCAACAGCAGTTGTCCGGCAATTGCCTCCCATCTTCCAAGTGAGACGTACAAAACATGCTGGGCACTCCTGGAGATGCTGGAATGATCTCGTATGTGACGTTCTCTGGTCAGCTCCCACATTTGGCCAAATCAATGTTATCCGAGCAGCAAAAAAATAAGTTCGTCACTTCTGAGATCAGTTGGCTGAGGCAGTAAAATACGCCGACTGCATCTCTGCAGAGGGGGAAAAACCCCACCCACCCCAAAGTCGCATCGAGTGTCCTGATATGGCGCTAAATTGCATCTGATTGTAAGGCTCCAGTCCAAGAGCTTTGAGAAATGGGCAGTACTCCTACATTGCCATAACTCCCAGGTCCAATCTGACCCCAAATGGTAGTACCAGTTAGGGTTCAATCTATGGGTTAAATTGCACTGTTTAACCATTTAACTGTGTGCAAGCAAATGATTGATATTAAATAAAATTAGTATTAGATAGCAATACTTGAAACCATTTAACGGTGTGATAAGAAATGCGTTCTGGCTTGTTTAAAATGTTATCCACAAACTATTCGTTTACAAATCACATATATTTGATATATATATATATATATATATATATATATATATATATATATATATATATATATGTATAAACAGGATTTGGCAATAAATAACCTACAAGAGTTGTTATGCCATAAAACCTCTGGCTTGTTTAAAACTGTTAACTACAAACCATTTGCTTATAAATCATATATACAATATATTTATAAATAGGATTTGGCATTAAATAACCTACAAGAGTTGATATGCCATAAAACACAATCAACCAATCGACAACACCATCTTATATACCATTTTTATTTATGATAATGATTAACTTTCATAATGTCGGACCGCTTTTGAGTTGTGACCCTTCTGCAGGAGATTACAATCATCATATTTTAAGCCCCCCCCTTGATAGCATGACTGAACAATAGAATCCTTCTGCAAATCTTTGTAAATCTAAGTAATGACGAGAAGGGTCAGAATTTACATCGGTGACGAATTAGTAAGAGTAGATACTAGTTGCTGATCGAATGATCGGAGTTAAATTTGTGAAAGGTTTCTTAAAATTTTCTGTTTTTCACCAATGTTTCTCTGTGTCATTTATTCTGATTTTATTTCTCAAACATAGGCACGTGTTCCTCTCCCTCTAAGTATAGGCTTACTGTGTTGCCATGGATTGCAGCTTTTTCCCCGACTACGAATTATTACTTTCTAGCTTTATGTCAATTCTCCTATTCTACCTTTTCAAAGAACCGCTGGTTAAATAAAGTAACAATGGTCCCGTGCTGGTCGTTGATTCAATTCCCTTATCAGTCGATTTAGTTCTCCCGACCGCTGGGTGGTCACATCACCGTAATCAAACCGTTAATCTGGTTTGGTTTGGTTTGGTTGTTTTGTTTTACGGCGTATCAACCTTTTTCGGGTCATTTAATACCGAATTAAATTTGAAACAATTCAGGATAGTGTAAGTACAGTTTTTGTTTACGAACGGTTTTTATGCCAAAACAGTTCTATTTCAAACAATTGAGTTTAGCATAAGTACATAATTTGAGCCATAGATACGACCCTATCAGGTGCTACCACTTCGAGCTTGAGTGGACCTGGGAGTGATGGCAATGAAGGGGTACTCTGCATTCCCCAAAGCCCCAGCATTACTGGAACTTCACCATTAGATTGTTTAGTGTCATATCCAGGACACGGGTTGAGGGGGGATCTTACCCCTCTGCAGAGGTGCAATCGGTGTATTCTATATACCTACGACAGATTACAGTTGCCGACTGGGCAACTGTAATCTGTTGTAGGTATATTACACAATATTGTCGAATATAATTAGTCGTTAATCTATTATGATCGAACATAATACATGATCAGTCATCGATCTGTTATCGAAGTATGTATTTAACTAAACCCTTGGTCATTGGTGACACGAAGTCAATTTTTAAGTAGAGTAAAGCTGGTTTGAATTCAGAGTTTTGTATAGTGTAATCGTAATAGTCATTTATCAAGCTTTAATCGGTTACAAACCAAGAAGTATGAGGCACCCAGTGAGAATCAAATTCACCAGCAATGACTTGCTATCTTAGCACGTTAGCCATTACATCACAGAAAGAACTCTACTGTACGCCAAATGGTAATAGAGATGGAGAAAAAACATTTAAGAAAAATGTAGCAATGTGTAGAATGGTTGGTTTGGTTTGTTCGGTTTGGTTTTATGGCATATCAACCTTTGTAGGTTATTTAACGCTAAATCCATTTTAATGTAAATAATCAGTTCTATTTAAAACGATTCAGTTTAGCATAAGTACCTAGTTTAATAGTCAAAAACATTTCTATTTCAAACTATTCAAGCAGTTATATGTAACAATTCAGTTTAAGTGTAAATACAGTTTTAATGTCGAAAAACAGTTCTATTTCAAATAATTCAGTTAACCATAAGCACGCAGTTTAAATGTAAGTACGGTTTAATTGTCAAAAACATTTCTATTTCAAGCTATTCAGTTTAATCGAACAATTCAGTTTAGCATAATTATACTGTTAATTCTATTTAACCCATAGATAGGGCCCTATCAGGTGCTACTACTCCGGGCCACAGTGGACCTGGAATTGATGGCAATGAAGGGGTACTCCGCATTCCCCAAAGCTCCAACACTGATGGAACCTCACCATCGCATTGTTTAGTGTCATATCAGGACACTCATTGGGGGGGGGGTCTTACCCCTCTGCAGAGGTGCAGTCAGTGTATTCTACAGCCCCAGCCGACTGGGCAAGTGTAGAATGTGACATTAGGTCAACTTAAAGCTGTTTTCCTTCCAACCAATGCTAAAGAACCAAGTGAACTCTACTATTCAACTATAGCTTGAGGTGAAAGAAAAGATGGATTCATGCCTTTCCCATGGTCATTAACATGAAGTGAAAGGCAAACTAGGATTTAAACTCTACTTGCCCATTCCATTTCTATCGACGATAACCGTTACACTGAGTAAGCTCTTTTGCTTTGTTATCAAAGTACATAAACAATGTTCAGTATAATCTTCCAATCTCCCAACCAGGTTGACAGTAGAAAAACTGTTAACTGACACAATATTCGCTGGTGTAATTAGTCCTGTTCTTGTCTTCAAGCAAAAACGAAGCACGAAATTGAAGCAAAATTGCCTGCTCCTTAGAGATACAGTCCCCGGGGGCAACAATTCCTTTTTACACAAAAGAGGAAGCTTGTGGGCGGCCCATGATGACTTTACAGTACAGGTCTTGTTGCTGGGGTGGGGACTGTTTATATCCGCTGGCACGTGTTTGTGGCCCTTAAAAAAATAAAAACCGATTTGCGTTGTAAATAAAGAGAAAAAAAATGACACGGTTAATTTAATATACGCGGGTGAATCAAAAGTTTTGTAATATTTTTGTCAGGTGTTAGTTTGCAGTGCGAATATCACGTGACCGAAGCTGTTAAATCTGTGGAACGCTTCCTGCTGAAGTTGGCAGTATCGTGGTAGTTGGTACGATGACACGTTGTGTATTACTTCTCGCCAGGTGTGATTTGAAAGCCATACAGATGAATATGCAACATAGTCTAATTCGTGAACATATGCTTTACGAGTTCAAACTGAGTCAAAGTACCGCAGAAGCAACAACAACAACAAAAAAACAAAAAACAAACATGTGATGCCAAAGATGAAGACACAGTTCACTTCAGTTCTTTAACCAGATGGTTCAAGAAGTTTCGCTCGGGTTGCAAGAATCTTAACATTCAGGCAAAGTCAGAGGTGGGGGAAAATCCAATGAATAGCACCCAGAGAGTATCAGGCAAGCTTAGCATCTCCCTATCATCCAGTGGTTTGGTTTGGTTTTATGGCATATCAACCTTTGTAGGTTATTTAATGCCAAATCCTGTTTTTACATATATATTGAATATATATGATTTGCAGACGTATTTTGTAGATATACATAACTAAATGATCCAACTGATCTATTCCAAGCAATTCAGTCTAGCATAAGTCAAAAAAGTTAAATGGTTCTAAGTATTTCTATGCATCACTAACAATTCAATTAAAAATCAGTCATTTGTTTACATACAGTTAAATTATTAAACACTTCTATTTCAAATAATGCAATTTAGCAGGAGTCATTTGTTTGCACTAAGTTTAAATCACTCCGGACCATAGTGGACCTGGGAGCGATGGCAGTGACGGGGTACTCCGCATTCCCCAAAGCTCCAACATTACTGGAGCCTGTCGGTGATTCTGTCGGTGTATTCTACCGTCCCAGCCGACTGAGCTGTCACCTTCATGATATCGTTAATAGCATCCGAAGCTACCGAACTATGCCTCATGTTAAAAAAATGTTGCAAAACTTTTTACTCCCCCAGAATATATATATATATATATATGCCTAATGAGGAGGGTGTTCGAAAATGGTCCATGAGACCGGGGTTCAATCCCAGGTTGAGTCATACTAGACTCAAAAATGGTACTTGATGTGCCTTGCTTAGCACTCAGCATAATAATGTTAGGTTCAAGGGTAAAGTGGAGCAATTCAGGGAAAGGAGTATAGCCCACCCCGACACCTCGGTATAGTAGCTATTGAAAAGGGAGCCTTCGGGTCACCCTCGACTAAAGGTCGTCAACTTTACTCTTTTTACTCTTCCATTATGAATTTATTTCGCTTATAAATAAGCGAAATAAATTTACAATGGAATGCTATTTCTAAATTTCTTGTTTTTTAAACAAAAATATATACTTTAATCTGCAAGTATATTTTTTATTAAATAGCCGTGCATTGAACACCAATTCTTTGGGTATTTTCAACCCTTATTTACTTTATATATATATATATATGTATATATATATATTGGTTTAATATCAACTACCCTATCGAGGAGACTTACAAAGCACATTTCCGATACGAGTTCCATAGCACAGCATTTTAAAAAACTATTCATGCCCAACAACAGAATTATGGAAAATTCTCACCGAAAGCACAACAATATTTTAACATCAAAATGATAAATCAAAACTACAGATTCTCGAAGCACTATACATTATAAACATGCAACCCAAACTTAACAGAATTAATTTTCAAACCAGTGCTAATGTACTTAAATGTCTTTAGCTACTGACACTATTTATAGAACAATTTTAAAAGTAAACGCTACACACTGCAACGGCCCAGACGCTGTTCTTCTTACAAAGTAGTAATGTACATGCAAAAGTTACATCACTTTGGTAATACATCCTCCCCTGATGATGACCCAAAGTCAGGCAGAAAGTACTTGGGAAATAAACAATTATGGAAAATATATCAAGCAATTCCCGCCGAATACTATAAAATCACTACGGCAATATGAAAGGACCAACAAGAAAATATGTAGACAAAAAAATTCTATTATATTCAACGAAATTTATATCAATATATATGTATATATATATATGAGAATCGTTAAATAAGTTTCCAGACTTTTTTCGTATGGGCACTTTTATTGATAGTACACGCATGAAACACTAGTCCCCTTCGAAGTAATCTCCTCCGGCTGCAATGCACTTGTACCGTTTCAACAACTTCTCGAAGGCCCCATGGAAGTCCACTTCTGTGAGCGTACCAATGGCCTTCGTCATAGCCTCTTTCATCTCCTCAATTGTCTCATAACGACAGCCTCTGAGCTTGAGAAAGTCAAAGGGAGCAAGGTTTGGACTATAGGGAGGCTGAGGAACTGTCTTGATGCCCATCTTGGTCAAATAGTCAGTGACAAGGATGGAGTTGTGGACTGGTGCATTGTCCTGCTGGAAATGCCACGAACCCGATTTGAAGAGTGCTGGCCTCTTCCCTAGAAATCTCTTCCTGAACTCCCTTAAAACCTCAATATAGTAACCCTAACCCTAACCGTTTGGCCAATCAACTCTGGTGTATTGACTTCCTTTCTTCTCTCACACCTCTCACGATCCCTCACAGACTCCCCAACTTCGTTGAATCTCTTATGCCACTCAAAAACTGATGCTCGATTCATGCAAGATGGTCGAAAAGCAGTCTGAAGCATTTCATACGTTTCTGTAGCATTTTTCCAAGTTTAAAACAGAATTTTATTGCATATTGTTCCTCCTCACGTCCAGATTGCATTTTTGAAATTCACCAGGTGTGACTAATCACCAGCTGTTTTATATATATATATATATATATATATATATATATCCTAATCTAATATCTACCAGCATTCACTGTTACCAGAAAAAAAAACGCCAGGAACAAGAGATAAAATATCTCGAATCACCGCCCGGGGGAAAAAAGAAAAAAATGTTATAGGAAAAAAAAGAAAGAAAAGGCCAACCTCGTCACACCACTTGAAAAAAATCAAGAGATATGCAGTCAGTTGGTCGAAAGAAAACTAAAACCCTCCGTCAATACTGCAATGCTACAAATTACAAGAGTGCTCAACATGAGTGGAGCCAAATTATAAAATTAATTAATTTTATATATATATACATATATATGATTTAGCATTAAATAACCCTCAAGGGTTGTTTATATGCCATTGAACACACCCAATCATTCAAGATATAAGGGTTGTTATTCCCATTTTTTCTTTGAAATAGAAAATAATTCAAATCTTTAAAATCATTTGGTAGTTCTGGGTTTATTTCGAATATTTCGGTCTTTTCTTTTATTAAGATTCTATATACGATCGTCTTTTATCTGTATTCTCATTCAATAGAAATGGTTCAATTCGGGATCACTGCCGTTTCCATGAGTGTTTAGGACCCTTGTTGTTTTATTTACTTAGCAGTTCTTTGAAAAGGTAGAATACGAATGTTGCCATGAAGTTAGAAAGTAATATTTCGTAGTCAGGAAAAGTTGCAATCCATGGCAACACTTTAAATCCTGTAGTGAAGGGAAAGAAGCACATAACAATGTCAAAATAATCGGCATGGAGAAACATTGGCAACAGCGGGGCTTAGAATAAGCGGGCTATCCTCTGCAGCTAATACCCACCCCGGAAAAACAGGGGTGTCTTAAATAGAAGATTATCTTGGGTTAAGGCTTCAGTTTGGGAGATCTGGGAAATGTCGAGTACTACTTCATCGCCATTACTCCTATTTCCACTCCGGTCTGAGGTAGTAGTATCAGTTAGAGTTCCATGAAAGGATCTAATAGATCTGCTTAAAAATTATTCTTATTTAAGAGAAATTATCGTTACTAAGTATAATCATTAGTTACTTAAAAATACATAAGTGCAAACATATGACCATTATTAAATAGAAATAATTACTTGGAACCATATAATAATTGGTATTAGATAGGAATACTTGAAACCATACAATTCGGAGTAAATTATTTATATTAGATAGGAATACTTGCAATCATATAATTGTAAATTATTTTCAGTTAGAATAGATTTGAGTATATCTGGAAATAAATAGGACTGGGTGTGCTGATAATCCGGCTGTTCCTGGCCAGCAGGAACATCGCCTTTCTTGAACAATCTCCTTATTTTCCTATTCTTGTTCCGTGTGACTTTTTTCTTTTTTCCAAGTTGAAAATGACCATCAAGAGGACCCGTTTCGAAGGCGTGGAGGCCATCAAAAGAGTTGTAACAACGGAACCGAAGGGTATACCAGAAGAATCCTTCCAGCAGGGCATAGAAGCGTAGCAGAATAGGATAGGAAAGTGCATTGAACTCAAGGAGGGTTACTTTGAAAGTGAATCATGTAGTTTCATGTTTGGAATAGAAATGAATTGTTTGTGATAGCAATCCTGTTACTTTTCAGATGCACCTCCTATGTCTGAAGAGGCGTTGAAAAGTTCTCGGCCAGACTAGATATACTGTTGACATGGATCAGTTAAGGAACTGTTATCATATTTATCAACCCCACCGCTCGGGCAGGATATGACACGAAGTCAATTTTTAAGCGGATTTTAACAAGTTTGAATTCAGAGTTTTCCTTCTCCTAGACTAGTTACCTCACCAAGGCTGAAGAACCTAGTCTGCCCTATTATTTACCCATAGCTGGAGGGAGAATAATTTGATTCATACCTTTCCGAAGGGTATTAGTGCTTTGTGAAATGCAGTCAGTCTCGTCCAGGATTTGAACTTGTGTCGTCATGTCCATTTCCTACCACGATAACCATTACACTACGGGAACTGTTATAAACCACGCAAATAAATACTTTCCGGATATAGTAACAAAATAAAGTTCTGACTGGAGGTCAGGCAGAAAAATTTTAGTCCCCACTTCACCTCGTAGATATATCTAGATATATGTATATGTACAAAGAAATACACAGGTGGCGCTTTTAGTGTAACGGTTATTGTTACAAGAAATGAAAATCTCAGTGACACGAGTTCAATTTTCTGGATGAGGCGATTTGCGTTTCACTACACGCTGCTGCTCTCGCTCGAAAAAAAAGACAATGAATCCATCCAATCTTCATTTTCCTCAAGTTATGGATATAAGTAGTTGTTCAGCCTTGATTAGACAACTAATCTAGGAAAAGGAAAAATCATTTTAAAAACTGACCTTGTGTCGCATCATGTTCGTGATGGAGGGGTTGGGTAAGATGATATTTCTGGTATTGGGTTGAATCTGGGAGTCTCTTGATATAATTGTTAGCAAACGAGGCTAGCAGACAGTTGTTAGTGAGTTCGGTTCTCACTGGGAAAAACATGAATCCATCTTTTCTTTCCAGGAATGATAAAATAGTAGGATAGACTGGCTTCTTTCGCTTTGATTAGGCGACCCGTATCGGAGAAGGAAAACATTACTCCTTTTAAAAATTGACCTTGTGTCACATTCTACCCATGGTTGAGGGGTTGGGTAAATACAGACACAGAAAGTACATGGATGTCAATGCAAGTAATTTTTGCAAGTGAATATTTAAAATTTATCTCATCCATTAGACATTTATTTTCTTTGGAAAATATTTTCTAAAATTGGATTTGACCTTTTTTTTTTAGAAATCCATTGGATGATGGAATTTTTTTTCGACTTTCTAGTTTGATCTCTCCACAACGACGCGAACGACCTTTTTGTTGGGAGAGAGAGAGAGAGAGAGAGAGAGAGAGAGAGAATAAGTGATGCTTGATGAAAAAACATGTTAAAGAATTAAGATTAATGAATGAAATAGATCACAATGAAAATGTTAAAAGAAGCCTCTAAAACGTGAGAGAATAAAACCTTTGCCAAGAACCCATGTAAAATATATCACAAAACATTTACTGATGAAAACGTAAATAAATCTAATAAAAAAACGTTGTGTTTAAGTCACGCACGCTCTCAATCTCTCTCTCTCTCTCTATCTCTATCTCTATCTCTCTCTTTACACACACACACACACACAAGACACACACACACACACACACACACACACACACACACACATATATATATATATATTAATTCTGTTCTACTCTATGCTAACTTAGATGTATGCGCCTTATCAATTATATTCGGAGGTGCTTGTGGTGTAATGGTTATCGTCGTAGGAAATGGACACGGCGAAACGAGTTCAAATCCTGGATGTGACTGATTGCATTTCACATAGCACTAATACCCTTGGGAAAGGTATGAATTCAATTATTCTCCCTCCAGCTATGGGTAAATAATAGGACAGACTGGGTTCTTCAACCTTGGTGAGATAACTAGTCTAGGAGAAGGAAAACTCTGAATTCAAACCTGTTAAACTCTGCTTAAAAATTGACCTTGTGTCATATCCTGCCTGAGCGGAAGAGTGGGTAAATAGGATAGGATAAATATAGCCAACTACATAATCAATGTAAATTATATATATATATATATATATATATATATGTGTGTGTGTGTGTGTGTGTGTGTGTGTGTGTGTGTGTGTGTGTATTATTTACTCCTTTAGAGTTTTTCACATCAGTGTTAGCTGATGGTTTTTCACTAGAGTCTGAGTGACAGCAAGTCTCCTCAAGTCTCCAGGACTCGTCTCAGGATTCTGGCCGTTCTCAGCAACGCTGTCATTTGGATAGTCTTTACCGTCCCCCAACTTCCAAGTCCTCCAGGCCCTTTAATAATCCTTTAGTTATTGTGCCTAAAGCACCAACCACAATTGCTATAATCGTTACTTTCATGTGCCACAGCTTTTTCAATTCTCTAGCAAGATTGAGGTACTTATACTTCTTTTCACATTCCTTCAGATTTATTCTATGGCCCGCCAGGACAGCAAAGTCGACAATTTTGAAAATTCTCTTTTTTTTGTTGATTATTATAAGGTCTGGTCATCTGGCCGTCCGGCCGAGATTAGGTGATCCGTTTGTATGTTAAAGTCCCATAGGAGTTTATGCGTGTCATTTTCTATGACAGGTGCTGGGTCGTGCATATACCATTTGTTAGTATGGTCAAATTTAAATTTCTTGCACATTTCCCTGTGGATCACCGTGCCAACCTAGTCGTGTCTCGCCTTATACTCCTGTGCTAATTTGCTGCATTCGCTTATTATGTGATTGATCGTTTCGTTTCTGTCACCGCATAGCCAACATTTACTGTTTTGTTGCGTCTTATCTATTCTCGCTTTGATATGATTGGTTCTTATGGCGTTGTCCTGTGCTGCTATTTGGAGGGATTCAGTTTCTCTCTTAAGGTTTCTTTTTATTAGCCAGGTCCAGGTTTTCTAGTGTGAGATGTTGTCTATTAGTCGTTTAAAGCGGCCACAGAGTTGTTTTTTCTTCTATTTTTGTTTCCTAGTTGTTGTCATTCTATCGTCTATCGTGTTGCCCGTTTCGTTTTTGATGGCTGTGATCAGTCCTCGTTCGAGTTTTTCTATGTAGTCTTTGTTGTATCGATGCGTCAACGCTTTCTTCGATGCTGGCAAGTCCTCTTACTCCCTCTTTTCTAGATATATATAGTCTGTCAACCTCGTCTCTGGTATGTAAGTCATTATGCATGGTCGTTAGTTTTATTGTTCTTTGATCAATTTGTTTATATTATTATTATTATTATTGAATAACTAATACCCAACTACACATCAAACAAAAGCCGTTTACAATACGTAGTAGTAAGTGTAATTAAAATCAGAACAGCTGTAGGCCGCGACAAAATACCCCTAGGAGTATGAAAGACAAGGATATTCGATAATATACTTCTTCGATTATGCAACGATATCTACAAACAAGACACAACAGTGAAATAGATAAAAGGCTTCTTTACTCCTTCCCCAAGAAATGTGACCTCGGAATCACTAAGAACAACAGATACATAACTCTTACTGTTTTAGCAGCAAAGGTTTATAATACTACTCTTCTCAACCGTATTCAACCCGAAGTCAAGAAAATTCTTTGGAAAAATCAAAATGGTTTTCGGAGAAATCGATTCACAACATCACAGATCCTGACTAGCCGTCGAATCATTGACGGAGTACTTGCAAAACATCTCGAGGCAACACTATTGTTCGTAGATTCCATACATAGAGGAAAGATGGAGTAAATACTACTACTATATGCTATTCCAAAAGAAATTACAGCTATAATAATGCCTTACAAAAACACGAAAGTAATGGTTCGTTCTTCTGATGGTGATGCCAACTTCTTCGACATTGTCGCTGGAGAATTGCAAGACGATACATTTGCACGATATTTGTTTATATTCTACCTAAACTACGTATTGAGAATGTCAATAGATCTAATAAAAGAAAATGACTTTACACTAAAAAAAAGCAAGAAGCAGATGATATCCCGCAGAAACTATGACAGGCACAGACTACGCAGATGATCCAGCACATCCCACGAATAAACCTGCCCAAGCGGAATCCCTACTGCATAGCACAGAACGAGCAGCAGGAGGCATTGACCTCCTCGTGAACACAAATAGAACGGAGTTCATGTGTTTTAACTGAGAAAGAACTACACGTATTTCCACTTCAAGTGGAAGGTCTCTAAAATTAGTAGATAAGTTCCCATACCTAGGTAGCAGAATCTCATCAACTGAAAGTGATGTCAATGTATGCCTAGTGAAGGCCTGGACTGTTAATGACTGGTTATGGAAGTCTGGTCAATCCGATATAAAATAAGACGCAATTGCTGTGTTAATACTACTGTATGAATGCACCCCTTGGACGCCGACAAAACGCATTGAGAAAAGGCCAGATGGGAACTACACAAGAATACTATGTACTGTTTTACACAAATCCTTGAAGCAACAACCCATAAAACATTAGCTCTATGGCCACTTACCTCCCCTCTCAACTAAAACGAACACGATATGCGATGTATTGTTGGAGAAGCTAGGACAAACTCATGAAGGACGTTTTCCTATGGACCCCTACAGATGGACGTGACTGCGTTACCCGATCAGCAAGAACTCATCTTCATTAGCTCTGCGCGGACACTGGATGTAGTTTAGCGGACCTACCGAAAGCGATGGATGATAGGAACAGATAGAAAGGGAAAGTCAGGGAAATCCGTACTGTCAGTGTGACTTAATGATGATGAAGATGATCACACACACACACACACACACACACACACACACATATATATATATATATATATATATATATATATATATATATATATATATATATATACAAATAAATGAATCTCCTCTTTATCCGTGACATTATCATAAAGCCACTAGTCTATTGAAGTAAATTTTAGTATGGAGATCCAGAAGACTACAATTCGTGATATCGGCTGTGTAGTTGACATGGTGAGTTATTTGATGTTATTGGAAATCTCTAGTTCCATACATTAAAAACAAATAATTTTTATATCAGAATTCTTCTTATTATGACAGAATAATTTATTTGAATAAAATCAATATTTCTACAAGTTTTCACCTTTTTTTTTCTTACATATAACTTTTCTACGTCACGTATTACTAACATGTACATACACACATATATCCTCCGCCCCAAAACAAAAAAAAAAAAAAGACAAAAAACAACGTTTCTTTCGCCTTCCCAGTCGCCCATAAATCAGAATATATATATATATTTTTTTTTAATGAAGACCAGTATACAAACAGTTTTCTTTACGACCAATGATGATATTCTAAAATGAGTATCTTTTATAAGATTTCTCTTTGGTTGATTTTTTTAGCAATTCTTTTAAATGTCTTTCTTTCTTAATTCAAAAAAAGAAATGAAAGTCTTTCATGTTTTTTAGTGATAATTTTCGGCTTATGGGTTTTCAGAGTTTTAAAATATTTCAGAACAACATTTTCTCTTTTATTGCACTTTTATGGATTATCATTGAATTGTTTTTATTTTTATTGCTATAATTTTGGAAATGTCATGATAAAATAAATATCACAATAACTGGTTTTACACGATGTAAACAATTTTTTTTCTAAGACAAAAATCATTGGTTTGATTCATTGGAAAAAAATTAACTCAGAACTTTCTCCAAAAATTCTTCTTGCGAATGGAAAAACAAGGGTGACTCAATAAATAAGAGAAATTATTATATATAAATAAGAGAAATGACACACACACACACACACACACATATATATATATATATATATATATATATATATATATATATATATATATATATATACATACGAAGGTCATTCAATAAAAAAGAGAAATTTTTAAAAAGCAAAATAATTTTTTAGAATTTTTGTCCTATAAATGGAAACACTACACCGCTTGGAATTGGTTTTTAGCAAAAATTATTTTAATCACAGACGAATATTTATTTAATTGAATTGTTAGTGATACATAGCAATACTTGGAACCATTTAACTTTGTTGACACGCTAAACTGAATTATGTGAAATAGAACTGTTTGATCATTTAATTGTGTGTAAACTATATAACTTGATTTATGTTTACAAATTATATATATCTGATATACACGAATAAACCAGATTTGGCTTTAAATAACCTACAATAGTTGATATGCCATAAAATCAAATTAAACCAAAACAATGATCATTGTTGATATAGTTTGTACAGATTTTTTAAACAACAATTTTCATCAAAGTTTTTGATATAATCATTGAACAGACTTTGTTATTGTCTTATTATTTTTTTAAGCTGCAGTCTCGTATGAGGTTTACTGACGTAGGAACTCTTTTGTTTATTTTTTTCTATGTCTAATGGCATATCAACCTTTGTGGTTTATTTAATGCCAAAGCCACCCTTATAAAAGAACAACAATGATACTATTTAACCTTCAAAAGAGGGTTCATACCTGTTCCGAGGATATTAATCTTACGTTAATGAACGTAATAACCTGATTTCAGTTTGAACTTGCTTACTTCGACTCCAGCACACGAGCCATTATCCTCGTACACTTTTCAAAACCAAAAGAAAAAATAAAAACATTACAATAAACTTGAGGATGACCTTTCGAGATTTTTGATACAATCGAGATGATTCCATTTGATTTTTAAAATCTTAACATTTTATATTGTTTGATAACATTTGGAACATTATTTCTCAACTTATGGGTCATGTGATAATAATGTCGACTCAATAATAATTGATTTTTGACGTGTTTGTTGATTCTGAAAACAGTATTTTTTTTTCTGAAACAAAAATTTTACGGTCAAATATTCCCTGGTTTTATTGAGAAAAAAAAGGAAATGTTTATCATTTTTTCATTCCTTTGAACTGGTATATTTTTCTTCATTTTTTTTCTGTTTGATTTTGATTTTTCCACTGACTTCCTGTTGTATTCTCTTTTTAAGCCGCTAGAGACTTTTCCAAGTGTCACCATGACTCACAATATTTTCCAATCTCTAGCAAGATCCCAGGATTTATCTTTTCGTTTTATTTCGTGTTCACTCTTTCTTCAGCTGAAACAGCAAATTCCAGTAGATAACAAATGCTTTTTTTCTTGTTAATTAATATTAGGTCTGGTTTTCTGGCTTGTATTTGGTGATCCGTTTATATCTCAAAATTTCCGAGTATTTTATGGGTCTCATTTTCTTAGACAGATCCTGGTTTGTTTATATATCATTTAATCTTTTGCACAATTCTCTTATTATGGGATTAACCATCTCATCATTATCTTCACTTAATCTACATTTAATCTTCTACTGTGTATTATCAATTTTTGATTTGATATAATTTGTTCTTCTGGGATTATTTTGCGAACCTATCGAAGATTTCCATTTCAAGTCTTCTCGTTTGCAACCTCTCTCGTTTGACGTTTGAAGTATCCATACAGTTGTTTTTCTCTTTCTAGAATTTGCTGTTTTGCTGTTTGTGTTGACATTGTTGTTATTGGCTGCTTTGATTGGTCCTTCTTTGCTCATTTTTGTACAACTTTCGAATATTTGAATTGTTGCATCTACGCAATCATCAAGTCTAGAGCGTCCTCTTCCTTCTTCTGTTAATACATAAACTCTTTGTCATCTCGAGAGTCTAAGTCGTTGCGCATGGTCATCAATTTTCTGGTCCTTTGGTACATACATCTGTGTTACCCTTTCATCCATTTTAAGAAGGGTCCAGATTGATTTAAGCGGAATAACAAGGTGTTTATTCCTTTGATGATATTTCAGCGGCTGAGTTTGGTTTCCAGAAGTATTCTTATTCTTCTAAAATAGTCTTTTTTTTAACTTTTTCTTTTATTTAAATCTGATTTTATCAGCTTCCAATATTCCTAAATACTTTTTCTCCAAGAGTTCTAATGGTTTCATGATTTAGTTGTTCTGTTTTTTCGGTTAATTCTCTTTTCCCTTTTTCCTTATCAGACTGACACAATTTTAATCACAAATTCAATTCCTATAATTTTGCTGTATATTATCATTATTTGCATAACGGTTTCCTCGTCTTTTTATTTTTGGGTAAATACCTTTATAGCATCCCTTCAAGTCAGGTGGTCCATCTTAGGTGAATACCATTATATCATCACTTCAAGTCAGGTGGTCCATTTTAGGTAAATATCATTATATCTTCCCTTCAAGTCAGGTAGTCCATTTTAGGTAAATACCATTATATCATCCCATCAAGTCAGGTGGTTCCTTTTTGGTTAATATCTTTATAACATCCCTACACATCAGGGGGGGTGTTCATTGTTTTTGTAAAAAGTTTTATTTATCATCCATGTACTGCTCATTTTTGGTAAATACTTTGTATCATCCATAAATATCAGGTGATTCATTTTGAGCTAAAATATTTATATCACCCCTACACATCAGGTGATTAATTTTTTTTGTAAATACCATTGTATCATCCATACATATCAGGTTGTTCATTTTTGGTAAATACACTTATATCATCATTATATATAATGTGGGTTATTCTGGTAAATACCTTTAGAACATCCATGCACGTAAGGTTGTTCATTTTTGGTAAATAAATGTATATCATTCATACATCTCAGGTGGTTTATCTTTGGTAAAAAACCTTTCTACCATCCCTTCACATCAGATGGCGCATTTTTGATAAATACATTTCTGTCTTCCCTAAAAATCAGGTGGTACATTTTTGATAAATACTTTTATAACATTCCTACACATCGGGTGGTTAATTCTTAGTAAATACCTTTATATCATCACTACATATAAGTTGGTTCATTTTTTCCTAAATACACTTATATTATCCCAACACATCAGATAGTTCATTTTTGGTAAATACATTTATATCGTCCTTAAATATCAGGGGGTGCATTTTTGGTAAATACATTTAAAACATCCCTACACACCAGATGGTTACTTTTTGGTAAATAACTTTATATCATCCCTACATATCAAGTTGTTCCTTTTTGTATCACCGTAGACATCAGGATGTTCATTTTTGGTAAATACCTTTATATTATCCATGCAGATCTAGTGATTCCTTTTTATGTAAATACGTTTATATCATCCATACACCTCAGATGGTTTATTTTTTGTAAATAACTTTAAATCGTCCATACACCTCAGTTAACTTATTTTTGCTAAATATCTTTATATCATCCATACATATAAGTGGGCCATTTTAGGTAAATACCTTTATATCATCCATACACATAAGGTTTTTCTATTCTAGTTAAAAAAAAGAAACTTTATATCATCCATACACATCACGTGGTTCATTTTCAGTAAATACCTTTCTATTATCCTGATATAATGGAATGACCCATCTTCCCCGTACCCCAACAATAGTTGTAGTACTAACCATTATTTACGTACCCACAGATTACTTTGCGCAGGACTCTAACCGAAGGATTTTTACGTGTAGGTCGTAAGTTCTTTCCAAAAGGTTTTTGTTCAAAAGTTTGATTTTGATATTAGTGACCCTCCCCAAACAACTGTTCTCGTTTTGATTGTTTTGTTTTGGGGTGGGGCAAGCCACGTTCATTTGTTGTTGTTATCTTGTTTACATTGCGTCATTCGAAATTCATCTTGTTTTTTCCATACGAACTTTTCTTGCCAAATTCATACTACTTCTACTTGACTCAAGCAACTATGGAGGAACCTAATTCACTAATACACAGATCGGCATATTCAATGGCCTGAACACTCCCTTAGAAAAGCCGGAAGAATAATGACCATCATTACCGGCTATACTGGTTACACCGGCTTTATCAGATCATTTATCGCTTCCGGTCAGCTCTATTAAGCCAGCCCAGAAAGTACCTACAATGCCAGTCTTCTAGTCAGCACAACAAAAGAAAAAGTGCCTCGAGGACTATGAAAAGGACAGCTGGGCAATTTCGCCATATCCTGCCCTCAAAAGACCACCAAAACTACATCAACAACAACAATGACAGCAGCAGCAGTAGCCACAGCAACAACAACAGCAACCAACCAAACTAACCAAAGCACAAATCCGGAAACTGAAAACCACCCCAACAAAGAAGAGGGGTTGACCCTAGTAACCCGAAAAGGGAAAAGAAATTCCCCTGCAAAATCAACAACAGCATCAGCAACAACCACAACAACAGTAACTACAACAGAAACAGCTGCAAAAGTATCAGCAGCAGAAGCAACAACAGAAGCAGCAGCACCAGTAACCTAATCACCAACATCACAAAAAGAAAAAGAAAAAAAACAGTACCCGCCGGAAGAACAGCCTGAAGACATGGACACATCGATAAACTTAAAAAGAAGGATGAACAGCGGGGACACACCTGGAGAGGAAAAACTTTGCAAGGAGGGTCAACTCCAACCACAGTCCCAATCAAAACATCAACCACAAACCCAATTGCAACTTCAAGCTCAGCTCCAGACTCAACCACAACCTCAGCGCCCAGCACAAATCGTACCACTTCAACCCTCACACTCCAAACATTCCCAATCCCAACATCAGGACTATCAATCTTCCCTATCCACAACACTGCCCTCCCTTTCACCTCTCCGGCTGTTCTCCCGGTCTCATTTAGAAACCAGAAACCACACGTCATCATCCACACCACAAACCCGCCAAAGAACCAAGTCGGCCTCAAGTGAGAAACGTCAAGGAATAACCGGAATCCTCTTCTGCACCAAAGACATAGAAACACCAATCATCGACCACCAACAAAAAAAGACACTAAAACCATTGATACCATTAAAAAAAATTGATGCCCACAAAAATGTTACAAACCCATACCTGTTTAAAGGGGCTGTGGCGTTTCCTTGAGGAAGCCAGTCGAGCGGACAAAAAGCTGGCGGAGTTGGAGTACCCATCGCTAAAAAAATGATGTTTTTTGTTCGGGCGGGGTCCCGATTTGTGCTTACCCATCGTTCTATTGGGCCCTAAAATTGAAGTACCCCTTAGATGTCGGAGAAAATTTCAGGGACGGTCGAGTTACCACTGAACTCGGCACCAGTTCCCTGCGTCATGCTGTCGGTATCCTTACCCCCGAGGACTTCCGTCCCGTAGTCGACAGTAAGTAAGGTAAGTAGATCTGATGTCTCTAAGCCTTTCCACTTTGAATTCGAGGCGACTGAGGGATCCAAGCAAACGCGTTTGTTTGCTTGGTGAACTCTCGACCCTCAGTGTTGATATTGCTGCAGTGCAGAAGACTTACTTCACTTGCGCTGCGGACTGTCGGGTGCTGGAGAGGGACTTTGTCGTTCTTTCAGCATACGGCAGCCGCAGCAGCGCTGGGATCTCTCTGCTAGTTGGACACAGTCTTGAAGTCGATGTAAACATTGTTTTTACAGGTGACGGGGGTCAACTGGTAGTGGCCGATGTTGCCGTTAAAAGTTTCATGTTCAGGGTGGTCGCAGTTTATGTGCTCAATATCACTGGGAAGAGGTTGGCGCCGTTCCGCGACGATCCAAAACGGTTAGTTTTAGTTGGTGATTGGAATGCGATCCTTGCCTCTTAGATAGATAAGATCGAACGGGGAGCTAGTAAGGCGGGAAGGCATGAAAGTAGCCTCATCGCCCTAATGACCCGGCACGACTTGGTCGACAGTTTTCGTCTGGATCACCCAGGGAGGGAAATGTGAACCTGGCAAGATAGCTCGCCCCCTGCCCGAGTAGGATCCTACGTACTTGGACAGAGTGTTTGTTATAAAAGCTGACTCTGATTTCGTTAGTTGTACCACGTTCCACTTGCTAGGGCTGACTGACCTTAAACTTGTTAGAGTCAGTCTGCGGTTAGCTAATAGGCCTAGTCTAGCCGGAAGTTCAATACCTCGCTACAGGAGCTACGCGACTTCCGGGACCGGCTGGAATCCCTAACTAAGCGGGCGTTAGTGGGAGTGGTTACCGGAAATAGGTGGTGGGCATCTCTCAAACATAGGATTAAGATTTCGCCACCAAATACGGTTGACAGCTCAATCTCAATAGGTCCAGGAAAGCGAAATCTATAGAAAATAGACTTTCCCGGGCGGTTGAGTGGAGACTTCATAAACGTAGAAGTAGCTAGGAGGTACCTTGATTCGTAGTTAGATGTAGGTTAAAAAGAGTTCTCAACGAAGCTGTGAAATAGAACTTGACCGCGCGTGAAGAAGAAGTGCGAAGGTTTCCCGGTTGGTATATCGATTCTGTCAAGTCTCCGGATGGGCGCGTGCTGCGGTCAAACCGTGAGACACGCGACGCCTTTCGGGCGCACTTCTGTGATTGCTGTTCTGATCTCCCGCTTCAGGAGTTTTGCAGCTATTTTGCTGACTTCCCCCGCCTTCGGCAGACGGAAGCTGCTTGCTGCGAGGGTATGATTACTGAATGCGAAGTCCGTTGAAGCAGGTCAGCCTCAATAAATCGCCAGGACTAGATGGTCTACCCTACGAAATGTACCTGAGACTGCCGCACATGTTTGTGCTTATTCTGAAGAATGTGTTTAACCATTGGTTCGCCTAGGGACCCATCCCGGGTAGCATTACCAAAGACGTGATCACATTGCTGAAGAAAGGCGACAGGCATGTTTGGGAGGGATTAGATGATTACAGGCCCATAATTCTGCTAAACACAGAGTTAAAGATTTTGGCCTGGGTCTCAGCGAACCGTTTACAACTTGTCATTAGCGATCTGATCGGCCCTGAGCAGACCTACGCTGTGAAGAGAAGATCGATCCAAAACAACGTGCACTTGCTTAGCTAGGTCCTAGAGGGGATAAGGGCACCGAAGCCGCGCTGATCAATTTAGATCAGTCCAAGGCTTTCGATAGGGTTGACCATCAGTTAGCATCTAATTTGGAGACTGCCGGATTCAAACCGGAGTTCCGAAGATGGATTAGCAGTGGTGCAGGTGAGCGAGAGGCGTTCAGAAGCATTCGCGATCGAGCAGTCGGTCCGGCAGGGTTGCCCCATCTCCTTTTCTCTATGTCCTTTCTTTGGAGCCCCTGCTCCGAAAGCTTAGGGACGAGCGGGCAAATCCGGCTCTGCACGGTATCCCTTTTGCTGGCCCTCTTACAGCAAAGGTCTCCGCATCCACTGCATGGGCATAAAAGCTGTGAAGAAGGCGGTTGCTGAGTACGAACGAATAGCAAGAGCCAAGGTCAATTTTGACAAAAGTGAAGGTTTGCAGCTTGTTGCCTGGACGGATAGCTATACCCTGCCAAGGCCCTTCCACTGGAGTGACAGACCTGTCCGTATCCTCTGGGTGTGGTTCGGGCCCAACCTCCAACTGAAGCGAAATTGTTCGGAAGTACGGGTCAAGATAGATGTCCTAGTGGGTACTTGGCTTCGAAGGAGGTTTCCCTTAAAGGGCAGGGCGGAGGCGTGCGCCGTGAATATCTTCCCTTTGATCTTTTACCGATTGTCTGTACTTCCTCTGCCTGAAACTTGTCGGCTAGCGCTACAACGATCACTCACCAGATTGCTCTGGGGAGGTCGAAGGCTGGTGGTCCGCAGACAGTTCTACATTCAACGTACAAGCAATGGGTGTCTAGGTATGCTTGATTTGGAGTGACACTGGCTCGTTGAAAGGCTGGCTCACTTGGGCCGCTCCTTGTCGGGGCATGCAGTGTGAAGACGAAAGGCGAGCGATACCTTTCCTCGCCTCAAGTCAGACCCAAAGACAGATAGTCGACATAGGCCGATGGGCAAAGCACTGTTTCTCCACTAATGCCGTACGGCCCATCGTAACCTTCTTGGGTCTCGCGACCCTTCACGACCATGGAAATAACCATATTGGGAACTAGTTATGGCTCCGCTTCGGACCCTATCAGAGAACGGCACGGCTGGACGGTGGAAGAGATCCTCTCCCATTGGAATTGGGCGCGAGGTTCGGGCTTCTTGAATAACACAGAGTTCTCATTCGCCTGGTGGCTTGCACAGAACGCGTTGCCCCTTCTCGGCTTGAACTTCAGAGCGGGCCTATCATGCCCGATTGCCCTCGCTGCGGCAGTAGCTTAGAGGAAATGGCTGAGAACACCCTCTACTACTGCGAGCGAGTTCGCCCATTCTCGGATCACGTCGGGGAGTGGACGGCTCACATCGAACCCAAGCAGCTCGTTGGTTATGTAGTGGACAACTTCTTACCTCCGTTTCAGAGTGAGAAGCGTGTGGTACATCTCGCGATCCAAGCTGTAGCCAAAATAGTGATTTGGACGACGCGAAAGAAGGGATTGTGTGACGATCCAAACTTTTCAAATCGTAATCTGATATTGTTCATTAGGCATCAGCTTAGAGTCAAGATCAGATGCGATTGAAAACGCTTGGATCGCATAACATTCGACAAAAGGTGGGTGAATGCAGCGAGCCTGGTCGTACAAAAAGGGGGGGGCAAAGTTGGAGTCATCCTTCCCTTTTCTTCCTGCCCATGGCGACTATGGTCCAGGTCCTTCGGGACCCTACCGATGGTAAGTAGTCTTTCATTGTCCTCCAATCCCTAGTAAGTAGTATGTTGTGTGTCATCGTCCCCATCACCTAGTTGTTACTCTCCAAGATCTTCCCTATCCCTATTGTTTTTATACCCCAACCCTTACTCCAGCCCGCTTTTTCTGAAGAGCTTGGAATCTCATTTGTATAAACTCATGCTACCTATCCTCATCGCGCCTGACCCTTTTTTTTCTTGTCCCATAATATCAGGTCCCTCTCCCATTTAGGATACGTCTGGCTTATTTTCGGTGTTCTTGGACACCCGAAAACTGTCAGCCTCCACATCGTAGAAGGGGTATTGGAGGACAACCAAACGGGGATTTTTTTTCCTTGGTTTTATTCGCTTTTGTTTTCTTTTCTCTTCTGGGAGTATTCTCCCGTCCCCATCACATACCATTTCTGTAAATAAAATCATGTTTTGTAAATAAAATCATACATTTCATTCGGGGTTTTAAGTGTGTCTTCTCACAGAGCAAGTACGGTATTTTGGTGGATGTAGCGTGTTTGGTGAAGGATCGTTGACTATATATTGTATTGTTGAATGGGTCGACGAATGGGGCTAGCTAGGGCCCCTTAGACAATATAGTTAAGGCATGGCCACTTCCTTTCCCCCCCCCCACAAAATCTCTGAGCCTCATGTCCACCATTTGTACATAAATGGAAATAAAAGGACTCTAAGTGAAGGACTCTCAGCGTAAGACTAGCACGGGACTCACGGGATCGACCATTGCTTGGACTTAATAGTACCCTTTGCGAGGATAGTAATATTGCAACAAATCTAATTGTTCTATTTTTATACCCGTGAGAATAATCCTGCCTTTCTGCTATACCTACCTAATGTGTTGTCTATTCTTTACTTCTAGCAATAGCCTGTCATTGTATATCATTTACAATATAACAAGGGGCGACAAGGATTCGAAAGAACGCACGTCGGAATAAAAAAAGCAACCAATCTTTTTTTGTTTTTACTATTTTTACGAACTGTGTTTAAGGCTAGGTACAGTTGTTTCTTATGATTTTTAAAAAAATTAAGGTACTTTGTGGAATTTAATACCTTTTAAAACAAAATGGAGCAGTTGGTGCAAATTACTAAGTCTTTATGTACGTCTATGCAGCAACAACAAATGTTACATGGGGAATGTAAACAACTAGTTCAGATACAATTAGATAAAATGCAAGACGAACTTTGAAACAAATTCGAGAATTTTTAGAAACTACAAACAAATCAAGTTGCGCAAGAAAGAGGATCAAGAATCTTCTCAGCGGAGGGAATTTCAAATTCTCTCTCAGAATGTCATTATGACCCCGACATGACTTTTCCAACATACTTTAGAAGATAAGGAACGATTTTTTTAAAGATGTCTACTTTAGTCCGACGATGAAAAAGTTACATAGTTACTTTAAAAGTTGGATTCTCAAGAATATACGAAGTATACAAATTTGATTCTACTTAGGAAACCAGAAGATATTTCGTTTCACGAAACGATTAAAACGTTGTCTAGAATCTTCGACGAACGTGATAGCCTCTTCCATACGCGATATAAGTTGTTTAAATACCGTCCAACAGGAAAATGAGGATTTCGTTTCTTACGCCGGTAAGGTCAACTCTCAATGTGAACTGTTTGAAATAAACGAAATTTCGAAGGACATTTTCAAATGTTCAATTTTCGTGCAAGGGCTAACGGTACCTAAGGACTTGCAATCCCCTTACAAAAAGTAACTGAGGAATGTCAAAGGTTAATCAACGTCAAACGCGATAACACTCGTATCGAGGAAAAATATTTCGCATGTACAAAGGATAAAACAACAAAGAGTCCTCAAAAGTAAAGAAAAATATCATCAATGCAAAGCTTGCGGAGGTAAAAATCACACAAGAAGTGACTGTTATTTTAAAAATACACTATGCTTCAAAGGCAGGTAGAAAAGGCCACAAAACTTCAGTATGTCGAAAAAAAGAAAAGCCCAACGATAAGGTAAATATTGTTTTATCCAAAAAAGAAATGAAATATAACTGAAAAAGAAAATACGTTGATATTAAAATTAATGAACAAACTGTGAGATTCTTGTTCGACACTATTAGTGCCATTTTAATTATTGACGAGTCAACCGGGAAAAAATAGGTTGACCGAAACTACTGAACACGGTTAAAGTCGCTAGAGGCGTATTTGGAGATAAATGAAAATTTAAAGGCGAATTTAATGCTAGCGTGTCTTTTGGTGGAAAAACGTATAATTCAAATGTTTAAGTTGTACCAGTGAATAATTCGTGTCTCTTCGGTATTAACTGGATAGTATTATTTGATTTATGGGAGAAACCTATAAACTCCTTCTGTAATAAATTAGACGCAACAGAAAAAAAAAAAAAAAAAACGAAATCCAGACAAATAGAGGAATTTTTAACTGACGTAAAAACGAATTTCCTCAAGTATTTTCTGAGGGTGTTGTATGAAAACCGAAGTAAGATTCGAAATTAAAGAAAAAGTAAAACCCGTATTCAAATCTAAAATGAATGTACCTTTTCCATCTAAAGAGTTAATCAACAAAGAACTTGAAAGATTAGAGAAAGACAGGGGGATTAAAAAGGTATATCATTCAGATTGGGCGTCAACAACAGTTGACGTAAAAAAGAAAAATCCTAAAAAAGTGAATTTCAATACAAAAATTTATAAACCCGGTGATACAATTTTTTAGGAACTACCGAACTGGAAAGAGTAACTGAGAGGAGGGTATTATTGCCAAGAGAATTGGAATAGTGATCTACATGATCTCAAGAGACATGTAAATCAAATCAGGCCACGATATATTGAAAGTATCGATCAGAACGACACGGAGTTTCCTTTGGAAGTGTTATAAGATGCCTTCCAGATCACACCTCCCATCAACCAAAAAGCTCATGTGGATGTGCTGCCTGCACCATCAACTTCTTATTCCCCACAAATTCCACGAGTATCACCATCGTTAACCGTAGTAAGAAATAAAAGTTTGAGAGAAAAGAAAGTAGGGAAACGGTTACGTCCAAATCCAAAAGAGAAGAAATATTAAAAGTTCAATACTAACGGAAGAATCTAGCTCGGCGGAGTGGGGGGGGATATAATGGAATGACATATCTACCCCGTACCTCAAGGAGGTGCCCGTGGTGTAATGGTTACAGTCCTAGGAATTGGACACGGCGACACGAGTTCAAATCCTCGACGAGACTAATTGCATATCACATAGCACTAATACCCTTGGGAAAGGTATGAATCCGATTATTCTCCCTCCAGCTATGAGTAAATAGTAGGGCAGACTAGGTTCTTCAGCTTTGGTGTGGCAACTATACTGAGAGTCTTTCACTTAAAGTCTTGCGCAGAGTTATGTGTGTGTATTTAAATAATGATTAGTACTACTACTACTACTACTGTTGAGGTACGGGGTAGATCATATTTACCAACCCCTCTGCTCGGGCAGGATGTGACACAAGGTCAATTTTTAAGCAAAGTTTAACAGGTTTGAATTCAGAGTTGTCCTTCTCCTAGACTAGTTGCCTCCCCAAGGCTGCAGAACCCAGTCTGCCCTACTATTTACCCATAGATGGAGGGAGAATAATTGGAGTCATACCTTTTTCAAGGGTATTAGTGCTATGCAAAATGCCAGGATTTGAACTCGTATCGCCGTGTCCATTTCCTACGACGATAACCATTACACCACGGGTACCTCCCTTTATATCATCCCTGCATATCTTGTTGTTCAATTTTGGTAAATAATTTTTTTCATCCGTACACCACTGGTGGTTCCTTTTTGGTAAATACCTTTATAACGTCCATATACATCCTGTTATTCATTTTAGGTAAGTACAATCACAGCATCCATTCACCTAAGATTGATCATCTTCGTGAATACCGTTACATTATCCAAACACATTAGGTTTTTCCTTTTTGGTAAATACCTTTACATCATCCAGGTGGTTCATTTTTTGTAAATACCTTTATCTTCTCCTCACACATTAGATGGTTCTTTTTGATAAATATCTTTATACCATCCCTGTATATCAGGTGGTTCATTCTTGGTAAATATCTTTATATAATCCACATACATCAGATTGTTCTTTTTTACTACTTTACATAATATAATCAGAGGTGGTTCATTTTTGCTTAAATACCTTTGCATCATCCTTACACATTAAGTACATTCTTGGAAAGTACATTTATATCATCCAGGCGGTTTATTTTTGATAAATACCTTTCTATCATCCATACCCATCAGGTGGTTCATTTTTGGTAATTCATTTTTATCTTCCCTTCAAATCAGTTGTTTATTTATCGTAAATACCTTTATATCATCCCAACACATCAGGTTGTTCATTTGGGTCAATAATTTATTTCATCCAGGTGGTTCATTTTTGGTAAATACATTTTTATCATCCCCAAACCTTATGTGTTTCATTTTTCGTAATTACCTTTCTATCATCAATATACATAGGTTATTCATATTTGGTAAATACCTTTTTATAATTCCTACAAATCAGATGGTATATTTCAGTAAAAACCTTTATATCTTTCCTACACATGAGGTGGTTGATTTTTGATAAATACATTTATATCATCCCTCCCTATTAGTTATTTTCTTTTTGTTAAATCTCTTTATATCATCAATACACATCAGGTTGTACATTTTGGTAAATTCTTTTATACCATCCAGTTGGTTCATTTTTGGTAAATACCTTTATATCATCCGTACACATCAATTGGCCCATTTTTGGTAAATACCTTTATATCATCCGTACACATCAATTGGCCCATTTTTGGTAAATACCTTTATATCATCTTTACACATCAATTGGCCCATTTTTGGTAAATACCTTTATATCATCTTTACACATCAATTGGCCCATTTTTGGTAAATACCTTTATATCATCTTTACACATCAATTGGCCCATTTTTGGTAAATACCTTTATATCATCTTTACACATCAATTGGCCCATTTTTGGTAAATACCTTTATATCATACATACACATCAATTACTCATAGATTTTATTCAATTTTTCAGTAAAAAGTTCTTTTTTGTTTTTATTTCATGATATTATTTCGCTGAAGTAAGTGGGTAAAGGAATCACTTTGAAAACTTTGTTTAACTAATTGAAATTTGCAGAATACTTGCTGGAAGTCTTTAAATCATTTCTAGGGAATTGGAAAATCTTTAAACTATATCTAAGTAATTAAAGAGAGCGAAATTTAATTTCTGTTCCATTTTCCAACTTCTTATGTTACGGAGTTTAGATTCTCAACGATCACACACACGAAATTAAAGATTAACATAATTCATCTAGACTCAGAGATTGCTCATTGAATCCACATCAATCGAAAATTAAAACCTCTGAGAACTTACGCAATTAATCCTGATTTATAAACTTAAAAAAAATTAAAAAATAATTTTTTAGACATTTTTTAAATAGAGATTAGAAAGTATCAGGACTGAAGCCTAAATATTTTTTTTAAATCTTAAAATATAAAATTTAAATGCAGAGGTGTGGGTAGCTAAACAATTTATAAAGTGATAATGTCTAGACATCATTTAGACAGATCAGTGACAGTTCGAAAAATAATATATCAAGTTAGTTTTGATACCTTTAGAAGGAAATGGTTTTCGAGAAACACAGGTTTGTGCAAGTGCAGACTCTACATACATATCACACCAAGAAGACCCCCACATACACAGCACTGTGCGGCTTTTTCTTGTTTTCTCAACCGAAAATTCGTATTAAGAGTGAGATCTGAGGCCATGGAAGACATTTTTAAAATATAACAGAACAGTTTTGCACCATTATTAAAAGATGGTTTTCAGAGTAGCTTCAACCAATGGAAAACCTACTGGAGTAATTGCGTTCAAAGTAAATTGTGTTTCATTCATGGTTCATTTCTGTCTTGGTAAATACAACTTCAGTCTAAAAGTTTTCGAATGCATATTGGACGTTTACGAATTAATACAAATAAAAAGTTTCCAGATAAAAATTTGATTAAAAGAAAAAAGGGGCATCTTATTTTCTTCTTTTTTTAAGAAACCATTTACTCGGTGTCATTAGGTGTTTTCTCTCCCTTCGTTTTTGTACAACTCACGGTAGGGAAAGATTACTAGTCCTATATTACAACTATGATTGATGACCCGAGTTCAAATACTGAACGAGGCTGTTGACATTTCATTTCACGCTAATGCCTTTGGGAAAGGCATGAATCAATCTGTTCTGACTATGTGTAAATAGTAGAGCAGACTGGGTTCGTTAACCTTGTTTACATGACCAGTCTAGAAGAAGGACAATCCTGAATCCAAACCAGCTTTACTTCGCTTAGAAATTGACCTTGTATCATATCTTGTCCGTAGCAAAGGGGGGCATATACATTCAACATTTTATATCAGGGCAAGCTTCAAAATATTGCTGTTTCAAACTGTCAATGGTTTTAATCATCTCATACAGCAGAGTGTGAAAAAGAGAAAGAGAACAACTCCATGTAGGAAATTTATATCTCAATAAATTCAGTGTTTACAGCTTTGTAATGACTAAACATGTCGAACTATTTTCCTCATAAGTGTATGGGTGAAGTCCAGATAGTGCAGTGACTAAAATGTTGGACTACAGCCTCGAAGTACGTGCTACATTCAATAAGTTTCCAGACATTTTTGTACAGGCATTTAAAATTGTTGCAGGCTCTTGAGAATTCATTATCTTATTGCTATATATCTTATGAGATGACTGACCAATTTTTATGATTTCAGCTTCAAATGAACAGCTACAGCAGTAATTGGAATACACCCTCCTAAAGCCTGATTGTCACAGCTGGTGAATTTCAAAAATGCAATCTGGACTTGAGGATACTTTAGAAGAACGATATACAATAAAATTCTGTTTTAAACTTGGAATAAATGCCACAGAAACCTATGGAATGCTTCAGGCTGCTTTTAGGCCATCTTGCATGAAGCAAGCATCAGTTTTTGAGTAGCATAAGAGATTTAAGGAAGGCAGGGAGTCTGTGAGTGATGATGAGAGGTGTGGGAGGAGTAAGGAAGTCAATACACCAGAGTTCATTGGCCAAAGGGTTAGGCTTAGGGTAACTATGTTGAGGTTTTAAGGGAGTTCAGGAAGAGATTCCTAGGGAAGAGGCCAGCATTCTTCAAATCGGCTCAGTGGCATTTCCACCAGGACAATGCAGCAGTCCACAACTCCATCCTTGTTACAGACTATTTGACCAAGATGGGCGTCAAGACAGTTCCTCACCGTCCCTATAGTCCATACCTTGCTCCCTGTGACTTTTGGTTATTCCCTAAGCTCAGAGGCTGTCGTTATGAGAGAATTGAGGAGATGAAAGAGGCTGTGACGAAGGTCATTGACACGCTTACACAAGAGTACTTCCATGGAGCCTTCCAGAAGTTGTTGGAACGGTACAACAAGTGCATTGCAGCTGGAGGAGATTACTTCGAAGGGGACTAGAGTTTCATGCGTGTACTATCAATAAGAGTGTCCATACGAAAAAAAAAAAGCCTGGAAACTTATTTAATGATCCTCGTAAGAGAGTTCGAACTCAAGTTGGGCCAAGGAGTTCACTTTCGGACTGATACTTTTGGGGAAGTCATGAACCCATTTATCCCCTCAGCTATGAGTTAAATAGTAATTTTTCTGTTCATCTACAATGATAGCTTTGGCGTAGAATTATCCAGAAAGGTTGAAATGCAATTAAACAAAGAAGCTGAAACGGAATCTTATATGGATATTTGATGAAAGCCTGCTTAAATGTTTAACCATCAAACTAGAGAGTTTAAAGATAAATTGACAAAAACTGACATTACCCACGATAGTAATTTACTAAGTTTTTAGCTTAGATATGGTATAAGACCATAGGAATGGGGCACACAATGAGACTCGAACTCACTCTTGCAGGTTTTCTAGTCTTGCATGCAAACCATTACACCACCCGAAGCACCCCTGACATTACCCACAGTAGCAAAAATATTTTCCCAAAATTGATATACCATCATATTACAGGCAACTCTCCCTCTCTCTTTCTCTTTCTCAATCTCTGTCTTTCTGTCTATATATATATATATATATATATATATATATATATATATATATATATATATATATATTAAAATGAATAGGTAAGCAAATAATTTTGAATTTAGTAATTAGGTTTTAATTATTTCATATACTTGTGCTCTAAACGTGTTTCAAGCTTTATATTTTCTTCAGAAGATATATCAAGTGCTTGTTCTTCACTTGTGACATAAAATTGGCATCAGTTTATTATATCCGAGTGTAGAAAACGTTTGTTTAAATAAAAGATTTCTTCCTTTTTTTTTCAAAATTAAATATTTTCTGTGTTTATTTTTCTGTTGAGATGGGGTCAGTATCTTCTTGCCTATTTTTTCAGGTATTTTTATGATTTTATCCCAGAACTTCTCATATTTTTGGTGTTTTCTTTCTCAAAGTTTTGATCCGACATCCTTTGACACATCGCCTTCAGCTTTGTCGAGTCTCTTTGACTTTCCTAAATTCAGCAAAGAATTATCTTTAAGTTCCTCAAAACGAAATTCTATTAATTCTCGAATATTTTATTCATCCAATTAATTCAAACAAAGGACTTTTCCGATTTCTGCGATTTCCTGAACAAATTCTTTCATTTATTTTGGGAAAGTTTTGACAAATTTTTAAAACCTTGGTGTTGTTCGCTTTCCTGTGTTGTTAAAGGTGTACACACTCACACATACGCACGTATACGTACACTTAAACCCATATACACGCCCGCTTACACACATACACAACCACATACGTATGCATAGATGTGTACACACGCATGTATACCAGTACACATACGCATTACTCACGCACACACACAACTGCAAAATTATTGAAAAATTATTTTATCTCAAATTTAATTATTTTGAATTCGTTTTTAATTACCGTGATAAACTATTTTTGACTGCGATACTTAATTTTTAGATTAAAAATTGTTAGCACACTAATCAGATCCGCGTTCATCCAGGTTTTAAGAATACGAAAACTAAACACCATCTTTCCCATCCAACATTCCCATCCCAGCTGGTTCTATATAAGCGTTCATCAAGATAAACAAATCCAGTCAGTAATCAAACAATTCGTAATCAAACTATAGAGCACTCATACTACGTCCGCAACAGGACAGTTTCACTCAGTTATCTACAAAGTAGGAGAGAGATAAACTTAATTCTATGTCTTTACTTGATAGACTTGGGACGTCTTGTTTGGTTTCTGTGTTAACATGTTAGACTACTAGACCATTGTCAGTGAGGTTGATTTTTCTTCTTTTTTCTGGGGGAGTACGGTTTTTATCCCTCTGCAGGGGATTCCGGAATTCAAAGATAACAGACCAAATACATTTTACTGCAACTCAAATTCCTGTAGGGAAAGTCCCTATGATGTAGTGGCTAACGAACTGAACTGCAACATAGTAGTTGTGAGATCGAGCTCCAGCGCTACGATTACGTTCTCTTTGGGATTTATGCCCTTGGGAAAAGAATGAGGCCATCTATCCCTTCAACTATGGATTAATTGGTACCACTGCTGTCATTCTACAAGGATGAATTTAGTACTGAATAACCCATGATGGTTGACATGCCATTAAACAAGGAAATCAAACCAAACCAAAGCAACTGTTTCGAATTTCACGAAAGAAATCCTCCAAAGAATTTATAACTGACACAAAAGTAAGCAATTGAAAAATGTAATTCTGCACATATAAAAAAATTAATACACACCTGAAAATATATTTGTAAATTAATGATTAGTGGGTAGACTGTTCGCCAATGGTCCGGAGGACCTGGGTTCAGTCCCAGGTCGCGTCATACCAAAGACTTTAAAAATGGTACTTGATACCTCCTTGCTTAAAACTCAGCAATATAAGATACGTATCAAGGGTAAAGTGGAGCAATTCAGGGAAAGAAGTAGCACCCTCCCCTACACCTCGGTGTAGTAGCTATCGAAAAGGGAGCCTTCTTGTGGCCCTCGACTACGGTCGCCCACTTTACTTTACTATATACTCATAAAAAACAGCATCTGTTCAATTCAACCTCATGTTATTTGTTTTCTGTTTTATTCATAATTTATTTCAGTATTAACATTTTATCATAGTTACCCAGAAGACTCCTCTACAACCATGTTAAGCTACATTTCATTGCAGTAAGTTGATCAACTAATCTGCTACACATATTAACCTTGTAATCGATGCTCTTTGAACACCATCCAATAAAAAGGTCTTTTTCATCTATTCATTGTTTCTCTACATTATTTTTTGTATTTTATATTAAATGTAGATCAAATTAAAGTCTTGAAATTGATTCATTTAACCTTTTCTCATCACCAGTTACCAAAGCAAAGCAAAAAGGATTTTGTATCATAAAAATAACTAATAATAATTATCACAAAGATGAAATGTACATGGGATGACTGAATATCATCTAAAACTAATCTATCATCCTTAAAATGATATTTTGGGCTTTAAAAAGAAAGAAAAATCAATTGATACATCATTGTTTCCTACAAATTATCTAGTCAGTGAGGGGGTTTTATTTTCAGCATTATCTTTTTATCAGTGACCAAGAAGACTCCTCTGCTACAATATCGGTCTACATTTTTTTACAATAACTCGTTACAGTAATTTGCTACACGCACTACCATCGTATCAACTCTTTTCTACTTAAGAGCCTTATAAGAGCTATTGATTGACAAAAGTTCATAGCAGACTTTTCCTTATCAGCGGGGCTTAGAATATACTGACTGTATCCCTTCAGGCAGGCAAAAACTCCCCCCACAATAATATGGCTGTCCTGGGATATAATATTAAAGAAAATTTTATGGTGTGGTACCATTTCTGGACATATTGAGAGTGTGGAGTACTCCTCTGTAGTCATTACTCCCAGGTTCACATTAATTTGGAACCTGTATTTACCCAGCCCCTCTGAATTGGCAGGATGCGACACAAGGTCATTTTTAAGCGGAGTTAATTAGGTTTGAATTCAGAGTGTTCTTTCTCTTTGACCGGTTGCCGTACCAAGGCTAAAGAATCCAGTTTGTCCTACTATTTACTCATTGCTGGAGGGATAATAATTGGATTCATACTTTTCCCAAGGCTATTTGTGCTATGTAAAATGCAATTAGCCCAGTCCAGAATTTGAACTCTTGACACCGTGTCCATTTCCTACGACGATAGCTATTACAGCACGGGCACCGCTATTAATCTGGAGTGGTGGTACCTGTTTTGTTTTTTTGTTTTTTTGTTTTTTTTTTCATGCATCACATGAACGCTAACAAAACGAATACAGAAAAAAGCTAGATGGGAACTACTCGAGAATACTACGAGCTATATTGAATAAATCCAGGAAGCAATAGCCCACGAAACAACAGCTTTACGGCCACTTACCTCCCATCTCACAAACCATTCAAGTTAAGATATACAAGACATGCGAGATACAGCTGGAGAAGCAAAGACGAACTCATAAGTGACGTTCTTCTATGGACCCCTACACATGAACACGCCAGTGTTGACAGACTAGCAAGAAATTATTTACTTTAACTCTGTGTGGATACAAGATGTAGTTTGGAAGATCTTCCTTGAGCGATGGATGATAGAGACGGATGGAAAAAGAGATTCAGGGAAATACGTGCAGTTAGCGATGATGATAATGTTTGGGTCACAAATATGGGCCAATTAGATCTAATCAAAGATAATTTGTATTTGATACGAATAAGTAAAGTTGTCAACCATAGTCGAGAGTAAACCGAAGGCTCCCTTTTCAATAGCTACTACACCGAAGTGTAGTGAAGGTGCTACTCCATTTCCTGGATTGTTCCGCTTTACCCTTGATCCTTACCTTATTGCGCTGTGTGTTAAGCAAGGCGGCATCAAGTACCATTTATGAGTCTTTGGTATGACTTGACTTGGGATTGAACTCCGGTCTCCAGGACCATTGGTGAACACTCTACTCAATAGGCCATTTTACTGATAAAAATACTTGGTGCCATAAAGTTGTAAATTATTTATAGATTATTTGTATTAGTTACTTAAAGCTATAATTATTTATTATTTCAGGATTATCATTATTTATTAGAAACGACATAACTGTCTACAAACAAATAAATCTTATCAAATAGAAATCATTACTTGAAACCATAAAATTATTAGTATTGGATAGGAATACATACTATCCAACTGTGATTAAATTATTTGTATTAGATTGGAATACATGAAATGATATAAGTAAAGTTGGTGACCGTAGTCGAGGGCGACCCTAAGTCTAATTTTCAATAACTTCTACACGGAGGTGTAGGGGAGGGCGCTATCCTTTCCCTGGATTACTCCACTTTATCCTTGATACGTATCTTATAATGCTGAGTGTTAAGAAAGTGGTATCAAGTACCATTTTTATAGTCTTTGGTAAGACCTGGTTTGGGATTGAACCCCGGTCTCCCAGACCGTTGGCGAACACTCTACCCACTCGGCCAATGAGCCGGTACTGATATGATATAATTGATCTAATTGTATGCAAATTATTAGTAAAAGATAAGAGTACTTGAAACCATACAAATTTGTGGAAATAATTTCTATTAGATGGAATATTAGATAATTTTGTACAAAAAACTTTTAAGAAGACACTTAAAACTCGTAAGAAGCAACAGCACAAAAATATGAATAGGAATGTACAATGAACACGATTCCCAAACCACCTGGCATAAAATAACCCTCGACGGGTTCACATATTGTTAAAAGTAATCAATAAATCAATAAACATTTAAAACTGAGACACAATCCTCTTGTACGAAAGACAAACAGGTGAACTTCAAAGATGTGAATAGATCAGCACATTTAAGTATAAATGCTAAAGTCTTTTATTGATTTCCTTACAACGATTTTTTTTGGGGTGGGGAGTATAGCAATGAGTTTCGGAATTTTCCCTTTGCAGATAAAAGAAATTCAGCTGGTTAAATAGGAGCAAAAACATTTCCTACTTTACAAAAATGGTGGAAGGAAGGAAAGAAGGAAGGAAAGAAGGAAGGAAGGAAGAGGATATGACCGCTGAATAAAAGATGGGTCGTTACAGTTAAAATCTGAATCTAAAGTCATTAGTTTTGTACTTAGATTACCAAGAGAAAAGGTCACTATGTCGATGGTGATACGTAACGGCATATCAAAAGTCCTTTTAGATCTCTTGACTCGATAAAACAGACTTTGATAGATACTTTCCTTAAAGTCACTTCGATTTTATGATGAAGCAAAAGATTTGATAAACGTTAAAGAAAGATAAAAGATTTCTACCTCGTTGTCTCCCAGGAGGATAGCCAGATTTTTTCTTTCGAAGTTTTCAACGTACCAAGTTTTTTTTTTCGTTGTATGTGTGTGTGGGGGGGCTCGTGTGGGATAATGGTGAGCTAGATTAGCAGACTATTGCTAGTGAGTTCGATTTTCTCTGGACACCCCAAACTTTTGGCATTGCGTTACATCTAAGCTAAGATTAGGAAATAATTATTCGCTGAGTGTGTGCGTTATAGAAACTTTTTGAGCTGAAAAAATAATTGCCTGTAATAGTTTTAAACCGTACTGTATTTTTTTGTTTGCCATCATCGATTCTTGGTGATTCAGTGGTCTCCTTCCTTCGGGATTGGGAGGATGCAGCCTTTCGTCTTTTTCTGAAATACAGCCACTAAGATTTACAATATCCGGCTTCTCAATCTTATCAGGCCTGAAGTTGAGAAAGTTCTTAGAAAAATCAGAACGGTTTTCGGAGAAATCAATCCACAACTTCTCACATTTTGATCATTCGTCCATATTACATTATCTTTGGTATAAGCCATAGACAACATCCTGTTTGAAATAAATGGCCAGCGACGTTGCATTCAGGGCAAAATAGATCTAATTACTTAGTCGAATTATTATAAAAGCCTGACACATGTGACCTATTTGAGTAAATGTTTCCTGCTTGGAAGGAATATTTCTCAGGATTTAATACTGGACTGGATTGAGACATCTTTATTAATTCGGGACTTATTATTTGTGCGTTCGTCGAAGACAGTGGTTCTCTCAGCAGATAGTGACGCTTATTTCTTTAACCTTGTCACATGAATTGTTAGTAAAAGTTGGTGACTTTAGTCAAGGGTGACCTGCAGGCTCCCTTTTCAATAGCTACTACACCGAGATGTAGGAGAGAGCGCTACTCCTTTCCCTGGATTGCTCCACTTTACCCTTGAAACGTACCTTATAATGCTGAGTGTTAAGTAAGGAGGTATCAAGTACCACTTTTTGAGTCTTTGGTATGACGACCTGAGATTGAACCCCGGTCTGCCGGACCATTGGCGAACACTTTACCACTAAGTCAATGAACCTGTGAGATATATTGACACCATATCTATTTATAATCTGCCTATAATAGGCATTATGAACCCCAAAAGATCTAATGAAAGAAAATGATTCCATATTTTAAAAAAAGTCAATAATCTGATGATATACAGCTAAACTATTACTGACGCAAGCAACTCAGATGATCTAGCCCTTCTTGCAAATGCAACTGCTTAAACCTAATTTCAACTGAATAACCCCCGAAATTAGTAGAACAGTTCTTATACCTCGGTAGCAATATCTCATCTAATGAAAGCGGTGTGAACAAACGCATAACCTATTGATAGGTTAACGACCACTTGGAAATCTTATCTCTCTGATTGAATTCTTTCAAGCTATAGCCACATCGGTACTATTGTATGGTCGCACCACTTGGACAAAGCTCTCGGAGAAAAAGTCAGATTGGAATTATGCAAGGATGCTACATCTTACAAAACAGCAGATGTGTGGCTACTTACCTCCCATCTCACAGGCCATCCAAGTATGACGAGTAAGGCATGCTGGGTACTGCTGTGGAAGTAAGGTCAAATTCAGGAGTAGCGTTTTTATGAACTCCTATACATGGACACACTAGTATTGGTCGACAAGAAGAAACTTACATCCATCAACTCTGGGAGGCGCTCGTTGGGCAATGGTTATCGTGTTGTAAAATGAAGTCCTAGACGAGTCTGCATTTCAAATAGAACTTATACCTTTTAAAAAGCATGAATCCAGCAATTCTTCTTCGGCTATGGGTAAAAAGACGGGCAAACTGAACTCTTTAACCTTGTTATGGCAACTAGTCAAGGAGAAGGAAAACTCTGAATTCAAACTCCACTTCAAATCTGACCTCGAGTCACATCCTACTCAGGGCAGAGTGGATGGGTAAATACATGCATTCATCGTCTCTGTGCCGACACTGGATGCCGTTTAGAGGACTTACCTCGAGCGATGTCTTAAAGGGACGAATGTTAGAGAATCAAAGGAATCCATGCTGTCAGTACGCCTTGAAGATAACGTAGATGATGATGATGATGATGATCAAAGCGTGGTGACAAAGTTGATCATCATCATCATCATCATCATCATCCGCTTAGAACAAGACATGGCTGAAAACTTTGCCAGATGTTTTCCTAGAAAAAAAACTCATTTTCATATGTAAAATCTTAATGTCTTTTAGCGAAGTGTATTTTTCGCAGCTGTTGGTTAAATAAGAAATTCTTAAAAACACACACATGGAATTAAATATGTATAGACATTATTTATTCGAGTGTGGAAGATAATCTTTTTTTGGGGGGGTGGTCTGGCAGGTTTTATTATGTCTGAATATATAATTTTATAAACAATATTATTTTTAGATTTAAAAAAAGATTCTGAGACAGGTGGTTTTTATCTAAATAATTTGTTTCCAATAGTTGTATTTAATTTAACTGGAAAATACTGTAAAATCTGATGTTTTTCAAAATATTAAATATTGTAAGGAAAAGTTACGTGTGTAGAGTAACGGTTTTCGTCGTTGGAAATGAATTCTGCGAACCAAGTTCAAATGAGAGAAACTTCAATTTAGTTGTTGACATTAAATGTCTTAACAAGCTTTAATCATGGAAAACAAACATTTTTCTATTATAATTAAATTTTCTGTTTTATTTTCAGTTTCTAGGGTGAACGAAGGTAGTGATTATATATACTGTACGCTTATATGTTTTTTTATCCTTTTTTTTGGGGGAGGTGGGGGAGTAATATTTTTCATTCACACTAATAGTACACTCCTAAGAAGATGAGCAGTTCCGCAAAGTGCAATTTTTTGTATTTCATATCGGCTGGGACTACCAAACATCTTGTTAATGTGTTTATCTGTCCCTTTCTTGATCATACCCAGTGCTCCCACTATTACTGGCACGACGGTAGTTGTAAGGTGCCATATATTTTTCAATTTCTATTCCCAGGTTTTCGTATTTACTTACTTTGTTATATTCTTTGACTGATATTTTATTATCAGTTAGCACTGACGGATCAATTAGATGGTATGTTTTTCTTTTATAGTCTTTAACTATTATATTTGGTCTAATGCTCTTTATTTTTCTATCAGTTTGGATTACAAAGTCCCAGAATATAGAGGCTCCTTTGGCTTCTGTTATTCCTTCTGGTTGGTGTTTATACCATTTTTCACAATCCAGTATTATAAAGAATTTACCTACTGTCCAATGAATGTCATGTCCAATTTAATCATGCCTTTCTTTATAATCTATTGGTGTTAGGATTGGGCAACCAAAGACTAAGTCATAGTTATCATCAAGTCACGCTGCTGGCACGGATTTTCCCGACTCTCTCTCTCTCTCTCTCTCTCTCTCTCTCTCTCTCTCTCTCTCTCTACCATCCGTCCTTATCACCCATCGCTCCCGGCAAGTCCTCCAAACTACATCTTGTGTTTGTGTAGAGTTGTTGTAGGTAAGTTCTTGCGGGTCGACTAACACAAGAATGGCCTTGTGAAGTGTCCATAGGAGAACGTCACTACGTCCTTGCTTCTCCAGCTGTGTCCCACACGTCGTGTGTTCGTCTCACTTGGATGGTTTTAGAAATGGGAGTTAAGTGACCGTACGGCTGTTGTTTCGAGGGGTGTTCCTTCAAGGGTTTATTCATTACAGCTCGTAGCACTCTTGTGCAGTTTCCATAAAACTTTTTCTCTATTTGTTTTGTCAGTGTCCGTGTGGTGCCCGTGGCGCAGCGAACAGAGGCGTTGAGTCTCTACGGTTCCAGGTAAGCATTGTCAGAAGATAGCGGTTTCAATTCCTACCCAAGCTGGCTAGAGGGTTACTTGGTCAAGAATGTGATGCGATAGACAACAATTATGGAAGGCAGTAATTACTGGGGATACGGTTACAGGAGTCAGCATTCCTATCCGAGGTCGCAGTTAATCACCTGAAGACGGCCAGAGGTGAAATTTGGCCGAAACGTAGTGAGAAAAACAACAACAAAAAAACGAAGTACCAAGATGAGGACAAAAGTCCGCAATATAAGAAATTCCAGTTGCTTTTTATCACATCAGAAACGAGAGTAAAGATAAAGTGAATTTGAGTCTTACGGGGCGTTTTTTCTTTATTCTTGCTTTCATATAATCGGAAAGTAAGTGAATGAATTAATTTGTTTTGCGGCATATTATATAGGTTATTTATTATATTGGTTATTTATTATCAAGACTAGTTAAGTTTGCAGACGATTGAATCAGAGACAAATGATTTTTTTTATAGCTATTGCTTATGAATGAAGTAATTACTGAAAACATTTTTCCATCTTCCATAATTAAGTCAATTTAATATCTGGCCTTTAAAATAAGCTGCGTTATTAGTTATTGACAAATCATAAACATATACTTTCATATTTAATACCAGTACATTAGTATTAACCAACTCATTGGCCTAGTGGTTAGAGTGTTCGCCTAATGGGCCGGGAGACCGGGGTTCAATCACAAGTCGCGTCATACCAAAGACTTTTAAAAATGCTACTTGATACCTCCTGGCTTAACACTCAGCAATATAAGGTGCGTATCAAAGGCAAAGTGGAGCAATCCAGCGAAAGGAGTAATGCCCACTCCTACACCTTGATGTAGTAGCTGTTGAAAAAGGAGCCTTCGGGTCGCCCTCGACTACGGTCTCCAACTTTTTTACATTAGTATTCATTATTAAGTTCATTTGTCTTTTAGATTTCATATGTATATCAGCCAAGAAAGGTTTTTAAAGAAACAGAGTTCATCTTTCATGTCAAAGCCATCCTCGTTGAAGGACAATAATGGTACTGTTTAATCCATAGCTGGTGGGGGGATAAGGGAGTTTCATACTTTTCCCCGGGGTATTTGTCCGAAAATGAAAATAATTGCACGACTGGAGTTCGATCTCGCTTACAACGATCTCGTAGATCACCACGTTAGCCACTACACCACGGAGACTCCTCACCCACCCCCACTTAAGTACAAATAACTCGCAATCCCTAAAGTTCGGCAAACTTGATGTCCAAAATAAATTTCTTTGAAAAAAGAAAACATTAAAAAAAAATGAATGTCTGTCCGTAGCATAGTCACAGATGACAGCTATGTTAGTGATGGCAAATCGGGTTGGTGGGGGAGGGGATGAACATAAAAGCATAACTCGCCTCAAACATTACGACGTCGTTGTTTTATTCTCTATGTTCAGTCTCTGGGGCTGTGGAATCAGGAGGAAATGGATAACGGACAGTATGTACCGGTTAACTCTTTCGTTCTTGTCGAAACCTACTCTTTTTGTATCTTTGATTTATTCCAACAAGAATGGTAGCTAAATCAAAACGGTCAGACAATTTACTCATTGCTTCAATAGAGAACAGATAGACTCATACTTTTTTCAAGTATACTAGCTTGAATTGAAATACAAAGAAACTCGTCCAGGATTTGAACTCAGATCGGCAGTTCCATTTTATGTGACAAAAACAGTTATGTTAATCGCATCTGTAGTGGCAGTAATAGTCGAGTAGAAGTAATAGTAGTAGTAATTATTTACTAAGTTTAGTTGAGTTTGCTAAAAACCTTAAAGTATGAAACGACCAATGAGAACCTAACTCGCTGGCAATGGTCCGTTAACTTAACTCGATAACCTTCACAACACGCAAAACGCCCACCGTATACTTAATGTCAATAGACGTGAAAAAATAAAAAATAAGAAAACTTAAGAAAAATTCAAGAACTGAATTGGGACCCTTACGTGGTGTAATGGTTATCATTGTAGAAAGAAGTCCCCGCGACTCGAGTTCAAGACCAGGATGAGGCTGTTTGCATTTCTCATAGCGCTAATACCATTGTGAAAAGTATAAATCCGACTATTCTCACTTGAAATATGAATAAATAGTAGGGCAGACTTAGTTCTCTAGCGTTGGTATGGCCACCAGTCTAGGAGAAGGATAACTCTGAATTCAAACCTGTTAACCTGAGCTAAAAACTGATCTCGTGTCACATCCTACTTATGGGGGGGGTAAATATATACAAATAGATTTGAATTTTGCCTGTTGATGAGTTCCTCTGGTGACAAGTGCAAGATGCAAGTTGAAATCCCTTCGAAAGCCATCTCTTTATTTCTGAACTATGCTATTTACTTAAAAGTAAGAAAATGAATAACGATTTGAGGAGAAGATATAAGAAAGCAACAATATTTAAATGAACGATAAACTAATCAAAAATAAATATTTATATTTTTGTTACTGTTTTGATATTGGACTGCGGTTACTGAAAACAACCTTATCTTTCCTTCTGATTAAATATTCAATTCTTGCGTTCTTTCTTTTTTATCAGGCATGGTTTTGATTTTGGGTTCTGCTTTAGTTGTATCTAGGTGTAAAGATAATAATGTTTTTATAAAGTTGCTACTTGCAGCGACTCCCAGTATTGCCGGGAAAAGATAACATAGACAACACAGTTAAAATATGTTTTTTTTTTTCTTATATTTCTTCTGGTGCAACATAGTCCAGTCGGGTGGGGCTGCACAATACGACAACTGCATCTCTACAGAGGGGTAAGACCCCATCTCAATGAGTGGTAATTTACTAAGCTTTTTTGCTTAGATGTAGCACAAGGTAACATGAATGGGGCACCCAATGAGAATCGAACTCACTCGTGCAGGTTTGCTAGTATACCTTGCAAACCATTACATCACCCGAGGTGCCCCCTCTCAATGAGTGTCCGAGATAGAATACTAAACTGCATCAGATGGTGAGGCTCCAATCTTGGAGCTTTGTGGAATATGGAGTACTCCTTCATTGCCATTTCTCCCTGATCCACACTGACCCGATGTAGTACCTGTTAGGGTCCCATCTATGGGTCAAATAGAACTGTTTAATCAATTACTATACTTGAAACCATTTAACTGTGTGCAAACAAATAATTAATATTAGATTGAATTATAATTATTAGATAGCAATACTTGAAACTCTTAACTGTGTGCAAATAGAACTATCTGTGTTTGATAGCAGTATTTGAAAGCATTTAACTGTGTGCAAACAAATGAGCTCAGGATCGTTTAAAAATGTTACCAATGAACTATTCAATTAAAATAATATGTATTTAACGAGATTTGGCATTAAATATCCTACAAAAGTTGATATACCATTAAACCAAATAACCAAACCTAACCACTAATGCAACAGAAAAAAATCGTTCTAGATATACAACATTACTGGGGTTTTTTTCTTTTGAGTACCAGCAGAAAAGAGGTTGTTTGGGGATCCAATTTTCGAACGACCAACATAGAGCTGACCATGGTAAAAGAAGGAAGAAGCAGTATGTGATGAAAAAAAATGCAAAAACTTGTATAAAAATCAGTTTTATTAGAATAAATCATTTTGCCATCTATAAGAAGAAGGAATGAATAAAATTTTGTATGAAATCACAAATCACGATTCGGAGTTCGCGTGGTGCAGTGGGTAACGTGCTGGACTGTGACATTTTAGGATGCGAGTTCGAACTCCAGTAAAGCAATTCCATTCACTTTCGGATTAATACTATTTGGGAAAATGTATAAATTTTATTCAGACCCACCTCCCCCAGTTATGGGTTAAATAGTATCATTACTATTTATACAAATGGATAGTTTTTGTACTAAATAACCCACGAAGGTTGATATGCCGTTAAACAAAGAAACCAAACGAATTTTAAATTGTGAAAAGTCATTCTCTTAGTCTGATCAAATTGATTGATTAATTTTAACGGCATGTCAATCCATCTCGGGTTATTCTATGTCCTAAGGTAAGGGAACTGTCTTCATTGTATATTAATATTTATATTTTTGTATTGTTTCTTCTTAAGAGTTTTTTTTTTTCACAAATAGTTGTATTTCTTTTTAATACAAAAAATTTGCACACGTGTATCGTTTCAGTGATTCCTTATGCAAATAATTCTTATAATTTCAAGTAATCATCTCTTTTTAATAATAGTCATTTCTTTGCACATTGTTGTATAGCTTTGAGTATTAAAATAATAGTTTATACGCACTTGCTTGGTTTCAAGTAACAACAACAACAGCAACTACTACTACTACTACTACTACTAATAATAATAATAATATGCACAACCCAGCACCTGTCCTAGAAAATGCCACGCATAAACTCCTATGGGACTTTAACATACAAACGGATTACCTAATCCCGGCCAGAAGACAAGACTTAATAATAATCAACAAAAAAAAAAAAAAAAAAAGAGAATTTGCAAAATAGTCGACTTTGCTGTCCCAGCCGACCACAGAATAAAAATGAAAGAATGTGAAAAGAAGGCTAAGTACCTCGACCTTACTAGGGAATTGAAAAAACTGTGGAACATGCAGGTGACAATTATACCAATTGTAATTGGTGCATTTGGAACAGTAACTAAAGGATTACTAAAGGGACTGGAGTAATTGGAAGTTGGCGGATGAGTGGAGACCATCCAAACGACTGCATTATTGAGAACGGCCAGAATACTAAGAAGAGTCCTGGAGACTTGAGGAGACTTGCTGTCACTCAGACTCCAGTGAAAAACCATCGGCTAACGCTGATGTGAAAATCTTTAATGAGTGAATAATAATAATAATAATAATAATAATAATTCTTAATACAAATAATTTAAAGTTATATGGTATCAAATATTCCTCTCCATCATCATCATCACCAAGTCTCACTGACGACACAGAGTTCCCTGACACTCTCTTCCTCTCTCCCTTCCTCCATTCGTCCACATAATCCATCTTCTAAGGTTGCATCCTGTGTCTGTACACAGCTGATGAATATAAGTCTTTGCTGGTTGGTCATCACTAGCACATCCATGTCACTTATGAGTTCATCCTTGCTTCTCCAGCAGTTTTTCGCATGTCTTGTTCGTCTTACTTGGATGGTTTGTGAGATGGGAGGTAGGTGGCCGTGCTGCAGCTTCTTTGTCGAGTGTTGCTTCCAGATTTTGTTCCTAATAACATGCAGCATTCTTGCTAAGCTCCCATCTAGCTTTTTCTCTTAACATCTTGTTGCTTGTGGTGCATCCATACAGAAGTATTTACTCTGATACAGCTTGGAAGAAATCCCGTTTTATTTTATCGCATATTTTAAATTTCCATATGATCGCTAGTCTGTCAGCAGCATTTTTCGCCTTCACTAAACGTATATTAGATGAGGTAGAGACCATCCAGATTACAGCATTATTAAGATCGGCCAGAATACTGAGAAGAGTCCTGGTGATACGAGGAGACTTGCTGGCACTCAAACTCCAGTGAGAATCCATCAGCTAACACTGGTGGGAAAAACTGTCAAGGAGTAACAATGATTATACTAAAATTTTAATCAGGGAAAATTTAATAAATTTAACAAGAAATAATTAATTATATTATTGAACAGAATTGCAAACGGCTCCTGTAAATTGTTTTCAAAATGTTTTAACGATAAATAATGATTCAGCTGATGTGAATAAAATAACGAACTGCTTTTTATTTGATAAATGGTTGTTATAGAATCAAGCTAAAATACACACACCAATCAGCCAGCCAGCCAGCCAACCAGCTAACTAGCCACCCAGTCAGTCACAGATCAACATGTTGCGATGAAATTAATTCATAGAAATAATCTAATTGTTCACTGACGTCATTAATGATAATGACCAGATGACATTGGTTATGGCATTACGAAGTAAAAAGGATTTATAAGACGAAATGAAACGAAGAGAAGAAACAATGAGTACATAATCGCGATTTAACGGGCTATCAATAGTTGATTACTAATGAGAAAACATTAGTCCGAGACGATTAGCCTGTGTCCTCATAGATTATTTTTAATGACTTCATATATTTGTTATACAGATGTTAATCTAATGCAAACACAATATGAAAAAGGGAATAATTTCGATGCCACATCTTGTTATAAGCTGTAATTATTAGAATCGTAAACACCTATACAAAAAAACAAAAAACAAAAAACAACAAAACTCTTGCAAGTAGAAGGATGGACTGAAAAGTTCATGCGATGACGTCCCAAGTACTGCAAGACCGATGAAAGAAGTGTCAGGACCGAAAGAGAGACTTTGTTGAAAAAGAAACCTCATTTTGTCACATTCCATGGTCAAACTATAAACATTTCAGCTGACCATCGTATGAAGAACCCTTCGCTTTTTCCCTCTGTCGAGGATGACAATAGATTTAGCAGCCATTATCTATATACGACTGAAGCATATTAGTAAAAAAAAACATCAATAGGACTGCGTACAGAGAGCATTAAATACATATTTCTCTTGAGAACATTGATATTAAAGGGATACCAGTAGGTTCAATTTGATTGATTGACTGATTGATTTTAACGGCATATCAACCCATCTCAGGCGATGTTATGCCTAGAGATCAGGTAATTGCGTTCATTATACATTTATTTTGAGTTTTTGTCTAGTTGTTCCTTTAGAGTGTTTTGCTCACATATGATATCAAGTATTCTTATCTAATACAAATAATTATATGATTTCAAGAAATCATTTCTATTTGATAATCGTACACACTTGTCAATTTGCACACAATTATATAGTTTCAGGGAATTAATAATAATCCTTAGTAAAGAATTATGACTTCAAGTAACTATTTTTAATACAAATAATTTGCAGTTATATGATATTAATACTAATAATTTTTAAAGATATCTGTGTGGTCTACAGATTAGCCCCTAATAGGTACTACCACTCCAGCTCAGAGTGGACCTGGGAGTAATGGATGTAAAGAAGTACTCCATACTCTAGAAATCTCTAGAACTAGAGCCTCACCATCAGAAGCAGTTTAGTGTCATAGTAAAAACACTCCTTTTTGTAGGGGTCTTACAGTTGATGTTTTTAAGCCCTATATTAAGAGTAGCAGTTTCAATTTCCATTCGGATACTGTTCAGCGTTCCCTATTCGTTTACAGCCCAGTCGGCTGAAGCTATAAAATATACCGATGGCAACTCTGCAAAGGGGTAAAATACCGCCCTCAACGAGTGTCCTGATATGACATTAAACAATCTAATAGCAAAACTCCAGCACTGAAACTTTGGAGAATGTGAAGTACCCCTTCATTGCCATCGCTCCCCGGTCCACCCTGCCCGGAGTGATAGCACCTGATAGTGTCCTATCAATGACTCAAATAGAACTGTTTGATAGTTCAGCTTTGCAAATAAATGACTTACGTTAAATGGAAGTATTAGAAATAAAACTGTTTGACCATTTAACTGTGTATAAACAAATGACTGATGTTTGTTTAATTGAATTGTTAGTGATATATAGCAATACTTGGAACAATTTAACTGTGTGCTAATAAAAGAATCATCTAGAATAGAATTATTAGTGCTGATCCTTAACTATGTGCCTAAATTGAATTGATGGTCTTACATAGTGATGCTTGAAAACATTTAACTGTGTGCAAATAAAACTATTGATAAAACTCACTTAAATGTCTTCAAATATTCGTATTAGATATCAATATTTGAAGGCATTTAAGTGAGTCCAAACAAATGATTAATACTAAATAGAATATTTGGAACCATTTAACTATGTGCAAACAAATTAGCACTGACTCATTTAAAGATAATATTATCTACAAACTATTGAATTATAGATTATATGTATAACCAATTAACTGTATACAAACAAATAAGCTCTGGATCTTTTAAAAATGTTATCGGCAAAGAAAGCATATATGATTTGAATAAAGAAGATTTGGTATTAAATAATCAACAATGGTTTATATGCCATAAAACCAAACCCAACCAAACCCAACCAAAGCAAAACTAACCCCTTCGTTTAAGATACCTCAGACACATTGGAGATTTATTACAAGTTTTTGTAATGATATCTCGTGTAAATGTGTAAGTACAATGGGTATACAAAATTGATTTATCCTCAGCGAAAGAAACATCGGAAATTTATTGGGTAGTGGTATCTGAAAAATATGATCATTCAATTTAGCACCTGTGCATCGGATTAGACTTCGGAAAGTAATAACGTTTTAGCAAAGAGGATATGAAAACAAATCTAAGTTAAATTCATTTAAATATCATCAAGCCCATTTGGCTGTGGCTGTACAATACACTGACTGCATTTCTTCATAAGAGTAAGACACCATCCTAAATGAGTCACACTAAACCATCTGATGGTGAGGTTCCAGTCCTGGAGCTTCAACGAATGTGGAGTATTCCATCATTGCCATTACTCCCAGTTCCACTCTGACTCTGAGTGATTGTACTTGTTAGGGTCCCATCTATGAGTCAAATAGAATTGTATAATTAATTATTATACTTGAAACCACTTAACTATATGTAAATGAATAAATAATATTAAATTGAATTATTTGATAACAGTATTTAAAACCATTAACTATGAAAACAAATGAGTTCGAGAAACAGTTCATTTAAAAATCATATTCATGATCTTGATTTGGCATTAGATAACCATTAAGGATTGATATGGCATTAAACCAAGTAGCCTAACCTAACCCTTATCATCAAAAATGTAATAACCATTATTTTCAACGACTGTGGCCCAAAACACTCAAAAAAAAGATAAGATCGTTAAGATAAGATAATCTTACACTTACGTCATATTCATCAGTGGATGCAGCTACAAGAAAGAGTCCTTAATGAATCTACCGTAGATAAGAAAAAATGCAGCTATTATGAGAAATGTTTTAAAGCGGCTTATTGAAATAATGTTTCTTTCGGAAAGAAACCTAACCTTTAGGGGCTTAGAACAAGGATTGAACTCCGTCAACAATGGACACTTTCTATGATTGAGCTTTTGGCAAAATGAAATACAGTATTTAATGAACTGCACAATAGGATCACTTGTAATAAAACCCAAAACGTTTCTTGAGCAACTCAATCGAAAAAAAAAAAATTGTTCCAATTGCTAGTAAAAAACAAGTCGAGAAACAAAACTTGCAAAACTTAGTTAAATACTCTACCATGATTTTTGACTGTATACCTGTCTGCCATTAAGTTCAATCAACTCGAATTCTTCGCACTTTCTAATGTGATCCAGGAAAAAATCCACAATAAATGAAAACCTTTTGATAACGTCAATAACAGCTCGGGTTAAAGCTAGTTGGACATATTTTTGGAACGAACGAAAGACCTACAGCAAAATCTTTCAACTGATTGGAGCCAGTCATAGGATAACGGAGCCAACATGAAAGGAAAGTGGACATGCGTACAATCCCTAATTCTCAAAATAAATTCTCAGGCTTTTTATTTGCGGTGTGCTTAACCATTCACTGAATCTGGTAGTTTATGGCACCAAGTCGCCTGCCAAAGTTTTGAAATTTTTGAAGGCCCGACAAAGTTCCACGCCATATTTTCTTAATCTACAAAATACTGACGTATTTCAAATTTAAATATGTGATTGTTTATTAAATCTTAGTTCGTCAGCCGTTGGAAAAATTACACCAATTGTATCAAACTAATTCAATACAACTTGAGAAATGTTTCGAAAAAAAAAAAATGAAAAAAAAAAAAAAAAACAAACTAGAAAAGTTCTTTATTAAGAAGAAGGATATAACAGCAGTCATGGAGTCTATGAGAAACGCAAACGACTTCGTTCAGGATTTGAACTTAGGCAGCCTGCTTCCTAAAAGGATAATCATTATGCCACAAAGCCCTCTATTTCAGGAGTAAATAATTTAAAAACTACTTTCTCAAATAGTTAAATTAGAAACAAAATTAATATATTCACACAATTTGAACTATTACCCTCATTTTGTTTTTTATACTAACAACAGTTGTACTATTCGACCGTCTTCAGGAGTCTTTGGTCGTTACTCTTTAGGGAACTTCAAACCGAACCCTTTATTTAATCCGCTGAGGTAGACTATTTTCATTCCACAGTCTATATGCCTTGGAATATCTTGTAACAGTTAATTCACCTTCTTAGTTATATTAAGTCCTGGTAATGTTACTTCTATTTCTGCTTGACCCGGACCCAGGAATTAAACTCACAACTTTCAAGTAGACTCAAACAAAAAATCTTGATGAATGCTCTTATCCACTCGGACTTTGTTCTGTGAAACACTTCAATGACTATTTTTAAGAGCCTTATACCTAATGTCCTCCATAGCTATGGGTTAAATAGTATCACTGATGTTCTTCAAGGATAGATTTAGCATTAAATAATCCACGAAAGTTCATATGCCTTTAAACAAATAAATCAAATCAAACTCATGTTCTTCCAGCCGACAACACTTAAAATATGCCGATGGTAGAAACTGTATAGGTGCAAGACCACTGCAAGATGGATACGACACGAAACAGTATCTGGTGGTGAGGCTAGAGTCCTAGAGATCTAGGGAGTGTGGAGTAACCTCTTCGTTGCCATTACTCCCAAGTCCATGGGTAGGACACAAAACAGCATCCGGTCATGAGGCTAGAGTCCTTGAGATCTAGGGAGTGTGGAGTCACCTCCTCGTTGCCATTACTCCCAAGTCCATGGGTACGACACGAAACAGCATCCGGTGGTGAGGCCCCAGTTCTAGATATCTAGGGAGTGTGGAGTATTCCTTCATTGCCATTACTCCCAAGTCCACTCTGACCTGACAAGGTAATATTTTTTAACTGTTCCATTTATGAGTCAAACAGATTTGTTTGTAAATTATTAGTATTGTATAGGAATACTTGAAACCATATAAATGTGTGCAAATTATCATAGGCAAAAAAAGTAGCAATAAAAATGATCACAGTGGATCGTTTCAAATATTAACAGCTATGATTATGAATCTACCTTTAGCTTTAATTAACCCATAAGGGATTGATATGCCATTGAATAAACAAAACCTGTTGTTATTTTGTCTGACTTTTCAACAAGAACACGTTTTTCCGTTTATTTTAATTTAATTCTTTATTTTCTTTAACGAAGTTACTATAACAACTAAGATGAGGATAATAATCTGATTTGTGTTCATAATTCAAAAACATATTCTCTTTGAAATTTAGACAAGCTGATTTTCTTATATTCTATTTTGTGTCCTATACACTTTTTTTTACTTGGTATTTTCATTTTTAGTTGTTGTTTTTTTTCTCGTTTATCCCCTCATTTCCTGATATAAAATAGTTCTAGGTCAAATCCTCTGACTTATCTATGCTTTATAAAAGCGTTTGAAAATTTGCCAGAGACATTAAAAGTGTTTAGGAATAAATCACGCCTCCTCAAAAAAGCTGTTAATTAAAAATAGCAGCTCTACATTGAGCATTAAACAAAAGCAAGCGACTAAATAGTCAAGATTAAAAGTACGGTAGGGGTAAACTAAACGTTTTTAGACCTTATTTTTCTGATGTAAGTATCATTGGGGAACGAGAAAAGTTTTGGTAAACGAATCAAACACTTATCACGCCTTTAACTGGTACTAGAATTGGGCTTAAACTTTGGGATGATTTTCGTCTAATTCTCCCACCGGGATAATTTTGCGCACAATTATTTTGTATTATCAGTTCAAATAAATATTAACTCAATAAACATTTATCAAATGTTCATTTTCTTCAACCTTTGGCACATCCCAGAATCTATTGATAACTAAAATTATCATTGTGTTTGTATGTATACAACTGAAAAAACACCATATTATAGCGAGATACACTTAAAATATTATAACCGTCCGATTTGCAACACACAGTATAGAATCCTAAAGGGTTTGCATCTGCGCTGAACGTCATTTTTCAATCAGCCACATTCTCGATGCAAAAATATTTAACTACGAAACGTTCATGAGAAGACTTCACTCCTCCCCCTCAACAACAACAAAAAAAAGAAGCCTCAGTTTTATCCTGAACAGCTGTTAAATATGAAATGCTAAATAGAATCCTTCACTGTTTCCTTAAAAGAAATATGAATATCATCATGGATAGCTGTTGCAATTGAAACCCTGCTGGTTTTCATGTCGTTTAAACAAGGGCTTCTCATACTTTTTACTTGATGAGTACACCTTGTAACCCAATTTAATTCCCATTCATCCCAAATAAATTATTGATATTTACCGACATTTTTCTTAGTCTCACTGGATTGAAGTGTTGATTTTTTAAAAATGTTTTCAGCTTTAAGGTTAATTTTTTTTCGAAAATACAGAAAAGTTGCTATAAATAGAATAATACAACATATAATAACACCCACACCAACAAATACACCTCCCCCGGCACCAAGGCCAACGGCATTAATTTGCTGTTGGCTTTGACGCTAATGAGTACTGTCCAGCAAAGGCAGACTTGAGGCCGAAAGGCCCCCTGATTCGGCTGGGCCACCTTCAGGTGGGCGAACTGCATCATTGACACCTTTGTCACCTTTGTATAGCACTGGACTTTGCAGTCCAGTTTAAGCTATAATCAGACATACGTTCCAGAACCCAGATTTGGGTCCATGTTCAGCTAGACTCATCAGTCCCACATTTCACTGTGGGCCGACGACCAACATAGTTAAGTATGGCTCGAGCTTCGTCTCGTGCCCGACCTTCCTCTCCCCTAATCTCCACTATAATCGACCTTCAGGTCATCGACCTTGTGTCAAGTCCTGTTTGGTAAGAGGCAGAGACAAATAACACCCACACCAACAAATGCCTGGTAATATTGAAACTGACTTAACAAGTAAAGATCCAGATTTCTTAGGTCAGAATAAGATTTTTCTTGAATAATTCTTATTTCAATTTTATTGATTGAAAATCTCCCCACCCCCTTTGGATTAGAATTTAAATTTCAGAAATAGTATTTTATTTTTCTATATCTTTTTTGTTTTACTTTTTAATCTATATTTTTATTCTTTTTGTTAAATAATTTTCTTTTTTTTCTTAAGACATCTCATAACCAATTATAAAAAGGGATGTTTTAGAATCCAGTATTTTTATAAAATAATTTGTTTAAAATATAATTGTTTTTAAACAAATTCTTTTGTGAAAATCTGATTCAGTGTGTCGTTAACGACGTCGAAAAGATCCGGATCTTTTCAGTCAAAGTTAGAGCATTCATTAACATAAATGGCCTATAATTTGAACAGATCGTTGCTTCGTGATTTATGAGCGGGATTCCGATATCGTAGTCAACGAGTTCGAACACTAATCGCTTGCTACAATGTTACAGTCCAACACGTAAACCACTATACAACGGGGAGCCCCTCCCCGCTAATTAACAGTTTGAGTAGCACTAATCTGACAGTGAATTCCATCCCCACAAGGCACTTCTTTTGGGTCCTTCTTTTAGACTGTCAAATTTAGAATAAACATGTGGTGAAGTCAAACATAGTTGTCTCCCACTGGGTAAGTTCACTATAAATACGGAAGAATCTTCACATTATCTAAACCCTGGAACCGATCGGTACTGCCAGAGTCGATCGGGGCCGAGCAGTCTGAACATGATGGAAGCCGTCTGGCATTCGTGTCTGGTGGTAAGAAATCAACTGAACCCTTGGCCTCCCAGGCTTTTTACCTGCTTTGCATGTTTGTGGTAATTGCTCGATATCTGAGGCGTCTCATTAGGGGAATGCCGACGGGGCCAAGTTTTTTTTTTATTCCTGTTGCGCATGGATCTCTACTTGTGCACAACCACCACAATAAAATGGCCCTGTGCCGCAATTCTGACTTGGTAGGAAGTTGGATAAATACCATCACCGTTATACCTTGTTCATCTTTCATTGTAATCAACAAATTCCCGTTTTTAGGATGTACAGTGAATCTAAGTAGATGTTTATCCTGATTTTCTACGATGAGATTAAGATTAAGATTAAGATTAAGAAGGCTAAAGAAGTGGCCTTCAAAAAGTATTGAGTTGTATTTACAAAGACAAAAAAATGAACAACTGAAATGTTAATTTGCTTCAAAATCATCAGCTTAGTATTCAACCCACCCCAATGAGGGTTCCTTTTGATAAGGTATAAAGCTGCATAGTTTTATTTCTTTTACAGTCTTCTATGTCCTCAAATCTTACCCTTGAAATGAATTTTCCGTTTAGTAAACAAGTTACAACGAGTTATTTCTAGTGAGTATGGAGTGTGCTACCCTTAACACAATACAATGTTTCGCCCAAAACATTTCGTTAAAAAAGACTAACTTAATAACATTTTCAAAATTGATCTAAAGGAATAGAGGAACACTAGTCTGACTACAGAGCACTGTCGGCTGCATTTGCACGAGGTATGCAAATAGGCCTCGACAGAAGCTGTGTGAGACACATATAAGCTGGCCAAATTAGTCCGTTGGTATCTGGTTTACAGGACGTACTATAGATACAACCAACTCTACAATTGACAATAATTAGATGTTTATTAATCAATATGTTATATAAGTTTCTCAACAGTTTGATTTTCATTTCACGTTTTCATTAAAAATTTTAAGTTCAAATTTTAAGATTAACAAAAAGATTAAAGCTTTATTTTCGATACTTTTTTATCACATCTCGTGTATGTTCTGAAAAAAAAAAGATAGAATTAAGTCTTAATATATTCGTATATACCCCTATTACCGATATGAATGAATAAATGTTATTTTGAACTGATATTTTCGTTAGTCTTATGATATTGGAATCCATATCCGTTTGTAATTAAGGAATGAAGTTCTTTTAGCAGCCGTTGATACTCGGCCATTGTTTCCTTCCGCTTTATATCAGAAATTTACTGTTTCGGAACGCAGTTGTTACTATGTTCAAAAGGGAGAAACCAAATTTTGAAGAAAGTTGAGCTTTTCTCCCCCAAATAAGGTAGTCGCCCAGACTTTGCATAAAGGTTAGGGCTAAACTGTAGGCACGTAGTTACGAGGTGTGAATGGATAAGTTATTTTTTACTAGAAACATTTCCCAAAGTTTGGAAAAAAACTGGAGGAAATAGAAATCTGAGGAAGAATCGAGACCGTCCAGACCGTAGCATTAACAAAATCAGCTAGAATACTGAGAAAAGTCCTGGAGACCTGAGGAGACTTGCTGTCATCAAGACTCAAGTGAAAGACTATCACCCAACAATATAGTGAAAAACCCGTAAAGATGATGATGATGATCGTTATTATTCTTCTGACATTTGATGAATTCTTTTAATGGTTTCAGCTGCTGCTTGAACAAGATCCTGGTTTGAATAAAGAAATTCTATGGCAAGAATGTAGAAATGAAACCTGGATGATTACCGCAACGTAGTTACTATCTTCGGAGAATAGTCGCATCGATAGATGAATATGCTCAAAGAAATAAAGATGGATCGATTCTATCAGAAAGAAAAAATCGATCAAATTTTGGATTCGAATAGAAGACTTTTGTAGTACTATATAACAATTAAATATCATTTTAAAATAATATCTAATACTCTGCCCAGTTGATTGGGGCTGTAGAATACACCGACTGCATCTCTGCAGAGGGGTAAGACTCCCCCGAACAAGAATTGTAGAATTTGCTGACTACATCACCGCAAAGGGGTAAGATTCCATAACGAGTGTCCTGATATGACTCTAAACTGCATCAGATGGTAAGGTTCTAGTTCTAGACCTCTGGGTAATGTAGAGTAGCACTTCATTACCATTACTTTCAGGTCAACTCTGACCCAGAATGGTAGTACCTGTTGCAAATAATAAATAGCAATACTTGAAATCTGTAAGCAAATTAATGAGCTCTGGCTTGTTTAAAAAAGTTGCCTACAGACAAATCGTTTACAACTCATATATAACATATATTTTTTATAAACAGGATTTGTTACTAAATAACCTACAAGAGTTGATATGCTATAAAACCCAACCAACAAACCAACCAACCAACTATTTTATACTATCAATAGAAACTCTACTGTCAGACGTTTTTTCGAGTTATAATATTCTCTTCGATTCATTAAATAATGAAAACAGATGTGAGTTCCAATATTGCCGAAGGAATTAATTATTATTTCCTCTCTTCTATAAACGCTAACGACCGAAGATTAAAAGTATGAGTGTTAAGATAAAAATCAGCTTAAATAAGATGAAATAAATAAATGAATGAATTAATAAATAAAGATATCAGACAAATTCACAAAATTAATCAGTAAAACTCTGGGGAACTGGAAAATGGAATTAGCAGCAAGACAAACCCTTGCAGAAGTTAAGATCCAAACTAGCACCTTCCAGGGGTACACACTTTTAACACTACTAGTTGATATAGCACTAATGCTATTGAATTATTTCCTAAGGAAATAGCCAGGTGAAGATAAAGCGTCTCATATATATGGATGATATTAAGATATTTGCCAAAAATTTTGGAAAATTGAAAACCTTTATGCAAATGGTAAGAGTATATAGACAGAATATACGAATGAAATTTGGGATTGAAAATGTACCATGATGATCAATTACAAGTAATTAGAAATATTGGAAGCGGACACGATCAAACAAATGGAGATGAGAGAAAAAATAAGAAAAAAAAGAACCACAGAAGAACAAGAAAACTTTATGAAACCAAACTTTGCGGTATAAATCTCATCAAAGATATAAAAATCTGCCCCCCTTACCTTCAAGATAGTCGAGACCATTCTAAACTAGGAAAAAGTCCTATGAACGGAAAAAGTGCGAAAAAGTTGGCTAAGAAAGTTAAACTTCGAGAGAAAAACAGAATCTCTTTTAATAGTAACACCAAATATCGCCATAAGGACCAGTAACATTACACACAAAGAAAACCTGGACACGGCTAAGAAAGGGAAACCTCAAGGGAAAAACAGAATCTCTTTTAATAGTAACACCAAATATCGCCATAAGGACCAGTAACATTACCCACATAAAACCTGGACACGGCTAAGAAAGGGAAAAACAAAATCTCTTTTAATAGTAACACTAAATATCGCCATAAGGACCAGTAACATTACACACAAAGAAAACCTGGACACGGCTAAGAAAGGGAAACCTCAAGGGAAAAACAAAATCTCTTTTAATAGTAACACTAAATATTGCCATAAGGGCCAGTAACATTACTCACAAAGTAAACCTGGACATGGCTAAGAAAGGGAAACCTCAAGGGAAAAACAGAATCTCTTTTAATAGTAACACCAAATATCGCCATAAGGACCAGTAACATTACACACAAAGAAAACCCTGGACACGGCTAAGAAAGGGAAACCTCAAGGGAAAAACAAAATATCTTTTAATAGTAACACCAAATATCGCCATAAGAACGAGTGACATTACTCACAAAGTAAACCTGGTCTTGGCTAAGAAAGGGAAACCTCAAGGGAAAAACAGAATCTCTTTTAATAGTAACACTAAATATCGCCATAAGAACGAGTAACATTACTCACAAAGTAAACCTGGTCTTGGCTAAGAAAGGGAAACCTCAAGGGAAAAACAGAATCTCTTTTAATAGTAACACCAAATATCTCCATAAGGACCAGTAACATTACTCACAAAGTAAACCTGGACATGGTTAAAATAGAGAAACCTCAAGGGAAAAACAAAATCTCTTTTAATAGTAACACCAAATATCGCCATAAGGACCAGTAACATTACACACAAAGAAAACCTGGACATGGCTAAGAAAGGGAAACCTCAAGGGAAAAACAAAATCTCTTTTAATAGTAACACCAAATATCGCCATAAGGACCAGTAACATTAAAGCAAAAAGTGATAATACGTTACGGAATGGCAAGAGTAATTGATGTGAAAAAAGAGATGAAACTGTTAATCATATAAAAATCAGACGGGCATAAAATTCTCTGAGATTTTGACATCCAAAAAGATCATCTAATTTCGGCCAGAAGAGCAGACCTGGTGTTTATTAACAAGAAAAACGAACTTGTCATCTGGTTTGTTTTGTGTTTCCGGTGGATCACAGAAGAAAAATAAAAGAAAGCGAAAAATGGACAGAATTTTTTAAAATGTGGAATGCGAAAATGACTGTGATCCTATTTACCCAACCCCTCCACTCGGGCAGGATATGACACAAGGTCAATTTTTAAGCGGGGTTTAACAGGTTTGAATTCAGAGTTTTCCTTCTCCTAGACTAGTCGCCTCACCAAGGCTGAAGAACCTAGTCTGTCCTGCTATTTACCCATAGCTGGAGGGAGAATAATTGGATTCATACCTTTCCCAAGGGTATTAGTGCTATGTGAAATGCAATCAGTCAGGTCCAGGATTTGAACTCATGTCGCCGTGTCTATATCCTGCGACGATAACCATTATACCACGGGCACCTCCAGCGAAAATGACTGTGATACTAGTTGTAGTTGGAGCCCTTGGAACGGTCCCAAAAAAGCTTGGAAGAAAGACTGGAGGAATCTAGACCATCCATTACTGAATTTGTGAAAACAATACATGATTATCCCTGAACAGTTGGGTTTCGATTTCGATACTCGGTGACATATCAACATTTGTGGGTTATTTAATGCCAAAGCCAGAAGATGAAGAATAACAGTAGAGGTAATATTTAACACTTAGCTAACGAGATAAGGGGCTTCATAATAGTTGTCTAAATTTCTGAGACGAAGATTGTTGATTTTCATCATTAAGGTTTTTCGGACTATTGTCTTCATATTTATTGTTATTTCCACAACGTTTCGGTCGATGTGTCCTCCGGTCTTCTTCAGGCGTTTGTCGAACTCGGGAATCTTCACGGAAGCTCTCTGAAACTGGTAGACAAATTCACCTACCTAGGAAGCAGTGTCTCATCAACCGCAAAAGACATCGACACGCTGCTAACGAAGGCATGGAAAGCTATCGATAAGCTATCGATCATATGAAAGTCAGACCTTCCAAGCAGAGGTCGCATTGATACTGCTATATGGATGCACTACCTGGACGCTAACAAAACGGCTGGAGAAAAAGCTTGACGGCAATTACACAAGAATGCTGCGAGCAATATTGAACAAGTCCTGGAGGCATCACCCCACAAAGCACCAACTATACGGCCACCAACCTCCCATCACGAAAATTATCCAAGTTAGACGAGCCAGACATGCAGGACACTACTGGAGAAGCAGGGGCGAGCTCATAAGTGATGTACTGCTATGGACCCCCACATATAGCCGAGCAAAAGCAGAACGACCTGCTCGAACATACATACAGCAGCTATGTGAGGATATGGGATGTAGCCCTGAAGACCTGCCAGAGGCGATGAACGATAGGGAGAAGTGGCGAGAGAGGATCAGGGATATCCGTGCTGGCGGCATGACATGATGATGATGATGAAAGCTGATTTGAATTCATGCCAAGATTAAAGAACACAGTCTACCTTACTATTTATCATATTTACCCAACCCCTCCGCTCGGGCAGAATATGACACAAGGTCAACTTTTTTTAGCGGAGTTTAACAGGTTTGAATTCAGAGTTTTCCTTCTCCTAGACTAGTTGGTTCCCCAAGGTTGAAGAACCTAGTCTGCCCTACTATTTATCTATAGCTGGAGGGAGAATAATTGGATTCATTCCCAGTGGTATTAGTGCTATGTGAAATGCAATCAGTCTCGTCCAGGATTTGAACTCGTGTCGCCGTGTCCATTTCCTACGACGATAACCATTACACCACGGGCACCACTGCCTTACTATTTATCAAGAATTGCGTGGAAGAATAAGTTGATGCTTTTCCTAAGAGCATTAGCGCGAAGTGAAATGCAAACAGCTAGGAATTGAACCTGGGTCATCCATTCTTTTTTCTACGACTCTAACCATAACGCTAAGTGTGCCTCCCTCCATGATATTGTCGCTAGGTCACATCAGCATCCCGATCCTATAAAATTCATCTCGAATCACCTCAAAATCTTGTGACACCTTTTCAGTCATATTTTTTTTTATTGATAGAAATTTAGATAAGATTTGAATCACTTTATTTGAGAATCTATTGCACTTGCAGATAGTGATGTTGTTCTGAGTTCATTTAAACGCTTTTTTTCTGTGCTGTGCTCAACAGAGAAATTTCTCCAAAAGATTAACTTTATCAAGTCATCTTTGGGGAAGTTCAAATGGTTTAGTAATCAACGAGCTGAACTGCGACATAGTGTTAAGCGAGTTCGAACTTCAGTTGCGCTAATACGTTCACTTTCAAATTACTCTGGGAAAGGCATGAACCCTACCCTTTTTCTTCCAAGCTATGGGTTATATAGTACCATTACTGTTCTTCTGAAAGAATGACTTTGGCGTTAAATAACCCAAGCAGCTTGATATGCCATTAAACAAAGAAACTAAACATCTTCTGAAATAGGATTGAAAGTACAAATATTCTTGGTACTATTTACCAACCCCTCCGCTCGGGTAGGATATGACACAAGGTCAATTTTTAAGCGGAGTTTAACAGGTTTGAATTCAGAGTTTTCCTTCTCCTGGACTAGTTGCCTAACCATGGCTGAAGAACCTAGCCTGTCCTACTATTTACCCATAGCTGGAGGGAGAATTATTGGATTCATACCTTTCCCAAGGGTATTAGTGCTATGTGAAATGCAATCAGTCTCGTCCAGGATTTGAACTCGTATCGCCGTGTTCATTTCCTACGGCGATAACGACTACATCACGGGCACCTCCACTACACCACGGGCACAAATATTCTTGGTAGTCTTTAATGTGTAGAATTTTATGCGATGTTAAAATAAATTCATTCAAATGCACAACATCTTAAATAATGCTACGACGTGAAAAGTAAATACAAATAAAGTAAACATCAAGGAGAAATTTGGGATATGTTTTATTTACAAATGAGTGAAAATAAAATTGTAATAAGGAATATATTTCTTTTTCTTCATTTTTTATGGTTGTAAAATCATTGCTTCCAAGGATTTTAAGTGGCTCCAATGAACACAACGCTTTTGCTATTACAGTCATTTTGGCACGCGATATTTTGCGATCGATTATCTACATTCTTTACTTCTACATTTGGAGAGTAAAGTCTGACTTTTTACTACGTGTATATAAATTGTTATCGCTATTGAAATGTATCATTCGTACGACTGTAACTGATTTACAAGGAATTTCTGTTGAATTCAGAGCCTTCAGGTTTTAAGGAAGTACTTATCAATTAACATTAACCATCTTTGGTTTTATTCGTTTGCTGAATCGTTGGTTGTGTTCTTTTTTTAATTTTTTTTTTTTTTTTTTTTGCTAGTTTGCATAACAATAATGATTTCCAATTGTATTCACAATCATTTTAAACAGGGAAACACTTAATGATTTCAAACAAATCTATTTGAGCCATAGATGGAACTCTACTAAGTACTACCATTCCGACTTGGCTTGATTTGTTTGTTTAACGGCATATCAATTCCACACGAGTTATTTAATGCAAGAATTTAATTCATTTATAAAGGTTTGATTATGATGATGATTATATTTTCAATGTTCTTTTAAAATCATTTTTTATTTATCTATAATGATTATTTGTTCGCGCACAGTTATATGGTTTCACGTATTTTAAGCAATTATATATTTTCAATGAACTATTAATAATTCTTCGTAACCAATTATTGTTTCAAGAAACTATTCTTAATACAGATAATTTACAGTTTTAGGTTTTTACGTATTTTTATCCAATATTTATAATTTATTACTGGAACATTCTTCATTCAAAACGGATATTATTACATATTATTTTGCCCAAAGGTGTAATATTTTTCGACTGATACATATTCCTATTTTTTGTAACAATTTTCTTGTGCCGTAGAGTTTAGTAATAAATAATACCTATGGCTGACTGGCAGAGAGTTCGCCAATGGCCCGGGAGACCACGGTTCAATCTCAGGTCGAGTCATACCAAAGACTCACAAAATGGTACTTGATACCTCCTTGCTTAGCACTCAGCATTATATGGTACGTTTCAAGGGTAAAGTGGAGCAATCCAGGGAAAGGAATAGCGCCCTCCCTTACACCTCGGTGTAGTAGCTATTGAAAAGGAAGCTTTGGGGTAGCCCTCGACTACGGTGGCCAACTTTTATATCGGGCATATGTTTTATTTACATATGACGGAAAATAAAATTGTATCACGCTGAATATTTGTTTCAATTGACTTAAGATTAAACATAAACAGATGAATAAGTAGATACATATTCTTTTGGTTGATAAGATGGCCATCGAGACAAAAGAGTCAAGTCTATCCAACGATTTTATCAAAAAGGCGAAAGAAATCTGCCGATCTGCAATTAGAAAAAAGTGCAAAAATTAATAATAAATGGAACATTAATTTTCTTTAGCGAGATTTCAAATGGCAGAAATACTTTTGAAACTCCTTTCTTTAATATGTCCTAACGAAATTTCAAAGGTGTTTCAACTACTTGAAGACTAACTTAAGAAAAAATTTCCATTCTATCCATTGTTTGTTGTTTTTTCCTTCTGTAACTAAAGCTTCAACGCTTTTTCTTAAACACGTCTTGTTAATAAACGTACACATTGTTTTATAAAAGTCATACCGGTTCTTCGCAATTGATTTATAAACATCATCATGTCGCGCTGGTAGCACGGATATCCCTGACCCTCTCTCGCCACTCCTCCCTATCGTTCATCGCCCTAGGCAGGTCTTCAGGACAACATCCCGTATCCTCACATAGCTGCTGAATGTATGTTCGTGCTGGTCGTCCTGCTTTTGCACGGCCATGTGTGGGGGTCCATAAGAGTACATCTCTTATGAGTTCATCTCTGCTTCTCCAGCAGTGTCCTACACGTCTGGTTCGTCTAACTTGAATAGTTTTCGTTATAGGAGGCAGGTGGCCGTACAGTTGGTGTCTTGTGGGGTGTTGCCGTCAATTAACGATTCTCTCCCCTGAGAAGTGGACACCTCGTTACAGTCTTAAAATACAACATTCCCTTTCGTCTTTATTTTTGAAGAGTGACCACGTTCTCTTTTGTTTATTTATTTATTTATTTTTTGGAACAGTTAGGAGTGTAATGGTTTATTGAACTCCCTAGGCTCAAATATGTCCTTTTTTACCATTTGGTATCGTTTTTTCTAATACTGTTTGTTTAGAGAACGATATATGCACGTTTTATCTGTTGGGAAACGTTTGTGTATTCATGTCAATATCTTGGGTATGTATATTATGTATGTAGTAAATGTTCATCTCCTCCATGGGGCGGGGTGAGCACTCTGGCAAAGGAATTTTCGGCTGCCACTCGCATAATGCAAAGCTCTTCGAAAGAATTGAGCACTTTGGTAACCGGCAAGGTATAAAATGTAAACAAACAAACGCTAATGCTGCTACAGCTACTTAATACCTGATAATTCCCAAGCTGACGTAGTAAGCTTGTTGGCCGAGCGGTCTGATATTAAGTCTAATGTAAAGTTGGGCGGGTTTCGATCCCAGCTTCAATCGTCCTACATGTCCAGCCAAACTGAAGAGTTGTGATACAACGAAACAGTCTGTCTGTGGATGACAATATACATATATATATATATATATATATATATATATTAGATTTGTATATTTAATGCCATGGAAGTTTGTTTTCTTTTCGTTATCTGCCTAATAATTGTTGTTTGTAAAACTTTATGAAATCAAAGGTCGCAGACAAACTTCCATGGCATTGAATATATAAACCTAATGTATATTTGTTTATTATTATTATATAATAGCTCTATCTCAGATACTGACCACTCTCCAAATTATATCGCACTTGGTTCGCCACAAATCCACAAAATGAATTAGTGACGACCAATACTGGTTCAATATATATATATATATATATATATATATATATATATATATATATATATAATATATATATACTAATATCTAAAGGTCGTTCAAAAAGTTCTAAGCCACAATCAGATTTTAGATTTGTCGCGCACCTGTCACCTTTATACAAGCCCCAGCTGCACAGAAATTCAGACAGAAATTGGAATTAGTCATTCTAGCTTAATAAGAAATGCAAGTGTATTGGCAAAACGATGATGTTCACCACTGTTACTTCTTTCTGGGGTTGTGTAGAACTTTTTCAACGACCCTCGTTATTTGTCTGCAGAATTTTTAAAATTTATCATTAATGTTTTGTTTTGTTTTCTTGTTATATCAATTTTTGCGAGTTATTTAATGTCGAAAGCATCATTTAAAAAGAACTCGTAGCTGGAGAAAAGGGGTTTATATTTTCCCGAAAGTAAACGTACTAGCGCGACTAGTATTCGAACTCGCTTACTACGATGCCGCAGTGCAACACATTAACCATCACGTCATGGTGACGTAGTCATTTATGTTTTGCTGCTGTGACAAGAAAATCTTTTTAATTCAACGTTATTTTTACTGTATTTTCAGATGTCACTGATCAGTCATGATTCGCTATGTTTAATCAATGGCACATAAATTATTTTGCCCAGTTGCCTGGGGCTGTAGAATACACTGACTGTACCTCTGCAGAGGGTTAAGACCCCCCACCCCACCCCAATGAGTGTCCTGTTGGTGAGGCCAGTAATGCTGAGGCCTTGGGGAATACGGAGTACCCCTTCATTGCCAGTGCTCCCAGGTCCACTCTGGCCCGGCGTGGTAGCACCTGATAGGGCCCTATCTATGGGTTAAATATAACTAATAGCATACATATGTTAAACTGAATTGTTTGATTAAACTGAATAGCTTGAAATAGAAATGTTTTTGATTATTAAACCGTACTTACATTTAAACTGCGTACTTATGCTAAACTGGATTATTTGAAATTGAACTGTTTTTTGACATTGAAACTGAATTGTTTAACATAGAACTGTTTTGACATTCAACTGTGTGTAAACATAATCTGTACTTATACTAAACTGAATTAGCTGAAGTAGAACTGCTTGACTAAACTGAATAGCTCGAAATGGAAATGTTTTTTACAATTAAACTGTACTTACATTTAAACTGCGTGCTTATGCTAAACTGAATTATTTGAAATTGAACTGTTTTTGACATTGAAACTGTACTTACACTAAACTGAATTGTTATATATAACTGCTTGAATAGTTGAAAATAGAAATGTTTTTGACCATTAAACTGTGTACTCATACTAAACTGAATTGTTTTAAATAGAACTGATTATTTACATAAAAATGGATTTGGCGTTAAATAACCTACAAAGGTTGATATGCCATAAAACTAATCCAAACTAAACCAAACCTAACCATAAATTATTCTGACTACAAAGTTTTAATTGATGGTCTCATGTTTTGAATTCCACAGAAAAGACAGGCTTTCAAAAAAAATAACATTCTTACAAGTACACTATTTTCTTTATATATCATTTCGTTTTCCACATTTTAACTCGAGGTCAACCCAGAAAAAAACAATTTGTTTGTTTATTTTTTTCTGTCCCTTTATCTTTTAATGAAAATGTGTCAATCGAATTTATTTTTTACTTGTATTTTATTTATGGTAATTTTGGATGCTTTTTTTAAATCACAACTTACTCTATAACAACGAGGGACAAGACGTTTCTGAAGCAACAATAAAGAATAAACTCCCGGGGAGATTTGTAAAAAGAGGATGAGAGTTCCAGAATCACCAAGAGTTTATCGTTAATTGTTGTTTCCAATAAATACAAATAAAAGCAATCCTATGTGACGTAAGGGCGTTAGGTTTGTCATTGCATTTGCCTTCAGGTTTAAGTTTCATGTTCGTCAAATCTTAGATTTCTATCAAAACCACGTGTTTCTATTTGAACGATTCCCTTAAACTTATTATTCACACTCTTGAAGAAGTTATCATGTTTGGCACTATATACTGCCGAGAACAATTGTTCTTCAAAATGTTGTATGGCCCAAGATTACGCTGCGTTCACAACTGTGAAATTATCACTTTTTAATGTCTTCCTTTCGTTAATCTCTTCATTTAACCCTGGCATTATATCTTTTTATGATTAAAAACAACATCAGATGTTTCATTAATAGATTATGATTGTTGCATAGTGAATTTTTTTTCTTTTTGTCCCTTGAAGATCTTGACCATTGTGGCATAAAATTTATCAAATGACAAAACAATAGAAGTTAGCAAGACATTAGTCGTCTAAATTTCTGAGACGAAGCTTGATGATTTTTATCATTAAGGGTTTTCCAAATATTGTCTTCATCTTTATTGCTATTTCCAAAACGTTTCGGCCGATATGTCCTCCGACCATCTTCAGGTGTTTTTCGAACTCGGGAACCTTCACGGAATTTCGAACTACGTCCTTTATTGAATCCACGGGGGTCGCCTGTTCTGATTCCGTAAACCATAACCTGGTACAAGTGTTAAGTATTCCTGTATTGTTACTCGCCTGCAGTCAGGATTGAACCTGCAACCTCCAAATGATTGTCTCTTTAGAAGCTTAGAGAATCAACGCCTCTAACCGTTACGCCATGTGTCCTGCTGGACAAGTCAGAGTGAAACGTTGTGGAAATAATAATAAAGATGAAGACAATAGTCCGAAAACCCTTAATGATAAAAATTAGCAAGACATTGTCAGAAGAGAATTCAACTGATAGTACAAAAGATTAACTGAATGGTGCCCAGTTCACAGTTCGAATATCTTCCTTATTTTTGTTTATTTATTCACTTTTACACTTGGAGGGGATTTTTGTGAAATCTATGATTGATATTTAATTATTGAATTATAGCATTTAATAAGTGAAAATCAAAAACTAATTTTTGTATTTCTCCTTATAAACATATTCAATGACATCTTTTTTCTGAATTCTAAGTCGACGTACATACTAAAAAAGACGAAATACCTTCACACACACACACACACACACACACACACACACACACACACACACACATATATATATATATATAATATATATATATATATATATGTTAGCCTAGTGGGTAGAGTGTTCGCCAATGGTTCGGGAAACCGGGGTTCAATCTCAGATCGAGTCATACCAAAGACTTTAAAAATGGTACTTGATACCTCCTAGCTTAACATTCAGCATTATGAGGTACGTATCAAGGGTAAAGTGAAGCAATCCAGGGAAAGGAGGAGCGCCCTCCCCTACACCTTAATGTAGTAGGTATTGTAAAGGAAGCCTTCTGGTCACCTTCGACTACGGTCACCAACTTTACTTGCTTTACTATATATATATATATATATATATACATTCATATACACAACATATATATACACATATATATGCAGACATATATAGTAAGTAAAGTTGGCGAGCTTAGTCGAGGGTGACGCGAAGGCTCCCTTTTCAATAGCTACAACACTGAGGTGTTGGGGGGTGCTACTCCTTTCCCAGGATTGTCCACTTTACCCTTGATTCTCATTTTATAGTGCTGAGTGCTAAACAAGGCGGCATCAAGTACTATTTTTTGAGTCTTTGGTATGACTCGACCTGGGATTGAACCTCGGTCTTCCGGACCATTACACAGATATTCGTTTATATATACGCATACATCCCTAAATTCGTATGCGAACACATACATATACACAACATATATAGGCACATATGTATATATACACGTACACACACACACACACGTGTGTGTACGTGTATGTGTGTTAACATTTGGAATAAAATCCCATGGAATAAGAAAAAGAAGACCATACAGAAATTTAATTGACATGTCTTATGTAAAGATGGCTTTATCAAAAATGCAATATAGACTTCGTTTTAGCAAAATAGAATTTTATTTCTAATGAAACGATCCTTATAGTAAAACATATCAATTGAATTTTCGGTATTGTCTTCTTTGCCCCCACCTATCTCTCTCTCTCTCTCTCTCTCTATCTCTCTCTCTCTCTCTCTCCACATTTACCCACACAAATGAAGAAAGAGTAAAAGAGAAAGATGTCTATGGGAAATATTCTGCCTATTTTTAAATATTTTTACGCAATAGACAAGTTTCTAATGTTATTGAAAAGCAGTTATTCGACTAAAAAAGAAAAAAATCATCGAATATATATATATATATATATATATATATGTGTGTGTGTGTGTGTGTGTGTGTGTGTTTGTATTTTATATATATATATATATATATATATATATATATATATATATGTGTGTGTGTGTGTATTCGTTGATTGTATATTTTTCCATTCTCTCTCATATGCATATATAATATATATTCTCCTTTTTGTCTGAGATAGATAGATAGATAGATAGATAGATTTCCAATGTCTGTCTCACACAGGTAACCATCAATTTTTAGACATTGATAATCCAGGATGTTTTCATATCCATTGATATACATAAATATCTCATCGCAATAACTTCTAAAAAGCATAAGATATTTAAAAAAAAAAAAAAGAAAAAAAAGATAACTAATATGAAATATCACAGAAAAGGATAAATTCAATCTCAGGAAAATCTCTTGGTTTGACTCCTGTTGTTTACCAACACCTACAAATGATGGAACAAATGTCTGATAACAGTGATTTCATCTTTATCGACACAACAAACATTTTTATCGCATTGCTATGATCAACATGGCAAATAGCGTAACAAAAACAAATTTACAAGTTCTTTAATCTACTCATCTTTTGAAAACAATTATTCTAAAACAACATTTTTAAAAATCAAAAAGTTGGTATAAACCCAGCCCTGTGACCCAGATATACTTACAAAATAAAAATATTTAATAAAATTTAATTCCAGGGTTTTTCAAATAAATTTGTCTCATATAATGTCTTTTTTAACTTAAGATTATATCGCTTTTTTCCTAAATTTTACAAAAAATTATATAAAAAACAATTTTATTGATAAACTAATAATTTAAAACAAAACTTAGGAAATTTTGATATCCTAACACAATAACTGATTTATTTTAATACAATCTAATGCAATAATTTATCTTAATATAATATTTAAAATCCAATGTTACATGATGCATAAAATCCAATGTTACATGATGCATAAAATCCAATGTTACATGATGGCAATGAATAAAAAATCATAACTTTTGTGTTTGTATATATGAAAAAAAGAGTTCAAAATTATTTTTCAAAAATCAAATCAATCAGTCACTGGTTTTGATGATGGCAGAAAATATGATGGTGTTTTTTAAAGAGAAATTTTTGTAACACCAACATTAGATTTCATTAGAATTTTTTTTCCTTCTTCTTCTTTTCAGTGATCTGATAATACTGAAGAATCAAGTAATCTATAGCAAATTAATGGCACTGTTTACTGATGCATTCATACTAACAGCTCATATGTTTTCCTATTTCTCAAGACTTTTTGGAAATTGAGATTTCAGTACACGAGATACAAGTAACAACCTTTTTATTGAAATGGAATTTTTACGTCCGCTCCGTGAGCCTTCCTGTTGACATCACAAAAAAGAATACGAAAATGAAAAATCACATGGGATCTAATGTATAGCAAAGGAAGGTCCCGTGGCATAGTGGTTAATGTGCTAGATTACGACTTCGTAGTAAGCAAGTTCAATCTCCAGTCGTGCTTTTGCGTTCAATTTTAGACTAATAGCCTCGGGAAAGGCATGAACCTGCTTATCCTTCGCTCCAGCAGTGGTTTAAATAGTACCACTACCATCCGTCTAAAAGGCTGGCTTTGGTATTATATAAACCATGAGGATTGATCTGTCATTAAATAAACCAAACTAAACCATATATAAAGGCAAACAAGAAAGTGTAAATTTCTTGTCTTATATTGGTCTCATCATCATCAAGGTGCGCATCCCTTTGGCTATCTTTCACTATCCGTCCCTAGCGACTATTACTCTTGTTAAGTCCTCTATATGGTGCACAGTGTCCACACAGAGATGATGATTTGGTTGGTTGTTTTGTTTTACGGCGTATCAAACTCTTTTCGGGGGGGGGTGTCCTCGTGGTGTAATGGTTAAAGCGATGGACTGCGGAATCGTAGTAAGCGAGTTCGTACCCCAGTCGCGCTATTACTTTCACTTTCGGGCAAATACTCGTGGGAAAGGTATGAACCCCCTTATCCTCCCAGCTATGGGTTAAATAGTACCACTACTGTTCTTCTAGGAGAATGGCGTTGGCATTAAATAACCTACAAAGGTTTATATGCCATTAAACAAACGAAACGAAACCAAACTCATGTTGATAAAAGTTTGTATGTTTGGTTTGATTTTATGGCGTATCAACTCTTGTAGGTTATTTAATGCCAAATCCATTTTTATACATATGAACAGTTCTATTTCAAACAATTCAGTTTAGTATAAGTATAGTTTTTTAATTGCACGCATTTGAATGTCAAAACAGTTCTATTTCAAACACTCTAGTACGCAGTTTAGTTCTATTAGACCCATAGATAGGACGTTATCAAGTGCTACCAATCCGGGTCAGAGTGAACTAGGGATTGATGACAATAAAGAGATACCCCGCAATCCCTAAGACTCCAACATTACTGAAGCCTCACCATCAGATTGTTTTGTGTCATATCCAGGACAGCCTTTGGGGGGAGTCTTATCCCTCTGCAGAGATGCAGCTCGTCTTCCTTGGTTGGTTTGTGAGATGGGAGGTAGTGGCCGTACAGCTGCTGTTTTGTAGGGTGCTACTTCCAAGATTTGTTTAAAACTACACTTGGCATTCTTCTGTATTTCCCTCAAGGTTTTCCTCTGTTCGTTTCATTCAAATCCAAGTGGTGCAACTATACAGTAGAACTGACACAGTTACTGCTTGAAAGAATTCCCATTTCATTTAATCAAAGAGATCATATTTACATATGATCGAAAACCTGTAAATAGTTCTTCATGCTTTACCAATGCGTATGTTGAAATCATTTTCAGTTGATGAGATCTTACAACCGAGACATATGAACTAGTTTACAAATGTCAGAGGCTTGCCATTAAATGGGGAGATAGTATCATTTTGATTACTACACACGAATTCTGATTCATCTAAGTTCCTGTAGAGACCAATGCTTCTTGCTGCCTGCTCCAGGTTATGATGCAGAGATTCGACTGGAGTTGGTGTATTTGCAAGAAACGTTAGATTATCTGCCTAGTCTTAATCAACAATAGCTTCTGCTGGATATTGTTTGCTTCTGCTTTTTTTTAGAGTCAAAACATTTTGATTTCATACACAGAGAAAAGATGGAGCAAATGCTTCTAGCATATGGTTTTCCCAAATAAACTGTTACCATTATAATGATGCGCTACGAAAATATGAAAATAATGTTTCTCTCACCTGGTGTCACTGGTTTCTTTGTTGCTGGAGTCTTGCGAGAAGATACATTGAGATACATAAACCATTTGTATTCATAACCCCCTTAGATTATGTACTACAAACGACAATAGAATTTTGATCTAATTGTGTTCAACAATATTGGACAATATCTATAAAAATGCCATTCTTTTTTTTTTTTACAGATGAAGAAGATAATTGCTTTTAGAATCGTTTTTACAGGAACAAAAATATATCTGCTTTTAAAACGATCTCCAAGGAATCATCAAACAGATAAACCTTTTAAAAAACACTGCTTTCCGAAAAAGTAAAAACAAAACAAAACCTTTTGCAAGAAATGTGTATGTAGATAATAATAATAATAATAATAATAATAATAATAATAATAATAATAGAAAGGAAAATGAAAGTAAAAAGTCATTAAATCTGAAGAAAAAGCTCTTCAGCGAATAAGGTAGAAAATTGAATACGAAAAATGTCTCATAAGATTTTTGTAAAACTGCTTTTTGCTATCAATAAAAACAATCAATAAGAACATTTTAAAGGAATTCGCTGACTTGTATGATATCAGGATATACTGATGCCAAAAAAGGAATTTTACCACCAAAAATAAATCATAAGAACTACTACAGTCCCATCTCTTTCTCTCTCTCTCTCTCTCTCTCTCACACACACACACACAAAGAATCAATATATCAAAAATATCATATTGCAATATAGACTGAAGTGTGTAGTTACCCAGTCTCTCTGTCAAGAGCAGGTGTGACACAAGGTCAGTTTTTAAGCTGAGTACAGCTATTTTGAATTCAGAGTTTCTTTCTCCTAATCTAGCTACCTTACCAAGGCTAAAGAACCCTATCTATTCAACTATTTCCACCGTCCATTTCCACCTATGATATAGTTCTAAGTAATAAACATAAGTCTAAAGAAAAATAGGAAGAAGGGAAGTAACAGGTAGAACGCGAACAGTTAATTAAATGGTGCCCAATAAATAATTAGTTATGTTGGAAAAGATCTGACCAAAGATCAAGAGGTGTGATAGTCCTAAAATAGTTCTTATACATATGTGGGGCATTCAATAAGTTTACAGACTTTTTTGTACAGGCATTTAAAATTGTCGTAGACTCTGGAGAATTCAGTATCTTATTGCTATACATCTTATGAAATGACTGACCAATTTTTATAATTTCAGGTTCAAATCAACAGCTACAGCAGCAATTAGAATACACCCTACTAAACCCTGACTGTCACAGCTGTTGAATTTTAAAAATGCAATCTAGACGCGAGGAAGCACGATATGCAATAAAATTCTGTTTTAAACTTCGAAAAATGCCACAGAAACATATGAAATGCTTCACACTACTTTTCGACCATCTTGTATGAATCGAGCATCAGTTTTTGAGTGGCATAATAGATTCAAGGAAGGCAGGGAGTCTGTGAGGGATGACGAGAGGTGTGGAGGGAGTAAGGAGTCAATACACCAGAGTTGATTGGCCAAAGGCTTAGGCTTCCGGTTAGGGTTACTATGTTGAGGTTTTAAGGGAGTTCAGGAAGAGATTTCTAGGGAAGAGGCCAGCACTCTTCAAATCGGGTCAGTGGCATTTCCACCTGGACAATGCACCAGTCCACAACTCCATCCTTGTCACAGACTATTTGACCTTCTCTATAGTCCAGACATTGGTCCCTGTGACTTTTGATTATTCCCTAAGCTCAGAGGCTGTCGTTATGAGACAATTGAGGAGATGAAAGAGGCTGTGACGAGGGTCATTGACACGCTCACACAAGAGGACTTCCATGGGGCCTTGAAAAAGTTGTTGGAAAGGTACAACAAGTGTATTGCAGCCGGAGGAGATTACTTCAAAGGAGACTCGAGTTTCATGTGTGTACTATCAATAAAAGTGCCCACACGAAAAAAGTCTGGAGACTTATTTAATGATCCTCGTAAGTGTAAAGAAAATTCTTTTATTTAAACAATGAAAGTAATTAGGACTCATGACACCTATGTTAAGCTTTGTGACTCTCGGAGACTGAAAATATTGGGGACCTTTGATTTTCGATATTCCATACGTACTAGAGCCGTCAGTAATAATTAGACAGCTGTAATCACCAATATCTACTCAACTAAAAATTACAGGGTTTTTTTTTTATTTTGCTTCAGAGACCACTACTTCCGGATTATTTTTTTTTATTGTGAAATTTCAAATCATTACGTTTTTATAACTGATAATTTGCTTAATTATTCTCATCCTAGTAATTATATTGTCACATACAGACTTAATCTGGTTAATTAAGATGACTATGTTTCAAAAATATAACCAGTCATACACTTTTTATCTTGCCATAGCTAACACCATTATTCAGTAAAGTTCAGAAAACATTTGTATCAATAGTCAAATGAAATTAAAATAAAAATGTAAATTTTATTTAAGGAGAAAATGACGATGAAAAAGAATTGTTTCCGACAATTAGATAAATTTCAAATGAAACAGTCAATATGCTAAAAATATCATCTTAAATTAGAACTTATTTTGAATACTGCGATATCGGTTGAATAAAGGTAAAGAAAAAAAAACTCATTTAACAGTATAATATATATTTACCGTTTTTGTACCCCTTTTACATACTACTTGTTCATGGGACAATATGTGCACATTTTATCAATTGGATTTCGTTTGTGTATTATTGTTAATATATCTTGTATGTATATTATGTCCGTATTAAATGTTCCTACAAGAGCAAATGAGTTTATCTCGTCTTTCCTTCCGTCTATTAAGTGTTGGTATATTACTGGATATACTGATGCTATTATTAGGCCTTACTCAGCACAGACTCGATAATATATCCTCTGGTGGAGTCCTTGCGTTGTAGTGGCTAAAATGTTGGAATGCGACATCGTAGTAAATGAATTTGAACCCCAGTCGGGCAATTGCGTTCAGTTTTGGACTAATACCCTTGAGAAAGGTCTGAAACCCTTTCCTCTCCTGCTATGGATTAAATAGTACCACTGCTGTTGCTATTCTTCAAAGACTGATTTGGCATTAAATAGCCCACAAAGGTTGATATGTTACTAAAGAGAAAGCAAACCTAAATATCTTCCCTAGCACCAACCAAACCGAAAAGAATGTACAATCGATTATCAATATCTATTAACGTACTTAATACAATCTGTGAGGAGACCGTCTCTCCATCAATAGCTAAGAAGTAAAACTCGACTAATGCCCATTGTAGAAATCCTTGTGAGACCAAGGATGTTTGTCATGCTTTAATTGGTCAATGTACTGTTGAATCAGCAAACAATAAATCAATCAAGAAACGATATAATGACTGGTTGATTTATGTCGATAAGCGGTTAATGTGGGAAGGGTATGGTCTTCTACCCACGAGTAGATCAGCCAAGGTGAGACTTTCGAGTGAAAATGATAAATGCTATTTGTCTTTCTCTCACAAGAAGATAAATCGAGCGTTTGAAAAATGGAGATTTTCTTCTAACTTGCAGGAGGTTACACTGGTTGTGTTTCTATAAATGTATAAATCCTTTTGTTCTTTGAATCGTTCATGATATTCGTGTTTTTTTTTTTTTTATTCTACAAATGGTTTCTATTTTATCGTATTCTAGCTTCGACCAGTCCGAACAAGATCGGTGAATATGTCGGGAGAAAAGTAAAAGTATTCCACTCTTCTGTTGTTTTAATGAAGTAAAATCTGTATCTATATGACAACTACAAAATCTTTCACTACCGTCTCTCATAATTTCACACCCCAACAAGAAGAGGAACCGACAACGATGTTGGGAAAAGACTCCTGTCGCCCATGTAGATATAGAATTCCATACTTGCAACTGGTTAAGTCTGCATACGTCACTGTACCTTCATAACCATGAGACTTTTTCGAAAGAGAGTTTAGTCGATAAAAAGATTGTGAGGGAATATTTGAACATCATACAGTTATAAGAGCCAACACTTATACAATACGAATCCTACAAAGATATCTTGATTATTATCTAGCGACAAACCCAAGCAAGGTAACCAGTAATCACGTCAACTGAAGGTGTTATATCAGAGTTGTCCTTCTTTTTATTGGATAACTTGACAAAGAATAAGATGTCCAACACTTCCAGGAATGATGCGCGCTATGACTGTAGTTCAAAAACCTTCTTCCACCCTTCTACAGGTCTTGTTTTTCATCTTGTAGGATGTCTATCCACTCTCAGTAAGGGTACCAGTCTAGTAGCAGATGACCCGACAATGAAACAGGTAGTACTGGGTTACTGTTGTGCCAGAATCACCTGCGTATGGACTCAACCACTCTCCATAATACCGGAAGACTCAGCAATACGAAGTCAATCTAGATCCGGAAGCTAACCTCGCCCCCGCGCAGTTATGCGAACTAGATTACCGTCCTATGTTCTTATAACCATCCTTTGTTCTTGTAAATATATACCTATACTATAACCGTGGTGTTCTGTTCTCTTTGTGACCCCTTCCAGGGCCATAATAGTTACATAGTATCAGAAACGTACGATATATATATATATATATATATATATATTACACACACACACATATATATATGTATATATATGTGTGTGTGTGTATGTGTGAGTGATAATAATACATGACGTTACACAAGGCCTTACGTCCGAGAGATGACATAGACCGACTATATGACAAGAAAAGCAGGAAGAGGACACGCCATCATTGAAGATTGTGTAGCTTGTTTACAACAAAGGACTCATAGAATGCAAGAAAAAGAGCAAAGAAAGACTTATTACAGCAGCGAGTAATAGCACAATCAACATAAATAACTTAAAGACAAATATGAAACACAACAAAATTTAGAAAACAAAAATCTAAAGAAAAACTATTACACGAATACTTCGAGCGACAAATTAAAGAAATAGCTCACGGTACAATTTGGATGTGGTTGACAAGAGGAAACCTTGTATGAAAAAAAAAATAAATCTCTGAACAGCAGCACAAAATAATGTTATAATGATTAATTATATTAAAGTTGGCTCATTGACCTAGTGGGTAAAGTGTTCCTTAACGGTCTGGGAGACCTGGGTTCAATCCCACGTCGCGTCATACCAAAGACTTTTAAAATGGTACTGGATACCTCCTTGCTTAACACTCAGCAATATAAGGTACGTATCAAGAGCAAAGAGGAGTAATCCAGGGAAAGGAGTAGCACACTACCCTACACCTATATGTAGTAGCTGTTGAAAAGGGAGCCTTCTGGTCGCCCTCGACTATGGTCGCCAACTTTACTTTTTTTTATATCAAAGTGAAACTTGGCCATATGCAACAGAATAACAAGTGTAAATTATGTGAAGACAGAGATGAGACAGTTAATCATATAACAAGTGAATGCAGCAAACGTGCACGAAAGGAGTACAAGAACCAGCACAACTGCGTAAGAAGGTGATTCTCTGAGACCTGTGCTAGAGATTAGATTTTGAACATGCTGACAAATGATATAAGAGCACACCAGAATCTATTCTAGAAAGTAAGATGCATACAATTTTCTAAAACTATAAGATACAAATGTATCACACAATCCCGACCAGAAAAAAAAAAGAAATTTTCATTGAGTGGATTTTGCTGTTTCTGCAGAACACAAATTAAAAAGAAAAGAAAAACATAGACAAATACAAGGATCTTGCCAGAGAGCTGAAAAAGTTGTTGGACATGAAAGTGACGGTAATACTAATCGTAGTTGATGCCCTTGAAACGGTTTTTAAAGGCCTGGAAAATAGATCGAGGGAACTGGAGATCAGAGGAAAAATCGAAACCATCCAGACCAAAGCAGTGTTAAAATCATCTGGAATATTAGAAGAGTCCTGGATACCGGATGTGATTTTTTGTAATCAGATTACAATGAAGAATCACTAGTTTAATCTGGTGTGATAAACACACAAGGAGGAAAATGAGTAATTATTTTTAGAAAAGACAATTTTAATCATTGTAAATAATATCAGTGATCGAAAGATCAATAAACACAACCTTTTTAGCTCTAATTCAAAGTTCAGGTATCTATCCAGCTTTTCACCTTTCACTTTGTGGTCTTCTGGCTCAGTAAAACCCACAAGATGACAAATTCTTTTCTTCGTGTGAATACTACAACTACTACTACTACTAATAATAATAATAATAATAAACGCCCACACATGCGATTTTAAAGTTATATATATATATATATATATGTGTGTGTGTGTGTGTGTGTGTGTGTGTGTATATATAACTGTTTATATAAATAACGTTGCTGAAAAGGATTACATATCGCATTTGTTTTTCATCAGAATCCGACTTTGTATTCTATGCGAGCATTTAAATGATTGCATGAACTATTTAGGTATATCTAAAAATGATTAAGTCCACCTGTAAATTTATTTTCTTAGTAATTAATTTTTCTTTACACGTGTTTCCAATCTTTACTTTTTCACCCGGAAGATTATAATGATGAAAGTGTTAACAGTAGAAACACGTTTAGAAGAAAAATAAATCACTTAGAAAATAAATCTACCTGTGGACCTATTAATTTCAAAATATTTATTTTTCTCTCATTGGACCAACAAAAAAATTAATATATATATATATATATATATATATATATATATATATATTATGCAGCTTGGTCTATTTATCGTGTTCAATATCGCTGACAGAGCATATATCGTTCTTAGAAAAGTGTAAATACAGTAAACGGTGTTTGGTAACTGTCAGTTTTTCGCCTTTGCAATCGTCAGACTAAAGTATATATGAAACCATATATAATGAAATCAGATTCAACTATACCTCCTTATCTCTTGGTTATCTAATGACTGGTATAGTTATTCACTGACTTGTATAGTAAATTTATTGTCCTTTGATTAGCTACCTCATATATATATATATATATATATATATATATATATATATATATATATATAACACAAATATGGTTCAAAAAGTTCTAAGTCTCATCCAAAAAGAAGAGCTTGGGCCGAACATTTTTATTGTGGCAACTCGCTATCATTTCTGATAAAGCATGAAAAACTAATTTAGATTCCTGTCTTAATTTCTGTGAAGGTCAGACCCATACAACAGTAAGAGGTGTAGAATGAATCTAAAATCTGGTTGAGTCTTAGAACTTTTTGAACGACGATCGTAACATCGTATACATGCGCACGCGCGCGTGTGTGTGTGTGTGTATATGTGTGTTTTAAAATACCACTTTATCTATGTTACAGGTGACGTACTTTATCTAGATTACACTGAAGAAAATATAATTAAGAATTAATGAATGTTAAGATACTATTATCATTTTCTTATATTGAACTTTCGTTTATTCATATTGTTTCAGGATAGATTGACGGAAGAATTATAGAGATGTGGTTATTGTAAGATTATTGGTTGTGAAAAACAATTCAAACTCATCTGGTGTCATTAGATGATATAATTTGATCAAAAGTAGAAAGAAGATTATAGAGAAGAGAAGAAAGGAAGAAAGAACATGCAAATGTAGAACGAATAAAACAACGACGAATAATAAAAAGTATTAAGTTGTATACAAAATATATACAAGGTGCATACGATAAGTTTACAGACTTTTTTCATATGGGCACTTTTATTGACAGTACACATATGAAACTCGATTCCCCATCGAAGTAATCTCTTCTGGCTGCAATGCACTTGTTGTACCTTTCCAACAACTTCTGCAAGGCCCCATGGAAGTCCTCTTGTGTGAGTGTGTCAATGACCTTCGCTACAGCCTCTTTCATCTCCTCAATTATCTCATAACGACAGCCTCTGAGCTTAGGGAATAAGCAAAAGTTACCGGGAGCAAGGTCTGGACTATAGGGACGGTGAGGAACTGTCTTGACGCCCATCTTGGTCAAATAGTCTGTGACAAGGATGGAGTTGTGTACTGGTGCATTGTCCTGGTGGAAATGCCAATGAATCGATTTGAAGAGTGCTGGCCTCTTCCCTAGGAATCTCTTCCTGAGCTCCCTTAAAACCTAAGCATGGTAACCCTAACCATAAACCAAACCATTTGGCCAATCAACTCTAGTGTAATGACTTCCTTACTCCTCCCATACCTCTCATCATCCCTCACAAACTCCTTGCCTTCCTTGAATCTCCTATACCACTCAAAAACTGATGCTCGATTAATGCAAGACGCTCTAAAAGCAGTCTGAAGCATCCCATACGTTTCTCTGTCACTTTTTCAAGTTTAAAACACAATTTTATTGCATATCGTTCTTCTAAAGTGTCCTCACGTCCAGATTGCATTTTTAAAATTCACCATAGCTGTGACAACTAGGCTTTAGTAGGGTGTATTCCAATTGCTGCTGTAGCTGTTGATTTGAAGCTGAAATCATAAAAATTGGTCAGTCACCTCATACGATGTATAGCAATAACATAATGAATTCTCAAGAGTCTACGACGATTTTAAATGCCAAGATTGAATCTGAAAAATGAAGTTTTAATCTTCCTTTTTTAAAACCTAGAATACTATTGGATGTCACCTCTGAAAAGATAAAGAAAAATCATTTGTTATGTAAGTAAATTAGCTTAAAGTAAGTCAAAAAGCAGACTTGGTTGGAAATGTTATCTACTGGGAATTAAGTAAACAATTTAGATTCCACCATGCAAATCAATGAAATTGGCTGTAAAAATAATTTGTTCCAGATAATAAAAAAAATATTCAAATGGATCACTCAACACAGACTAGAAAATTACTTATTGTAAATAATATTAATAAATATTTTCGGGGTGTAAATGTGGCAGTACTAGAAGACTGTAGCGTAAAATTATAAAAAAAAAAGATCTGAACATTAATTATAGATCTGAAAAACTTATTGGATATGGACGTGTGTGTGTGTGTGTGTGTGTGTGTGTGTGTGTGTGTGTGTGTGTGTGTCGATATTTAGAATAGTTGTAACAACCCGAAAATAACTTGATAATAGATTAGGAGAAAAAACAATTGTAGATAAAACCAAAATTTTGATAAAATTCCATACATTCATTAAAAATGTTCATTACAAGATATTTTGAGTATTTTCTAAATCAGTCAAAAAGGAATGAAGAATTTTATTGAAAGATTGATGTTGATAAATTTACATAAGACCTTGAATTTGACCTTGTGTCAAGTCCTGTCTGGTGGGAGTTCGGGACAAATATCATACATTAGACCTTAAAAACTGCTTTACATATATATATATATATATATATAAGAATATTTCTAAAAGTAAATCTACTTGGATTCTGAAAAAGAAACACACACACACACACATATATATATATATATATATATATAGATGACCGATACATAAGAATTCTTAAAAGCTTTCAATAGACTTATTGCGAAAATAGCCATAAAGATCGTGGTTAACAGCAGAAAAAATAATTAGAGATGTGTCTCAGAGAAACAAGTCGACAAGACAGACGGGGCCGGAATTAGGTGCATTAAGTGGTGTAGACACAGTTAGAAGCGATACCTTTTCTAAGCAGTTGTTGAATGTCTGGAGAGAAGACGCTAGGTGGACATAGCAGAATCTGCCTGGCGATCGTCATGCTGATTTACGTGTGTGCAGTGCTGGTTGGATGTTGACCAATAGTCAATGTGGAGTTGAGGCGAAACAAAAATTACATCAGTTTACATAGTTTAGTGGTAGGGCGCCTCGCGTAGTGTAATGGTTAGCAAGCTTGACTAGTAAACCTGCAAGGGTGCTTCATTCATTTGGCCTTGTGCCACATCTAAGCAAAACGCTTAGTAAATTACTCTGTCTGGTGGGAGGCAGAGACAAATAAAGCCTCGGGTAGTGAAAGGGTTAGCAAACCTACAATAGTGAATTCGAATCTCATTGGGTGCTCCATCCATATGGCCTTGTGCTACATATAAGCAAAAAATTTAGTAAATTTCTAATTTGGTGGTATAACACACAGAGGATGTTATAAATACACAGGCAATAGATGGTAAGATATTTGGCGAGCTTTCTAAACCAAAGAGAAGAATAGACAAGCTTTCATTAAAAGAATAGGAAACCAATGACCTGTGGAACAGTCTCAAAGACCCTGGATTACGATTGAGTCGCTCTTAAAGCACCGGTTCCAGCAAAATTACCGAACTTGAGCAGCTATTTAGTTCTTTGGTGGCCCCTTAAGTGAAGGTACTCTAAGCAAAATTGAGTGAATAAGTCTCAAATCCTAATAAAGAACTTCAAAGAACCAGAATAAATGGAGACTTGTCAGTTAATTTCCAGGTAGTCTTTGGCTATTACTTCTGAGAACTCAAATATACGACCCAGACGGCTGGGACTTTTGAATACGCCAACTTCGCCTCTGAATCCCCCCCTCCACCAATAACGGGGCTACCAGTTGGTCGAGGGTGGTGATCCATCATGCTTGAGGATGAGATCCTCGTAGCTGGTCAGTCTTTGTTCAGTGGACTGTCAATGCTTCATGGCAGACTTGAAGCAGAAAGGCCTCCGGTTTCGGCTGGGCCACCTTCGGGTGGGCGGGCTGCATCACTGACACCTTTGTCACTCTTGTATAGCACTGTACCTTACTGTCCAGTTTAAGGTATAATCAGGCATACGAGCCAGGACCCAGATTTGGGTCCATGTCAAGCTAGGTTCATCAGGACCACATTGCACTAAGTGGGTCGATGACCAGCATAGTCAAGCAGGGCTCGAGTCTCGGCTCGTGCCCGACCTTCTCTTCCCCTAAGTCCCCACTATAATCGACCTTCGGGTCATTGACCTTGTGGCAAGTACTGTCTGGTGGGGGGCAGAGACAAATATCCGGCAATCGAAGTGGTCAAGTGGTCTCTAACACTTCCGTCTGGCCCAGATTGGGTTTAGCAGTTGGTCAGAGAAGCCCGATCTGATCAGCCGGCTAATCATGTCAAGCCATTGTACCTACATGAAAGTCGCGTTTATATTCTTCAAATTACTCTTGGAAAGCAAGTACCAACTTTATTGTCTTAAAGACGCTGGAAGGCAGCACGTCAATTTTTTAAACTTGAAACTACCTATGGGTAAACAACTGACATCTTCGTTTATGAATAAACTATGATCCTAAAGTTTGTAAAATTGCCGACCTTAGTCAAGGGTGAACCGAAAGCCCCATTTTCAAGCTCTACTCTGGATTGCTCCACTTTATCCTTGATCCTTACTTTATAATGATAAGTGTTCAGCCAGGGGGCAGCAAGTCCCATTTTTTGAGTCTGGTATGCCTCGACCTGGGATTGAACCCTGGTCTTCCGGATCATTGGCGAACATTTTACTCATTAGGCCAAATCTACTCATTAGGCCAATGGCCTGGTTATGGATCAAAAAGACCTTTTTAAAACTAATATTTGATAGAATACTTGATGCAAGGTAACTAAACTTTTTTAAGAGTTTGAAACTATAACTATTTGATAATTAGCTGCTTAAAATCATTAGCTTCCAAATACACATTGCATTTCTACGAAGGGGTAAGGCCTCCTCAAACGAATGTCCTGTAATGACCATAGCCTCTGGTGAGGCTCCAGTCTATAAGTTTTGGGTAAATGTGGAGTAGTACTTCATTGCTCTTACTCTCCAGATTCACTCTGATCCAGACTCATCCTACTTGTTTGGGTCATATCTATGGGTTAAATCAAAACATTTAATTTTTTTTATACTCAAAACATTTAACTGTTCTCGCAAATGGTTCATGTTAAATTGAACTAAGAAACATCTGTGTACAAACGAATGAATAATGTTGACTAGAATTATTAGTGTTGGATAGAATTACTAGAAACCATTTAACAGCAAACAAATTAGCAATGAATTTGATTGGAATGATTGATCAAAAAAAGAATTACTGATGTTAAACAGAAAGACTTGAAATCATTCAACTGAGAAAACAATATTTAACTGGCTCGTTTAAAAATGTTACCAACAAATACTTCGTTTACAACTCGTATGAATTTATTTTCTGTCTGGCAGAGTACTTCCTCAAGTTTTATTTTTATTTTTGTTTTTTATTTTATTTATTTATCTTTTAACTTAGCGTCATAAAGAAGGTAGGGAGGAAAAAAGTTTCCTGTTTTTTTTTTTCTGTTTTATTTGTTAGTAGGATTTTACCAGTTATCTTGATCCAAACCTGGCTCAGTGCGTGTGAGTGTACTCACGACTGGGAGGGAAGTGACGTATGTCATTTCTCATTGGCTAATTCCATTTTAAAAACTCATTAGCAGTAGCATTTAAAAAAAAAAATTTTGAGGTGTGAACTGTGTGATTTTGCGTGCTTGGCGAACTTTTTACGGCAGGATCGTCAGCTGGAACAATAGTTTCGGTAGGGTCGCTTGGGAGAGTAAGTATGATGTTGGAAAACCCGAAACTTGTAAGAACCCCAAGAACAAGTGTGTAACTACAATATACATATATGTACAGGGTGACCCCCCCACAAAAAAACAGAACCCATAATTTTTTTTATTACTTCCACAAAAATAAAGCAAAATAATTCTAATTTTGTACACTTGAACTTCTGAACATGTTGGTGAATACTATGGTCGCAATTTTTCATGCACAGAATCTACTTCATATCCTGAAAAAGAGAAAAAGCTAGAATTAAATTTATGAATTTCAGTCAAAAATATATGGGTTCTGTTTTTTTTTTGGGTGGGGGTCATCCTGTATAAACTGGATTTGGGATTGAATGACTAACAATTAAATAAACCACATAATAGCGTTAGATGGGAATACTTGAAACTATGCAAATGTATGCAAATTGTTTGATAGAAATACTTGACATATGCGTGCAAAAAAAAAAGAAACTTTAAAATTACATAATATAAATGTACAATGAACGCAGTACCCTCACTTTTTTGCGTAAATCAAATGTAGAATTGATATTTTCTTTTTACTTTTGAATTCTTCATTCTCTCAAAGGGAATACGATGCCAAATCATAACTTTCCAAACTGATATGACACCATGGTCGTTAATTATCTCGACATATGTCACGATTTGTGGGTGATAGATAGATAGATAGATAGATAGATAGATGGCGCATTCAATAGGTTTCCAGTCTTTTTTTGTATTGGCATTTAAAATTGTCACAGACTCTTGAGAATTCAGTATGTTATTGCTATACACCTTATGAGATGACTGACCAATTTTTATGATATCAGGTTTAAATCAACAGCTAAAGCATGAATTGGAAAACACCCTACTAAACCCTGACGGTCACAGCTGGTGAATTTAAAAAATGCAATCTGGACGTGATGACACTTTAGAAGAACGATATGCAATAAAATTGTGTTTTAAACTTAGAAAAAATGCCAGAGGAACGTATGGAATGCTTCATACTGCTTTAGGAGCATCTTGCATGAATCGAGCATCAGTTTTTGAGTGGCATAAGAGATTCAAGGAAGGCAGGGAGTCTGCGAGGGATGATGAGAGGTGTGGGAGGAGTAAGGAAGTCAATACACCAGAGTTGAGTGCCCAAAGGGTTAGGCTTAGGGTTACTATGTTGAGGTTTTAAGGGAGTTCAGGAAGAGATTCCGTCAGAAGAAGCCAGCTCTCTTTAAATAAGGTCATTGGTATTTCCACCAGGACAATACACCAGTCCACAACTCCATCCTTGTCACAGACTATTTGACCAAAATGTGCATCAAGACAGTTCCTCACCGTCCCTATTGGCCAGACTTTGCTCCCTGTGACTTTTGGTTATTCATTAAGCTCAGAGGCTGTCGTTATGAGAGAATTGAGGAGATGAAAGAGGCTATGACGAAGGTCATAGACACGCTCACACAAGAGGACTTCCATGAGGCCTTCCAGAAGTTGTTGGAACGGTACAACAAGTGCATTGCAGCCGGAGGAGATTACTTCGAAGGGGACTCGAGTTTCATATGTGTACTATCAATAAAAGTGCCTATACGAAAAAAGTCCTGAAACTTATCGTATGCACCTCGTATATATATATATATATATATATATAATAAAAACTATTTCTTTTTGGATAGGAACACAGAAAACGAAGACGACGAAATTTTGATGTCTCTTAGATATTCCCCTAAATTTTAGAAAATATATAGATTCATCGTATCCTATATATATATATATATATATAATGCTTCCTTGATGAAAATTTTAATATGTTACAAGTTTAAGATTCACCCCAAACCAAATTAAATAAGCCAATCGATGAGATATGAAAGCAATTGAAAAGTGGAGGAAGGTGAAACTATAAAAATATGGATAGAATGTAAGGTATTTAAGAAGCAATTAGATCGACTCGAGGTCATATGACTTTTAAAAAACACGGAAATATTTAAAGAAATCTCTCCGTAAGCAGTAATGTTAAAAGTATTAGATTCGTCATTGCATTCGCTGTTTGATGTTAGGAAGTTGAAAGCACAAATATGTGTCTGGCGGTGAGAGACCGTCCAAGGAAGTTCATAAAATATATCTGAACAGAAGACATGAATGGAGAGAGGGAAATCGGTTTGTACTTGAAATCCGGAATAGTTGAAGAAAAATGACTGACTTAAATCGGGCCGATCTCACAAAAAACTTGAAAGCAAAGAAACGTAGATTTCGAACTAGTGAATAGATTCTTTGCGTTTCTTTTCTTCCAAATAACCGATCATAACATTCCAGAAGAAGCTCCTCTTCAAGATGGACGTGGATTGTCTCTGCACTGAACAGCAACGTATTCTGAGAAGTTATTTCTGTTATTTTGCTCAACAGCCAAGTCAGCCATCTCAATCGTCCATGTCGAAGTCTCAACATGTGTAACGTTGTTCTTATCCAGACAAAAGGCATCGCTTTCTCTCGTCTACCTCCTAAAAAGGCACCATGAAGAAGAGATTGTTTTAGTGGAATTTGCATCGAGAACAATAGATAAGAAAGCAGTTTGGAAAGCTCTACGTAAAACCATCCAGACAGACGTTTGATTTTGTACTAACCTATTGTGTTTCTGTAGCCAGGAAAGTTCGATAAGTAAAAATATTCGCTCGTTCTTGTTTTGGGAGGAGAGAGGATAAAATTAACCTTTCTGTAAACTACAGTTGGATGAATATTTGAAATGTCTTTCATTGGAAACCTTAGCACATCGATTTGCGCACTAAATGAATCACAAAATTTAAAGAAAGTAACGAAGACAGAAAAAGGAAGAATTATCCCTGGCCAACTGACTCGCTGTACAAAAATTACTTGAATTGTAACCTAACAAAGGCAAAAAGCCAATTTAATATTCATCTCGACCACAATGATTCCTCTGGCGAAAACAGATGCTAGAGACAGGATTCTGAGTGCAGACAAGGCAGTAGCTGTCGTTCTTTTTTATCATTTGTCGTTTTCTTATTTCATTTAATTTTATTTATTTATTTATTTTTGTTCGCTCACTCAAAATCGTATTAGATTCAAATGATGTTGACAGTAATAGCATTATTCATTTGTCTATACCTTTAATCTATACAAGCATCGTCCACCATGAAAGATGACAGAATTATAAACCAACTGAATGGCATTTCTGGATAAGATCAAACTGTAGTATCAGTAGCTATCATGTTCCCATTAGAACAGCGATTCAAAACAAAGCTGATTCTCTATTTAGAGAGCAATGAATGATTCTACTTAGCATTTCAGAGTTTTCTCCGTTATATCGAGAATTTAGATGGTTAAAAAATTATGTTTCGTGAGAATAAAGATTTCATAAGATTACTTAGTTACAAATTGACCTGAAGATTATTTTACTTGAATACTTTGAGTTTATTGCTCTAATAAAATCGCGCTATGATGTGCCGTTTTTGTTGTTAACGGCGCGCGTATATATATATATATATATATATATATATATATATATATATATATAACGTAAAACATCTAATTATGAACTCTAAAAATCCGCTACTTTAACTATTCACAATCATCAAGCAGAAACGTAAGAAAAGTGGCTAATCAATCATAATTATAATGTGCCATGTGCGTAGATACATAGATAGATAGAAAGAAAAAAAGAGATAGATAGATAGATCGATAGGAACAGACTGAGATAGATAGATAGATAGATAGATAGATAGATAGATAGAAAGAAAAAGAGATAGATAGATAGGAAGAAAGAGAGAGAGAGAGAGAGAGAAAGAGAGAGGGAGAAAGAGAGAGAGAGAGAGAGATTCCGTTTATATTTGCAAATTACAACAGAAATCTTAGCTTTAAAAATCTGTTAGCATCATGGTAAAGAATCCAGAAGAAAATGTGTACTTCAATTTTTTTCATTTTCTCTTTTGAAGAAAGAGCAAGTTTGTTTTTCATATAATATACGTCGACAGTCATTAGAATGTCTTAATTCAAGCAGAAAGTATTTTAACAATGGATTTTGTATGCAAACTGACGGCAATGAAGACATTTAATGAAAGAAAATATATAAGTTTCAGGGTTGTCTACCTTGAATATTCACATTGGGTTAATACCCTTGGGAAAGGTAAGAATCCAACCTTTCTTCCCCTCTGACTATGGGTAAATAGTAGGACAGCTTGGGCTCTTTAACCTTAGTGAGGCAACCGGTCTAGAAGAAGGAAAACTCTGAATTCAAATCTGTTAAACTCTGATTAAAAATTGATATTGTGTAACATCCTTTACGTGGCTGAGGGGTGGGGCAAATATTTCTAAATACAATTTGAATGTCTACTGGATTGTCGTATTTATCCAACCTTGTTTCGTTGATGAGTTCGCGTGAATATTGTCTATTCTCAATGTACTCTACCCACTTATTCATTAGTTAAAACTTAGTAAATAATCTTGTATGTTGTCGTGGATTAATTATTAGCAAGTTTGTTTCGTAGGCTAATTTTCAGTGAGTCTAATTCTCACTGTATGGTTCACTATATAACAGCTTCGAGCCAGACTAAGCTTGGTTTGTGTATGATCAGTATTAGTGTCTTTGGGAAAAGCAGCAACCAACGTTTATATGTAAAAGGAAAAAGATCTTGAGAAATTGTCTTGTCGAGAGATTTATTTTGTCAAGATAACTGTGGAGAAGAAAATCACTCCTAATTATCAACAGTGGCAAGCTGTTATTCTAGCATAGATATGAGCAATACTTTCCAAAAATGAGTGGCTATAAGTATTTGAATAGACGCAAAAACTTTTTGTTGGTTACGATTGAAGGATTTTCAGCTGGAGTATTCAACATTGACTAAATAGCATGTCAACTCTGCAAATAGCAAGGTTTGTTGGTGGGGCTTAGAATACACTCTGTGTCTGCTGCACACTCATCCCTTTGAGTTGTCCTGGATATGACACTTAACTGAATCTGGTTGTGGCAAAAGCTGCTCGGTAGCGCCAGGAGTGGCAGTACCGCCTTGAACTACCGAAACTGTGTTATCACCCTGGTTGGCGGCTGATGAGGCTAGGGTATCGCACGTGCTTTCACACGTTGTATGATGAAAATTTGAACACTAAGACTCTCTGGAAAGCAAGATGACTCTTTGGAAAGACAAAGTGACTCTTCAGAAAGTTGGAGTGACATCCTGGAAAGACAGGAATTTTAAAAAATATGGATAATACAATGAAAGAAAAATGCCCTCAGGGTGTCTGTAGAGGGAAGGGAGAATATATCACCCATCTTACTTGCTCATACGGTAACGATCTGGATATGTACCCGTCTACAACGTGTGATTGCGGCAGAAAATTCAACAGCTTGCGAGGATCACGAATCCACAAGGCGCGCTGGTGCGAAGAATGTAAATCGAATGATTTGGTGCCTCTTTTTAGGGGAATGCCGACGGGGTCCTAGGCATTTTTGGGGATGTAGGACGTGTTTGGGCTACGGCCCTGTGCCCGGACCCACCTTTAAAAAGGCCTTGTGCCACACACTATTAAGTGAATAGTGTGTGGGTAACCTTATTTTTAAACAAGTCAAAACTCATTTGTTTGCACACAGTCAATGGGTTTCAAGTATTTTTATCAAATATTAATAATTCAATTTGATATTAAAAAACTGTTCAATTAGTTCCATAGATGGGACCCTAACGGGTAACACCACTTCCGGTAAGAGTAGGCCTGGGAGTAATGGTAATGAAGGGACATTACTCACTTCCTTAAAGTTCCAAGACTATCAGAAGCAGTTTATTGTCATATCAGGACACTCGTTGGAGAGGTCTTACCTTTCCGCAGAGATGGATTCGGCGTATTCTACAGCCCTAGCCGACGGAGGATGCATACAGCAGTGTTCAAATTATTTGTATTTGATAAGAATACTTGATATCAGATAACTGTGAGAGAAAAAAAGACTATAAAAAGACAACTGAACGAAAATGTAAATATAAACGTACAATGAACGCGATTTCCTAAACTCTAGGAATAAAATAACCCTAGACGGGTTGATATACCGTGAAAATTAATCAATCTAAATAACAATACGCGTTCGACAATAAACAAGATTTAGAAACGTAGGAAAAAAAGTTTTTATTCAGAAATGCTATTTTTTCAAAATTTCCAGAAATGTAGCAATCAAAAGATACAATTAATAAAAATGCCTGCTAATTTTTATTGCAATAAAATTTTATTCTTCTCACCTAATCCTTTTAACTTCCCCCTCCGTTATATATATATATATATATATATATATACATATATATATAATCAATGGCTTCATCGAAAGTGGTGCTTTTCGAGCTCAGTCCAAAAATCTATTTTCTCAAGCAACGAAAATTCTCTCAGAACAAGTCATTTGTCTATAACTTTGGTTGGACACAACTATAAGACCAAATGAATACTTATTTTAACTCACTAACTTTAGAGATTTACTTTATTTTCCTGTCTTAAAATGATGATTTAAATAAAAGTTGTTGCGTGTTAGGTTGGCTGATGTCGATGGTTCCAAAGCATAGGTTTAGAGCCAGGGGACCAGTCCACTGAGTCTCAAGGACCGCCGGTCTTAGTGCACGCGACATGAATGCCGGCTTCTCGGAACTCATGTCAGGCAGCCTCGACCGATTGCTACGAAGCCAAGATACACTTGACCTGATCCGCGTCATGCCAACACGACCAGCCGAAGCGTGAACTAGACTATGGGCACTAAAACTACCACTGCTAGTATTTGTCGTACATCCCACCAACCGGACGAATATGGCACAAGGCCTTTTTAAGGTGGGTCCTAGCGCAGGGTCGAAACCCACACGCGCCCGGCGGTTCCAAAAATGCCTTGAGCTCTGTTGGCATACTACTAAAGAGGAGCGCCTCAGGCTGCAAGCAATAAACCCAACCCCTTGGCAGAGGGTTAGAGTCTGGGGGACGGCCCCCTGAGACCAAAGGATGCCGTTATCAGCCGCAGGACGTGAGTGCTAGGCCTCCCCGACACCTGCGTCAGGTAACTGACCCTGTCATTGGCCAAGTAGATACGACCAACATGGAGAAAGGAATTGAGCAGGCAGACGTAATGCAATGTCATACCACGCTCTGAAACCAAACTCCGCTAAAGACCGGCCACCTGCTTGCAATTACCACTACTGCTATTAAACACCGCTTATGTGTCTTCTAAATGTGTTCTCTATGGTCATATTTTGCTTAGCACGTGTGTGTGTGTGTGAGTGTGTGTGCGTGTGTGTGTGTGCAAATATGCATATTCATTAGCCGGCGGTGTTACTTCACCGAAACGTCCCCGAATAATATTCTTCCACTAGAAAAGTAACGTGGCTCGTTATTTCGTGCTCATAAAAATCAGTCTTAAATAACAAACGAAATTCATCTAATAACATGATTAAGATGAATCTTTAAGAAAATCTCTTTTAAAAGATTATTTTTTTGTTTCGATGGTTAAATTAGATTTTGATTGTAAATAAATTTTCTCTTTCTTATGATCGTACAAAAGAAAGAAAAAAAAGAAAAAATGCAACATCGAGTTTAAAATATTCGAGTTTCATCTAAGTTCTGTGACCATCTACGTCTGTGTCTCTGTGTGTTCACTTTTAAGTGTCTATCTTTGTAAGTACGTCTATATCTATGTCTCTATGCGTTCACTCATAAGTGTCTATCTTCGTAAGTACGTGTATGTCTGTGTCTCTATGTGTTCACTTATGAGTACCTATCTTTGTAAGCACTTGTATGTTTTGTGCGCATACAGACATCGAGTTGTTTACATCAGAGATTCTAATGACAACAGAGACAGCCGCTTAAACTGAATCAAAAATATTTGTTCTAAAAAATACAACAGAAAAATGCTTTTTTCTTTTTTTGTTTTGTTTTTGTAGAACAGTCTATTGTCAAGTATCAACTGTGCAAAGCAGGGTGGCGTTTGATGATTTCTATTTTGAAAAAATGGAGATGGATGCTAAAACTTTTCTTATATTCTAAATTATTCCTATATTACATTAAAAATATGAACCCAAGTAAAATTACGCCATCGGCTAGAGCTGTAGAATACACTGACTGCAACTCTTCAGAAGGGTAAGACGCCCCCCAACGAGGCCTCTTGCTGGCCGTGGGTGGTTACCCGTGATGCTTAAGACGAGGTCCTGGTGGTTGAGCAGTACTTGTCCCGGCAACCGATTGTCAAGTAACTTACAACTCACCACTTTGGCCCTTATTGGGCTGGACGGTCAGACAAGCCCGATCTGATCAATTGACTGGTCATGAGAGCCCTAGCACCTATATGGTTTTAATCTGCACAAGCAGCAAACTACCAACCCTTACCTTTTTAGGTGATAGAAGGCGGTGGCAGAGAGCCAATTGCGTTGAGAGAATAGGAATTTGACCGCGGTTAAATTACCGGGTAATAACCAACGTTTACTGAAAACCTGAAATTGATAAAGGCTCAAAAACCAACTCCCAGCTCGACTGGCCATGTATCCCCCATCTCAACCAAGGCGAATGGGTATCCCCCACTGACACTGACCGCGTAGTTGCCAGCCTAAATTTAGAAGATATAATAAATGACTAAAATACTCGAAACCATTTAACTGTGTGCTAACAAATAAGCTTAATCACTTTTTAAATGTTACTTGCAAACCATCCACTTACAATGTAAAAAATGAAATTACCGACAAACTAAACTCTTACATACGATATATACCTATTTAAATGTATGCAAACAAATGACTGATGTTAAATTGTTACTGTTACATAGAAATACTTGAAACCATTTAACTGTGCGCAGACAGATACGTAGAAGTAAATAGAACGATTCGTATTAAATAGAAATACCTGAAACCATTTACCTGTGGGGAAATATAAGTTCAGGCTTCTTTAAAAATGTCATCAGCAAAATGTTTACAAATGACATTTATTTAATATATATGTATAAATAGGATTTTGCATTAAATGATTTATAATGGTTAATATGACATCAAACCAAACCAAACCTACGAACAATTCACTTACAAATCATATGTATAACCATTTAACTGTGAGCAAACAAATGGCTGTTGGTAAATTAAATTGTTAGTGTTATATAGCAATACTTGAAACCATTTGTAAGCAAACAAATGAGCTCTGGCTTGTTTAGAATGTTATCAACAAAGTATTCGTTTAGAAATCATAGTTTTACTATATGCATGAAGAGGATTTGGGGTTTTAATAGGAAACCATTAAGAGCCATCTCCACTCTAATTGGGAATGGCTCCGTCGGCTGGGGCTGTAGAATACACCAACTGAAAATCTGCAGAGGGGTAAGAGACTCACAACGAATGTCCTGGATAGGATACTAAACAATCTGATGGTGAGGCTTCAGTAATGCTGGAGCTTTGGAGAATGCAGAGTACCTCTTCATTGCCATCGCTCCCAGGTCCACTTTGGCCCGGAATGGCAATACCTGATAGGGTCCTATCTATGGTTCAAATAGAACTAAACTGTGTACTTAAGCTAAATTGAACTGTTAGAAAAAGAAATGTTTGATCATTTAACTGTGTGGAAACAAATGACTGATGTTTAATCGAATTATCCGTGATACATGGCAATACTGGGAATCTTTTAACTTTCTTGACATGTTAAACCGGATTGTTAGAAATAGAACTGTTTGATCGTGTAAACTGAACTGTTTGAATTAGAACTGTTTTTTCATTTAACTGAGTGTAAACAAAAAACTGTAGCAATGCTAAACTGGATATATATATATACATATGCATTCTCATAATCATATTTACGTATATAGATTCTCGTATATATATTTATACATGCATTCTCATACGTGGGAATATATATATATATATATATATATATATATATATCATACGTATGTACAAATATATATATTGCATATATATATATATGTATATTTGTGTGTATATATATATATATATATATATATTTACACACACATATATATATACACGTATCTATCTATATATATATATATATATATATATATATATATATATATATATATCTTACTTGTATATATAGGCATATATATATATACATTTATATAAATCATATGCATATATACATGCATATGCATATATATATGTGCATAATATATATATATATATATATATATATCATGTTTAAGTTAACTCAGTCGACTAACAACTGACTCTTACAATAACACAGAGCTAAGATTTGATTTTTTTTCTTATTATTTACTTTTATTTTCTTCGGTCGTATCCCTCAACAAATGTTGGTTTAATTTTCAAATTCATATCATCTATCTGAAAATATTCCAGTGAGAAGACATTTGAAATTCAGATCCTATGTCAGAACTGTTAAAATAGATGTTCTGAAAGCAGATTGTCTGAAAGTGTAAATTATGTCAAAAAAAAAAAAAAGACTTTAACAGATCTGCCGCCCTGTCGACAGTCTTATAATATGAACACTGTATCTCCAACAGAGGGATTTATACCATCCACCCTCTAAAAGGGGTGTCTTGAGTATGACAATAAAATATTATCGCCTCCAGTCTAGTTGCTTTCAATCTCTGTCGAATCAGTTTATTTTCTGACAGATAAATGTTTATATTTTAAAGATATATCAACCCATGTTGGTTATTCAATGCCAAATCCTGTTTATATATATATATATATATATATATATATATATATATATATATATATATATATATGACTTGTAAACGAATTGTTTGTAGGTAACAATATTTAAACAAGCCAAAGGTCATTTTTTTTGGTACAAAGTTAAAGGGTTTCAAGTATTACTAGCTTATATTTGTAATTCCATTGAACATTATTCATTCATTCATTTGCGCACAGTTAAATTGCTCCAAGTATTGCTATCTTGTACTGATAATTAAATTCAAGTCATTTGTTTGCACACAGTTAAATAATTTCAAGTATAGAAAATGATTAAATAGTTCTATATGACTAAGAGATGGGACCCTAATAGGTACTACCACTCCCAGTCAGAGTGGACCTGGGAGTAATCGCAATGAAAGGGTACTTCACATTTTCCAAAGCTTCAGGACTGGAGCCTCACCATCAGATGATGTTTAATATCATATCAAGGACACCTTTTTGGTGGGAGGGCGAATTATCCCTCTGCAAAGATGCAGTCGTTGTATTCTACAGCACCAGCCAACTGGGCCACAGGACACTCGTTTGGGGGTCTTACCCCTCTGCATAGATTCAGTCGGTGCATTCTACAGTCCCGGCTGACTGGGATGAGTTTGTTTTCAGGCACTTTTCGTATAAGATTCTTTTAAATTATAGAGTAACGAGAACCAGTTGATCTTAGAAGACGAGATGTTATCCTTTCATCTCCTTCAAAAATATGGGTTTGCTTGGTGCATATCAACAATTGTTGCTTATTTAATGCCAAATCCTGTTTTTACGTACATTTTAAATATATCAGATTTGTATACTCATTTTGTAGATACATTTTTAAACGAGCTTTTTACCAGTTGAATGTTTTCAAGTAATTAATTAAATATTTCTATTTACTATTAATCATCTGTTTGCACACAGTTGAACGGTATCAAGTATTGCTATGTAATAGTAACAGTGTCACATATATGATTTGTAAATGAATTATTTGTAGGTAATTATATTTTTAGACGAGAACTAATTTGTTTGCATTTTAGTGTTGATATTGTTTCTACACAGTTAAATGGTTTCAATTATTTTTATCTAACACTAATAATTCTATTCAGTATTAATTATTAGCTTGCAGACAGTGAGGTGGTAACAAGTATTGGCATTTAACACTAATTATTCTATTCAACACTATTCATTCATTTGCTCACAGTTAAATGGTTGCAAGTATTGCTATGTATCACTAGCAATTCAATTAACATCAGTCATATATTTACACACAGTTAAATGATCAACTGTTCTATTTCTAACAATTCAATTGACCATAATTTATTTGTTGGGACTCAGTTTAAATAATCAAGTGGTACCACTCCGGGTCAGAGTGGATTTGGGAAAGATGACAATGAATGGGTACTCCACATTCCCTAAATCTCCAAGGCTAAAGCCTCTGCATCAAATGGTTTAATGTTATATCCAGAACACTCGTTGGATAGGGTCTAACCCCTCTTCAGAGTGTGGAATACCCCTTTATTGCCATTAATCCCTAGTCTACAAAACAGCAATTGCACGGCCACTTACAAACAATCTCACAAAACATCTAATTAGAAGAAGTAAGGACAAACTAATAAGCGTGGTGAGTTCTGATTCTTTTCAAGGATTAGTGTCTAATGCAGAAGCCAACCAGAAAAAAAAGAACAATTACTTTGTGAAAATTTTTGAACGGAACTATTCATAATTTCTAGCTTTGACTGTGAAATGAATGCAATATGCCCGTATCTTATTTATATAAAGTTTTCAGTTTCCGCATAAAAATAGGAAGACACTGAATCAATCTCTCCAGGGAGAAAGCCAGGACGAAGTAAAGGGATATTTTAGGATTTCTAATCGATAGAATCACATACTCAGCTTCCCTAGTGTTGTTTAAAGGAACAATGAGTGATACGTTTTTCATTGGTTTGGTTGAAGGAACTGAAGGTCAAAGTTAAAACCGAACAGCTTTTAGCACGAGTCCCATTCTCTTGTTTAGATTTAGAGTGGAGATCTGGATGGCCAAGTGATTTACAACACAGAAAATAGAAGCGCACAATTGAGATCAAGCTGGACCGGAATTAGTTTGCATTCATTTTTCACTGATGCCTTTGAGAAAGCCTTAGAGAAACCTTATATTCTTTCAGCTCTAAATTATAGCAGGATAAACTGGGCACTTTAACCCTGGTATACAACCAGTAAAAAGAGAAAAATTGATTTTAAATCATACTTAATAATACTTACTAAAATGCATGATCACTTTTGCAAGAGCAGATACCGTAAACATTCCAAGGACTTTTAAACTGAATTGTAACATTTCATATCGATTATGCACCTTCGGAACAAACACCGATTTAAGATCTATTTTTAAGTAAACTTCTATTGTAGATATATACTATACTTTGATTAGTTTATTCACCCAGTGAGAAGAGAATTTACTTGAGATTGTCTTCTAGCTTTTGCACCTCGCTCGGCGCTTAATAAGTTTCAATTGTTGTTATCAGATCTTCTTAGTTTTGAGACCGTCATGCCGAAAGTGTAAATTTTGCTTTGCTATAGCCAAAACCAGAACATGTATTGGAAACATTTTATATTCACTCAAATTTTTGTATAATATTTGCAAATATTCTAATATATATAACAAGTCTGGATCTTTATAAATATTCAGCAAAAAAAAAAAAAAAATCATGCATAAATATAAAATCAGTTTTCTTTTTCTTATAAGTTACTTGACAATTTTCTATCAACCCGGTAGCGAAAAGATCTGAGGAAAAATTTAACCATTTGACATTGAAATTTCAGACACAGTCAAAGAACCTCTACGATAACCTGGGACACAACTGTTAAGAGACATTGACCTGAAAGTTTATACGCCTCTAGCAATGAATAACACAAATACTGCAGTGGCATCTCTTTCGATTATTTCTAGAATATTGTAAACATCATTAGATAAAACTTTCTTTCTTCAACTTCTATTGATGTTATCTTACTAGATTATCACTGTTTTATCTTTACTTCACTGGAAGATATTTATATGAGCTTCATAACCCTTGGACTACCAATACGGAAGTTTCCAGTCAAAACACGGTTCCACAGGTCTTTTGAATTCCATTCATGCTTTCTCGATACAAGTTCCACTCAGCTCTGTGGGTGAGACTTAGAATATCCTACAAAAGAGTAAGACGTCTCTCTACACAAGAAAAGATAGGTGAGCTCGATATAACAGTAAACTATATCTATGGGAGGTACCCGTGGTGTAATGGTTATCGTCGCAGGAATTGGACACAGCGACACGAGTTCAAATCCTGGACTGATTGCATTTCACATAGCACTAATACCCTTGGGAAAGTTAGGAATCCAATTATTCTTCCTCCAGCTATGGGTAAATAGTAGGGCAGTCTAGGTTCTTCAGCCTTGGTGAGGCAACTAGCCTAGGAGAAGGAAAACTCTGAATTCAAACCTGTTAAACTCCGCTTAATAAATTGACCTTGTGTCATATCCTGCCCGAGCTCAGGGGTTGGGTAAATATGGTAAACTATATCTAATGGTGTGGCTCCAGTCCTGGATTTCTAAAGAGTGTGGAGTATAACATTTTTGCCATTAGGGGGTTGTTCTAGTGAAATGGTCATCATCGTCGGAAATGGACACGGCAATCCGAACTTCAAATCCTGTTGAGGGCTATTTGCAATTTACATAGCACTAAAATCTTTGGGAAAGGTATGCTTCCAACTATTCTCTCTCGTTAGGGATAAATAGTCGGGTAGCCTGGACTCTTTAACCTTGGTAAAGCAACCGGTCTAGAAGAATGAAAACTCTGCATTCAAACCTGTTGAACTCCGCTTAAGAATTGACCTTGTGTCACATCCTGCTTATGGAGGAGGGGTTGGTAAATTCATAAACCATTATTGATAGTACTTCCTGGACTACTCTGACCCGGGGTGATAATACCCATAAGAATTCCGTCTATAAGTCATATAAATCTGTTTAAAAACATTACATACGAATACTTGACTCCATACAACCGTAAATTATTAATACTTGATATCATATAACTGTAAATAATTTTTATTAAGAATAGTTACTGGAAGCTATAATTGTTTACTAAAGGCTATTATTATTAGTTACTTGAAAGCATATAATTATTAGTATTAGATAGAAATATTTTTACTAATTCACCTGGGTGCCAATTATTTGTATTAAATAGGAATACTTGATATCATATAACTGTGTGCAAATTATTTGTATTAGATAGGAATACTTGATATCATATAACAGTGTGCAAATTATTTGTATTAGATAGGAATACTTGATATCATATAACAGTGTGCAAATTATTTGTATTAGATAGGAATACTTGATATCATATAACAGTGTGCAAATTATTTGTATTTGATAGGAATACTTGATATCATATAACAGTGTGCAAAAAACGACTACAAAAATGTAGATATGAACGTATATTATTCACATTTCCGTAACTTGGAAGCATAAAATGACCCTAGATGGTTTTATATGCTTTTTAAGTCAATCAATCAAACTCCTCACAAAGTACTTCTTCCCAAGAACAAAAGAAATATGATACAACTCCCTGACCATTATGTCTCATGAGAATTTTTTTCAACAGTATATGACCTTGGGTTCAAGATCAATAAACATTTCCTTGATTTTGAGACGCTTGACTTATTACCTGTTTATTCATATTACCACTTCGACTCTTTCCCACTTTCTAATCTACTTGACAATTCCTGTATTACATATCACAAATACATTATTGTCTAATTTAGTTTGAAAATCAGAAAAAAAAATTTCCTCGTGAGAAATTTTTTTGAAATTTTGAAGCTTGTTTACATAGAAGATCCTTTTCCCTTTGATACGAAATGGCAATCAAAAACAAAAAAAATCAATGGACATTTTTTTCTTTTGCAGTTTCAGGTTTAATTTAGTTCTACTCAGATTAGTTTATAATTTGAATCCAATGATATTTAGATCATGACGTCAATGTAACGTCAATGAAATTAATATACACATACTGATCCAATATGTGTATAACGTTTTAAGTATATTAAAATGTGGCATGTTATATATATATACACGCATACACACACACACACACACACACACACACACACACATATATATATATATATATATATATATATATACGGAGAAGAATGGCTCGAGAGACTTGGGTTCAATCCCAGATCGAGTCATACCAAAGACTCAAAAAATGGGACTTGATGCCTCCTTGCTTAATACTCAGCATTATAAGGTATGGATAAAGGGTAAAGTGGAGCAATCCAGGGAAAGGAGTAGCGCCATTCCCTACACCGCGGTGTAGCTATCGAAAAAGGAGCCTTCAGGTCACCCTCGACTACCGTCGCCAACTTTACTTTTTTTACTTTATATATATATATATATATATATATATATCAACTTCTCCGCATAAACAAGATGTGACATTGGGTATTTTTCTAAGCAGAGTTTAACTGGTCTGAATTTAGAGTTTTCCTTCTTCTAGACTGATTGCCATACCAAGGTTAAAGAGCACAGTCTGTCCTACTATTTATCCAGAATTGGAGGGAGAATAGTTGGACGCATACATAAGTAATCTATTTAGCAAATACATGTTGTAAATATGAAAAAAAAACATGATATTCAGATATATCTATTTATATATGAATAATATGTCAATGTTTCGGTTTTTTCTTCTTTTTTGAGAAAATTCAGAGCCATGTTAGTGTGTAATGTCTCATCAAAACTACTTTTTTGGACGAGGCATAACATCAAACATTAACATTGTCTAGAAGATGGTTAAAATAAAACAAAACATTAAACAATGGCATATTGTTCACATAGAAATAAATACATTCTCGGATTGTCTTTTTTTTCACATTGTATATATATATATATAATTATATATATATATATATATATATATATATATGTAGAGAGAGAGAGAGAGAGTGAAATATAGGGGGTGTTGCAAAACCTTAAAATACCTCTTTACAGCTGTCGGTAAAAAGAATGAGAAAGAATATCCAACACAAGAACGTTCTTCGCTTTACTTTTGGTAAATTTTTTAATTCACTTTCATCAACGATTTCAAATTGTTATTTTATGGTTTTACAATGGATTAGTGATTCTGTCTTTGGAGCAATGGATGAAGGGAAAATGACAAGCGAGTCGTTTATAGTTTACAATTTACAGCTTACATTTAGACATTTTTAAATACTAAATACCCATTTTCACACACACACACACAATGTCAGTGGCATTTCCAGCAGGACAATACACAAGTCGACAACTCCATCCTTGTCACAGATTATTTGACCAAGATGGGCATCAAGACAGTTCCTCAGCCTCCTAATAGTCTAGACCTTGCTCCCTGTAACTTTTGATTATTCCCTAAGCTCAGAGGCTGTCGTCATGAGACAATTGAGAAAATGAAAGAGGCTGTGACGAAGCATAATTCACATTGCATTCAGTGATCTCAACATTGACCAGCAGCGCACGAAATTTTACCTTCCCCTCCCCTAAATCCACACAATAAAAAAATTATAAAATATCCCCCCCCCCGGTTCTCCGGGACCACCTGGCATCTGCGTCGGGAGAGTGTCGAAGATCCGAATAGGTTAGTCCCAAAGGCCATCCCCACAGGTTATACCTGCTAAGCAGGACTGAGTTTATCGCTTGACGCCTAAGGTGCCACAACAAAAGGAGAATACCGACGGGATCAAACAGTTTTTGTGACGGCCTCGCATGAATATCGATTCGTGTATAGCTCCCTCCAATCAAATGACCTTTGTCAAATCCTACCGGATGAAAGGTTGGATAAATATCATATTGATACCATGTGCTTGTCCCGCCTTCCGCTGGTTAGGGCTTGCTGACCACAAACTGGTTAAGGTCAGCTTGCGTTTTAGTAATAACTTAGTCTGGCCGGTTACTGGAAGTTCGATACCTCCTTGCTGGATATACGAGATTTTCGCGACCGGCTGGAAAACCAAATTCAGCGAGTACTAGTTGAGCCGTTTAACGGGAATAGATGGTTGGAATCCCTTAAGTATTGGATTATGGGCTTCACCATCAAATATTGCCAACGACTTGCCTTAATTAAAGACAAAGATGGCAAAGTCCTTAGACAATAAGCTCATTCGAGCAGTGGAAGTGGGGGGTCTAAGCTAGGAGCGTAAGGCAAACGAATACTAACAAAGCTTCGTAGTTAGAGCTGGGGTTAAAAAGAGTATCCAACGAAGCTGTGAAGAACAGCGCATTTTCTCGAAGAGTGAACTGCGAAGGTTTCCCATTCGGTTTACCAAGTCCGTCAAATCTCTGGATGGGGATGCGCTCCGGTTGCATCGGGAGATTCTCGAAGCCTCCGAGGTGCATTTCTGTGATATTTTTGCTCATTTGCTGAACCTTACGGTGCAGGAATTTCACAGCAAACTTTCCCCTCTTAAAAGGGTGGATGCAACCTATGACATTTAAACTACGTATTTATGCTAAACTGAATTGTTTGAAACGGAACTGTTTTTGACAAAAACTATACTAATACAAAACTGAATTATTTGAATTAGAACTGTTTGACAAAACTGAATAGCTTTAAATAGAAATGTTTTCGACAATTAAACTGTGTACTTATGCTAAACTGAATTGTTTTAAATAGGACTGTTTATTTGTATAAAAAACGGATTTGGCATTAAATAACCAATAAAGGTTGTTATGCCATAAACCCAATCAACCTAAAAACCATTATTGGTAAATAAGGACCATATCGTATTGATTCACTTTTTCTTCTTATTCCTGGATAAGTTGCTGTGACAATTATGTGATTGGAAAATATTCATTCAAAAATGAGTATGCCTTATATTTCAAAGCGCTGTTTATCCACTTCTTATTTATAATTATTGAATCTAGCTGTGTTTTTAAATAATTTGGGTAGATGTAGTGCTTAGGCAAAACGGTCTGTTATCAAGGGAAAACTATGCCAGATATTCGTTATTTCTATTTGGAGAGTTGTGTTAAGTGAATCACCGTGAACTGTTAAGGCCTCATACTGTTATAGGGGGTGTCCTCGTGGTGTAATGGTTAAAGCGATGGACTGCGGAATCGTAGTAAGCGAGTTCGAACTCCAGTCGCGCTATAACGTTCACTTTTGGGCAAATACCCTTGGGAAAGGTATGAACCCCCTTATCCTCCCAGCTATGGGTTAAATAGTACCACTACTGTTCTTCTAAAAAGGCTTTGGCATTAAATAACCTACAAAGATTGATATGCCATTAACCAAGGAAACCAAACATCTTACTGTTATAGCTGTTAAAGTTTATAATGCTTATCCGACCTGGATTTGAGAAAATTCTTTGAAAAGTTGTGGATCGATTTTACCGAAACTGTTCCGATTTTTCTGATTCTGACTATTCGTTCAATCGTCAAAAGAGTACGTGTAAAAATTTCGGGGCAACACTTTTGTTTGTAGATTTCTCCAAGGCATTTGATTCCATAAAATGAGAAAAGATGGTGCAAATACTTCTAGCATATAGTCTTCCCAAAGCAACTTACTGCTATAATAATGCTCTACAAAATCAAGGGTGCATTGGTTCGCTTTCCCGATGGTGACACTGTCGCTAGAGTCATGCAAGGAGATACTTTATCCCCGCTTCTATTTATAATCTGCTTAGATTACGTACAACGAATTTCAATAAAGCTTACGTAAGAAATTTCTCTGACACTTAAAAGGCAAGAAGCAGATAAAATCCCGCAGAAACCATTATGAATGCAGACTACGTAGATGATTTAGTGCTTGTCACAAATACATCCGCTCAATCCGTATCTCTCCTATATAACTTAGGGGCAAGCAGAAAATTTTCCTTCATAGAGTGTGTCGAAATAGCGATGATATTCTTTAATTTTCAGGTTGGCAACCCGAATTAAAAATCATCAAATCAGTGTTAATTCATCACCAATTATTCCCTTTGTCGAACGTCGATCAGATGTGATGAGAGTTTTCATTTAATTGCTTTTTTCTGACTTCGTGATTTTACAGAGCCGTTTTCATCTTAGGAACACCCAAAATTGCTTATTTCATCCCAAACCTTCCATCCGTGAAAAAAACTGATTTCCATGAGCCTGCATTAACTTGTTAAATATTTGTATCACATCGGTCTGAAGTCTGTCCCAGAGTTTTATCTTCTGCTCCATTTTGTGATACATTTAACCAAATATACTTTTAAGAATCCAAGATTACACAGCTGAACAGGAATTCTGATAATCAAACATAAAACATTGTTTTCACACGTGTTCAGGGTTGCCAACCTGAAAAAAAAAAAATCAGTCTCATTACTTTCTAGGCTAATCTACTCTGTTCATCCTAGCCACCCGATAGGCTGATACATTTAAAATACACGGTAACTCTAATGTATATTTATCTAGCTCGTTGTCTATCAATAGTGATTGCTATTTTGGCAATGGATATAGCTGTTCTTTTAAGAATTCTGACGTCTGAATTAAGTGGGAATCGTATATAAATATGAATATCGTGTATAAATATGAATATTTTTCTTTCAAACTGTCTGCAAAACACTAGGATCAAGCGATAATAACAAGATATCTCATCCAACGACACACCCGACAATGTCCAATCTTTTTCCAGTCTTTCCACTGTTGATGGACGTTATTTTGTTTCCTCTCTGATTAGGTTCCTCCAAAGTTTTCATAGTCGTTCTTTGAGTCTTCTGTTGGTAAAATTATCCTTGCAAGAATGGTTGACACAGCTGACATTGTTTTTATCTGCCACTTGAATAAATAATTTTTCTTCTTGGTAATGTCAGTGATTTAATTTGGTATTTTAAGATAATTCTTTATATCGTCCATTTTTACATGATTTATTTGAGACTTTCTTTAACTTTTGACTTCTTCGATATTGCCTTACTTTCTTTGTAATCCTGCTGAGGAGTAAGACCCCCTCACTTCACAAAAGAGGGGGTGCCCTGAATATGATATTACCCTAGATCTGATGAGGCTCTAATTCTGGAGATTTGGGGTGTATGAAGTACACCTTCATTGCTATCACTCCTAGGTCCACTGACCCGGAGAGGCAGCACTCGATAAGATCCCATCTGCGACTCGAAGAGGTAGTATCTGTTTAATGAAATAGATATTATTCTACAAATGATTCGTAATCGATAGGACTATATCAAAACGCTATTAAGAAACAACTACATAAAAAATATAAATATGAACATAAAATAAATGTGATTCCCTAACCTCTTTGCATAAAATAACTCTAGACAGGTTGACATGCCGTTAAAATTAATCAGTGTCTTTCTTTTCTACATTCATTTTTTTTTTGTCCTCCTACGCCTTATATTCATTTTTTCCTTTTTTTTTTCTTAATGTGCGCATGCGCTTAGAAATGGCGTGACGTCAGAAATTCCACCAAATCTCTCTCTCTAAATAAAATCGACAGATTCTTTTGTTATAAACTGCATAAAAGATCGTGTTGAGAGACAATAAATAATTGTTTCTCTGTGATATTTTAAGTTTGACCATTGATCACGTAAGAATCCCATAATCCATCTCGTCCTTTTTCGTACCCTTTTCTTTGAATGATTAAGACGTGGTCTTCTCTGGTCTTTGAACTTTTAAGACGCACCTTTTAATCACTGTTGGCCATGATGCAGTAAGACCAATATAGTTTGACAGTATCAATTTTACTGACATTTACACCAAGTCAGATTTTTAATGTTCTTCTATTCCTTTTCTTGAATGTTTGTTTGTTTGGTTGAGTTTTATGGCATATGAACCATTGAAGGTTATTTAATACCAAATCCTCTTTAGGCATATATATTAGATATATAGGATTTGGTTTGGTTGGGTTTTATGGTAAATAAACCTGAGCTCATTTTTTCGCACTCATTCAAATGGTTTCAAGTATATCTATCTTAAACGAATAATTCTATTTTTGTACTATCTTTTGTTTGCACACAGTTTAAATGCCAAACAGTTCTATTTGACCCATGAATAGGACGTTTACAACTTCTACTGCACCGGGTCAGAGTGGACACTTGAGTAATGGCAATGAAGTGTTGGAGGTGCCCGTGGTGTAATAGTTATCGTCGTAGGAAATGGACACGGCCACACGAGTTCAAATCCTGGACGAGACTGATTGCATTTCACATAGCACTAATACCCTTGGGAAAGGTATGAATCCAATTATTCTCCCTCCAGCTATGGGTAAATAGCAGGGCAGACTAGGTTCTTCAGCCTTGGTGAGGCAACTAGTCTAGGAGAAGGAAAACTCTGAATTCAAACTTGTTAAACTCCGCTTAAAAATTGACCTTGTGTCATATCCTGCCCGAGCGGAGGGGTTGGTAAATATGATGAAGTGTTACTCCATATTCCCCAAATCTCCAGGAATGGATCTTCGCCATCAGATCGTTTACTGTCATATCCAGGACACTTGTTACGGGGGGGGGTGTCTCACCCCTCTGTAGAGATGCAGTCGGTGTATTCTAGAGCCCCAGCTGATTGAGCTGATGTCTGCAGTCTATGTATTAAATGTTCCTATTCGTGTAAAAGAGGTTATATTTTCTTTCCTTTCGTTTGTTCAGTGTCAGTGTATCATTGGACATACTAAGGATACTCTTGGGACTTAGTGAGTGAAGGTGCTTCTCACTATCCTCCCTAGTTCCAACATCGTTCTAATAATAACAGAGAAAATACTTAGGCATTCTTATCGCAAGCTGTTGGAAAGGGTAAAGACAAGCTGGGTGCTATAAAAAGTTAGTGGGTAGCAGATTCCTGGCCAATTTCATACACAAAACAAATTTTTTCCCGTGGGTTTTAACTTCGTGATTTCAGCAAACTAAATTTATCTCGCTAAAACTAGTTCAAATTTTCCCGTCTACTTTTAAATGTCTATGTTTTGGTCCTAATTATAAAACTTTATATATAATCATTGGTTATGTAGATTGAATTTAATACAAAATTTATGTAGACATACAATTAGCTTCATTAAAGGATTTTACTGTTATTTAAAATTCTTTAACTTTATCGACAAAATCACGGAAACAGAACCAGATTATTAGAAATACAATAAGTGTACAATATACTCATACTCCGAAGAATTTTTAAAAGTCCACGTTTAGGTAAGGTTATTTGATTTAATGGCATATCAAACGTTGATGGTTATCTAATGACAAATCCTGTGTATACATATACGTTTTATGTGATAGTTTGTCCGTAACATTGTTTTTTTAAACGACCCACAGCTAATTTGTTTGCACACAACCAAATGGTCTTAAGAGTTACTGTTGTTTGCACATAGTTAATTGGTTTCAAGTATGATTATCTAACACAAATAATTTTACTTGGACTCAGTTAAATTGTTTCAAGTATTGCTATCTAATCTGAACAATTAAACATTAATCATTTTTGCATCCACTTAAATGGTTTCAAGTGTAAAAAATGATTAAATATTTCTATTTGACGAGTAGATGATATCCTAACAGTCACAACCACTCCGGGTCAGAGTATATCTGGGAGTAATGGTAATGAAAGTATACTCCATATTCCCCAAAGCTTCATCAAATGGTATAGTACCATGTTGAGGACACTCGATGAGGGAGATCTTATCCCCTATAGTGAGGCAGTTAGCTAATTCTACAGCCTCAGCCGACAGGGCTGCCCAAAAAATCCACTCTTGATTTATGCTTTGGTGCATGAAAATGGATGATGTTCATAAGGCAGTGAATTTAGAAGAATCGCCATAACAGCAAAGAAGCTTAAAAGTGTTATTTAACCACCAAATTTAAAACCTTCAAATGTAAATTTGTTTTGAAATTTAGTCTGTATGATGGGCATTGACAGGGATGCAGAAAGGGGTCAGTTAGGTCAGAAATTAATGGAAGCATTATTAATGATACAAGGTAATTATATGTATGAAAGTGGGGATCATTAATTTTCATCTTGATACTAAGTTTTCTTCATTAAAGTGCTGATATATTAATATGCCTCTATAAATGTATATGCATTTCCAATGATTTTATTACAAAAAAGGAATTATTAAAAGTCATGAATTAAGACAAGTATTAATGATAGAAGTCTTCTTTTTAAAAAAAATCCATCTGGGTATTTACCAAGCTTATCTTCTAACAACAGAAGACTGAAGTGAGTGCCATTTAGTTTAATATATTACAAATATATGTTTGCATTATTTAGCCTCGTACCGCGCAAAGTCTTGACGATTTATCTTGATACAAAACTAAGGAAGGAACTCAAATAAATGGACCATAAAACAAGAAAATTAATGACCATGCACAAGGCCTTTCACCCAAAAGATGTCATAGACAGATTCTATGTGTCAAGATAAAAGGAAGAAAGAGGATTCGCCAACATTGAGAATTGCGCAGATGAAACAATTCAAGGACTCGAAGAATACACAAAAACGAGCAAAGAAAGATTAATTGCTGCTTCCAGAAACGGTTATGATAGCATAAGGACGAACAGTAAAACAAACAAACAAACAAACAAAAAGAAAATAGAAAACAAAGATGAGATGAAAAGCGACCAATAAAGAAAACAGAAGATAAACTTTGGAAATTGTACACGAAATAACCTGGACATGTATAAGAAACTGTGAGAGAGAAACTAAATCTCTCTTAATCTCAGCACAAAGTCATGTAATAAAGACAAATTATATAAAAGCGAAAATTGATAATACACAGACAAAATCATCATCATCATCATCATGTCATGCCGCTAGCACGGATATCCCTGACCCTTTCTCGCCATTTCTCCCTATCGTTCATCGCCTCTGGTAGGTCTTCAGGGTTACATCCCGTATCCTCACATAGCTGCTATATGTATGTTCTAGCGGGTCGTCCTGATTTTGCTCGGCCATATGGTGTGGGGTCCATAGGAGTACATCACTTATGAGCTCGTCTCTGCTTCTCCAGCAGTGTCCTGCATGTCTGGTTCGTCTAACTTGGATAGTTTTTGTGATGGGAGGCAGGTGGCCTTATAATTGGTGCTTTGTGGGGTGTTGCCGCCAGGACTTATTCAATATTGCTCTCAACATTCTTGTGTAATTGCCGTCTAGCTTCTTCTCTAGCCGTTTTGTTAGCGTCCAAGTGGTGCATGCATACAGCCGTCTCGACACGACTTTATCGGTCAGGTTTGATTTCCATATGATCGATAGCTTATCGATAGCTGTCCATGCCTTCGTTAGCTGCGTGTCGATGTCTTTTTCGGTTGATGAGACACTGCTTTCTAGGTAGGTGAACTTAAGAACATATTATAACTGGCCCATTGGCTTAGTGGTAGAGTGTTCGCCAATGGCCTGGGAAACCGGGGTTCACTCTCAGGTCGAGTCATACCAAAGACTCAAAAAGTGGTACTAGATACCTCCTTACTTAACATTCAGCATTATAAGGTACGTATTAAGGATAAAGTGGAGCAATCAAGGGAAAGAAGTAGCGCCCTCTCCTATAACGCGGTGTAGTAGCTATTGAAAAAGGAGTTTTCGGGTAGTCCTCGACTACGGTCGCCAACTTTACTTTTACTTTATATGGAGACAGACATTAAACAAACATATAAGCGAAAGCAGGAAACTGGCTTAAGAGAAGTACAAGATTTGTCACGACTGGGTGGGAAAGGGAAACCCACTGGGAATTCTAGAAGGAATTAAAATTTGACTCAATCCAAGAAAATGAGATTCATAAGATTCTATGTAACCATAACGTAAGACTTAGTGTTAAAAAGAAAAGAATTTGTCTTTAAATGGATATTTTGTTTAAGCGGACCACAGTGAAAATAAAAGAAAGCAGAAAGATAGAGAAATACTAGGATCTTGCCTGAGAGCGGAAAAGGCTGTAGAACATAATAGTGAGCATGTAGTTGGCAAGCTAGGAAAAGTCCCTAAGAGATTGGACAAAAGGTCGTAAAAATTGGAAAACAGAGGAAGAATCGAGACTATACAGGTCATAGCATTGTTAAGATCAGCTAGAATACTGAGTAGAGTCCTGGAGACCTGAGTAGACTTGCTGTCACTTAAGCTCCAGTGAAAGATCACCATCTAACTCTGACCCAGTCAGCTCAGGGTGTAGAATACACAGACTGCATCTCTACAGAGGTAAGACCCCCCCGCCAACGAATGTTCTGGATATACACTAAACTGTATCACATAGCAAGGGTTCAGGCTTGGAATTTTGTGAAATGTGAAGTACCTCTTTATTGCCATTGCTTCCAGATCCACTCTGACTCGGAGTGATAGCACTTTTTAGGGTCCTATCTATGGGTCAGAGAGAACTGTTTTACATTTTAACTGTGTACTAACAAAAGACTTATGTTAAATTGTTAGAAATAGAACTCTTCGACCATTTAATTATGTGTAACCAAATGACAGTCTAATTGTATTGTTAGTGGTACATAGCAATATTTGGAACCACTTAACTATGTGCAAAGGAATAAGTAATATGGAATAGAATTAAAAGAGTTAAATAGTAATACTTAAAACTCTTTAACTGCGTGCTTAAATTGAATTATTGGTATTACATAGGAATACTTGAAACAATTTGACTGTGTGCAAAAAGAACTGAGCTCAAGCTTATTTTAAAATGTTATCAACAAAATGTGCTCACAAATCATTTATATTTGATATATATGTATAAACAGAATTTGGCATTAAATAACTTACAATGGTTGATATGCCATAAAACTCAAACAACCATCTAAGCCTGTTAGGAAAAGTTCGTAAGGAGTGAATAATGACTAAGCAAAAGGTAGAGATGACGTTGACAGATTATATGTGTCAAGAAAAGAAGGAGGAAGAGGATTTACCACCACTGAAGACAGCGTTGACGCATCAATACAAAGACTTGAAGACTACATACAAAAGTATGGAGGGAGACTGATTACAGCCACCAGAAACAATACGAGGACTAACGGAACGACAATAACCAGAAAATAAAAATGGGAAGATAAACAACTGTATGGACGTTTTAAGTGACTAATAACCAACATCTCTCACGAGAAAACATGGACGTAGCTAAGAAAGAGAAACCTTAAGAGAGAAACGGAATCTTTCCTGATAGCCGCACAAAACAACGTTATAAGAATCAATCATATCAAAGCAAGAATAGATAAGACGCAACAAAACAGCAGATGTGGGTTATGTGGTGATCGAGACGAAACCATCAATCACATTATAATCGAATGCAGCAAATTAGCTCAAAAAGAGTATAAGACTAGACACGACTGGGTAGGTAAAATGATCCACTGGGAATTGTGCAAGAAATTGGAATTTAATCATACGAACAAATGATATATGCACAACCCAACATCAGTCCTGGAGAATGACTCACACTTCTCCTCTGGGATTTTGACATACAAACGGATCACTTAATCTCGGCCAGACGACCAGACCTTATTATAATCAACATAAAAAAGAGAACTTGCAAAATTGTGGACTTTGCTGTCCCGGCGGACCACAGAATAAAATTGAAAGAAAGGGAAAAGAAGGATAAGTACCTCGTCCTTACGAGAGAATTGAAAAAAACTATGGAACATGAAGGTGACAATTATACCAATTGTGATTGGTGCCTTTGGAACGGTAACTAAAGGATTATTAAAGGGCCTGGAAGATTTGGAAGTTGGTGACCGAGTGGAGACCATCCAAACAACAGCATTATTGAAAACGGCCAGAATACTGAGAGGAGTCCTGGTGACTTGAGGAGACTTGCTGTCACGCAATCTCCAGTGAAATACCATCAGATGTCGCTGATGTGAAAAACTCTAATGAGTAAATAATAATAATAATAATAGATACAAGGAAAGAGACTTTCTGATAACATTAAAAATTTCTCAATTTGATAAATGTCAGTTACAAAAAGGTCTCTTTAAACCTTTTAATATCACATTTTCTTCACATGATGTCAATACACGTTCGCATATGATAGAAAAACAGTAGCAGTATCTTTATAAGAGTTATAAAAACCTCCAATTGTGTTTGAAAATGTTAGTTTGATGAATAGGAAAACGTTCGAAGTAGTGTATAAATATCAGCTCTCACATTTTTTTCAACGGTTGCTTCAAATCTGTATTTTCGTCTTGATAGTCACAAACGTTTCGATGGGTGCATATTCCGCTCTTCTTCAGGCCTCTGGTATATATGACAACAATTAACGTTAATAAAGTTATCTTCAGAGGTTATATTATTATTTTCTTCTGCTTTTTGTCAAATCTGATATTCTTTCTAGAGATACAAAACTTCCTAGTCGGGTATCTCCAGTGGTGTAAGGGTTAAGAATGGGGCAAGTATGTTTATACCCAATCTTTCCAATACGGGTAGGATGTGACATAAGGTCAATTTTTAAGCAGAGTAAAGCTAGTTTGAATTAAGAGTTTTCTTTCTCCTTGGCTAGTTGCTTTACCAAGGCTAAAGAACCCAGTCTACACTATTATTTATCCATTGCTGGAAGAGAATAGTTGGATTCATGCCTTTCTTAGGCTATGAGCGCCAAGTGAAACACAAAATCTTCGTCTAGAATTTGAACTCTGGTCTCCGATTCCATTTTCTACGATGATAACTGTTACGCTAAGCGCGCCTCCCATTAGGCCATTGTTCGTAAGTTCGATTCTCACTGGGTGAGCTGTACTTCTTGCCTGGTACAAAACTTAATAAAAGTTTAAAGAATGATTACTCAACTCCGTAATTATCTTTTTTCTGTTTGTAGTACCTCTCAGCTTTCTCCCTCTCTCTCTCACACACACTCTCGTTCTCTCTCTCTCTCTCTCTCTCTCTCTCTCTCTCTTTCTCTCTCTCACACACACACACACTTTCTGTCTGTCTGTCTCGTATGCGCACGCTTTCTCTGTCTGCTTGTCTAGCCTCCTCTACGTCCCTCGCCTTCCTTCTCTGTCTATCTCTCACTCCTTTCCTATCTTTCTCTCTCTCTCTCTCTCTCTCTCTCTCTCTCTCTTGCTGTCTCTTTCTTGGTCTCTTTCACTGTCTACCTGCTTCTCTCTCTCTCTCTCTCTCTCTCTCTCTCTCTCTCTCTCTTGCTTCGTCAGTCTATCTGCCTCTCTTTCTATCAGTCTCTCGCTTTCTCCCTGTATCTGCAGTCTCTCTCTCTCTCTCTCTCTCTCTCTCTCTCTCTCTCTCTCTCTCTCTCTCTCTCACTTGCTCGTTCGCTCGTTCGATCGATCGCATGATTCAGAGTTTGAATTCACAAGTTTCACGAAACGCTAACAATGTTGTTATTTATTCGACCATATTACGTGGTTTTCCGAATACGACAGACATCTGAGTGAAGCCTGTAGACACAGTAAACACGATACACAATTTCCATGTACTTACCTCGCATATCACTTGTAATTCTTCAGAATATATTACCGAATGATTGTGAAAAACTACTATTACACTTAGTCGTAATATGGGATTTTAATTTCTATATTATAATGTCTATATATTTATATATTGATAATACCAGACTTCTGGGTGGGTATCTCCGTGGTGCAGTGGCTAACGTGCAGGACTGTGATTTCGTAGTAAGCGAGTTCAAACTCCAGCCATGCTATTATTTTCATTTTCGGAGTAATACCCTTAGAAAAGGCATGAACTTCCTTATCCTATCACCTAGAGTGTTTGCCAATGGTCCGGTTGACCGGGGTTCAATCCTAAATCGAGTCATACCAAAGACTTAAAACATAGTACTTGATACCTCATTGCTTAACACTCAGCATTATAAGGTACGTATCAAAGGTAAAGTGGAGCAATCCAGGGAAAGGAGTGACGCCCTCCCCTACACCTTAGTGTAGCAGCTACTGAAAAAGGAGCCTTTAGGGTCACCCTCGATTACAGTCGCCAACTTTATTTACTTACTGTCCTTCTACAAGGATGGCTATGGAATTAAATCACCCGTAAAGGTTGATATGTCATTAAACAAAGAAACCGAAACAAAATTAAACTGAATATAATATTTAATAAGATCTATTTGGTTTTTCTTTTCCTTTCTTTTTTTTTTTTCACTGACATATCAACCTTTGTACGTCATTTAATGCCGACGCCATCCTTGTAGAAGACCAGCAGTGTTACTATTTAACCCATAACTAATATGATAAAAACGTTTCTCATCTTTTCGAAGGGTATTAGTCCGAAGGTGAATGTACAAGCCCGACTAGAGCTCGATCTCGCTTACTACAATGTTGAAATCGTGTATATTAGCCTCTCTGCTACGGGATTTTCCCCGACTTATAATGTGAATAGAAATTTATATGGAAATGTTTTTGTACTTTTATGTTATGTTAGAAGTTGTGACCTATTAAACAGTAACACAGAGAAGTTCCAAATCGGTAGATCTAAATAGTAAATCCAATATTGATTAGATGTCTTTTGCCATGTAGGAAACTTCACATGTTTTTCATGTATCAGGTAATTTATAGTAATTGGAAGATTCATTTACCTAGAATAAAATGTTGATGTTTATCTATTTCAGACAAGTTGTTTATGGTTTATACCAAAAAAAAAATCTTTTTGTTTAACTAAAAATAACCAAGGAAATTAAATTAATCAAATGAGACAGGGGATAAAGAAATCAAAGTCTGCAAAATTCCAAAGTGGTAAATCCAAATAGAAAATCAAATATTGGTAAGATAGTCTTTCCTTGGTTCACTTGAGTCGGTCTTTTTATTTTAATAAGATTCATTTTTCCCAGAATGCAACGTCGATGGTTATTCATTGTAGTCAGGACGCTGTTTTTGACTTCTATCAAGAGAATAATACAACACAGTATAATTTTATTTTTCATTTTTCATTTAAGTAGTGCTTATAGGGTTTCAGTATGGAGAAAAATCTTGACGGCAACTACCCAAGAATGCTGCGAACAATATTGAATAAGTCATGGAGACAGCATCTCATAAAGCAGCAGTTGTACGGCCATCTACCACCCATCACGAAAACTATCAAAATTAGACGAACCAGACATGCGGGACACTGCTGCAGAAGTAGGGACGAACTCATAAGTGATGTACTCCTGTGGACCCCTTTACATGGACGTGCAAAGGCAGGACGACCAGATAGAACATACATACAGCAGCTCTGTGCTGATACCAAATGTAGCCCTGAGGACCAGCCGGAAGCAATGGACGATAGAGAGTGTTGGTGACAGAGGGTTAGGGATATCCGTGCTGATAGCGTGACATGATGAGGATGATGATGATAGGTTACAGTTGTGATATTTTAGCTTGAACATGAACAAATTGTTTCCAAAGAACAGCTTCGTGTAAGTCATCCAACATTTAGTATATATATGTTTCTAATCAATCGCTAAGCACATTGATAAATCTGTAGAGTAAAGAAGAAAAGCAATCATTTATTTTACACAGATATTTAATATCATTTATTGTCAATGCACTTAATCAAGTTATAAACATAATACATAAAATTATAGAAACTAATTATTAAGCATTTATATATTCAGATCAAAATTCACTTAAGAATCTGTCATTTGTTTACGCTCAGTTAAATGATCAAACAGTTCTATTTCAAACAATTCAATTTAGCATAAGCCATTTGTTTGCACTCAATTCAAATTTCAAACAGTTCTATTATCCATAGATAGAACACTACTGCGGGCCAGAGTGGACGTGATAGGGATGCCAATGGAGAGACACTCCGCATTCCCCAAAGCTCCAGCATTACTGGAGCCCCACCATTAGATTGTTAAGTGTCATATCCAGGACACTCGTTAGAGGGTCTTATTGTAGAGATGAAATTTGTGTATTTTACTGCCCCAGCTGACTGGGCTCGTGTGTGTGTGTGTGTGTGTGTGTGTGTGTGTGTGTGTGTGTGCTAATACAGAAGTGGGATAATACAAATATATATATATATATATATATATATATATATATATGCAAAAATTTGTGTGTGTTGATACTGGGTCGGCAGTGTGAAATTCAGTCATGAGTTTTTATTCTTTTTCTATTTCAGAGTTGAAGACTATATATATATATATATATATATATATAATTATGAACATATACCATATTATATATACGATAGCGAACCAATAATTATTTGCAATTTTGCAAGATTTTTCTTCGGGTATTGTTGTTCTAATATTAAATCATAAGTGGGAATAATTATCAGCTCAGTTTCGATTATATATATATATATATATATATATATATATATATATATATATATACGTGTGTGTGTGTGTGTGTGTGTGTGTGTATTTTCTGGCTCTGAAAAGGTAAATATTTCAACTAGGAGAAAAGAAACATATATATACCATACCGTTTTAGTCTAAGAAAATGTAGATGTGTATCCGCTCTAAGAAAAGCATTAACTTACCTGCAAAGAGAGAAAAAGTATTTCAATTAGACAGAATATCAATCAATACAGAAAATAGAATAAAACAAAAGAATTATATAAATATATATAATGTTAATGAAAAAGTTTGCATAAAATAGTTCTCGATGCGTTAATATTGTGGAACAGGCACACAATCTTAGAAAATATTAAAATTATGAACAGAACATATCTGTAACTTGAAATTTCATACGTTGTGCTCAATTACCAGACGGAAATGTGGGTAAAATGGCTAATCAACCGTATTTATGGTGTGGTGTATAGTCACGTGGTAAGATGTAAGTATTCGTGACACTCATGTGAAGAAAAAGTCAAAACAAAAAAAATATTATATATATATATGTATATATATATACCTAAAATAGAAAACTTTTAACAAATAACACGAAAATGGAGGTGCCCGTGGTGTAATAGTTATCGTCGTAGGAAATGGACACTGCGATACGAGTTCAATCCTGGACGAGGCTGATACCATTTCACATAGCACTAATACCCTTGGGAAAGGTATGAATCCAATTATTCTCCTTCCAGCTATGGGTAAATAGTAGGGCAGACTAGGTTCTTCAGCCTTGGTGAGGCAACTAGTCTAGGAGAAGGAAAACTCTGAATTCAAACCTGTTAAACTTCGCTTAAAAATTGACCATGTGTCATATCCTGCCCGAGCGGAGGGGTTGGTAAATATGAATAACACAAAAATCCTTTATAGCACAAATAGTAAAAAAAAATTTCCAAATACTAAAAAAACATTTTTTATAAAAAGCCAAAACAAAAAAAAAAAAAAAAAAAAAAAAACAGAGCCCTCCACTGGGCGAAATTTCTTTTAAATTAGAAGCTACAATACTTCATTGCATCTGATACAGATTCATTGTCCCACAGTCTTGGCGATTCTAATTCATGTATTCCTTATCTAGGAGTTTTACACATTCACTCTCGCACCAGTGGACTACGTATTCAACAGCACGCAATGAACGCACTCATTTAAAATATTCATTGATCACTTAAATCATCTCATAATCAATGACGTGGTCACGCCGACATCCTCGACAATGACCAACGAAGGTCGAAATTACATGGACTCGGGTTACAACATCAGGTATTTCGGACAATCATAAAATCGCCTTCATCCTCATTTGTGACTTCTCCCACGAAACAAAAAGGCTAATAAAAAAATTCAACTCCAAAACCTTGTCAGTCATCTTTAATAAAATATGTCTACAAGAAAATATACTACATAAATACACACACACACGCACACACACACACACACACACACACACTTATATATATATATATATATATATATATATATATATATATATATATATAAACCTTTAAAAATTACTCATATTTTTTGGTAATAATATTTATTTCAGCAGAACATATATTTTAAAATGTTAGATCCGCATCTTCATACAAAGAAATGAGAAATTTCAAATGAAGATTAAGAAAAACCCACAATATTCCGGCCACCCTATATCCCTAACCCAAATTTCATAATGATAATTATTATAATCATATATATATATATATATATATATATATATATATATATATATATATATATATAATTATTATTATTTTTGCACTATGTAACACAATTTTTTAACATATGGTTTCTTATTTATTTATATTATAAAAGTATTGCGAATGTCTATTATTTTCTTCAGACTTTTGTGCTCTGAATGATAAAGTTAAGAGATTAACCTATTTTCTATGTAAAAAATGGGTACATTGTACACTTAGATAAGTTTTTAATAAAAACAACATGAGAATAAAAATTATATTAATTTATATTTTTGAAAAAATTGAAGGTGATCATTAATGGAGTCGACTATTCGAGTTCAAATCCAGAATGAATCTGCATTTTAAATAGAACAAATATCCAAGGAAAAAGATATGAATCCAACTAGTTAGGCAGACTGGACTATTTAACTTTGATATGGCAACGAGACTCGGAAAATGAAAACTCTAAATTCAAAAATTCCCAAACTGCTACTCAACACTGTAACTACCTGTGAGGCCATGGAAAATGGGTACATTTGAATATTTCATTATCTAGGTGACAAAACTAAGTCACAAGAGAAAAATAAAGATTTTTTCATTTACTTCAGGCTTAATCATATAAAAGGATGCTTTCTATCAAAAAAAAAGAAAAAAAAATTAATCTTATTTAACATCGTGTTATCAGGGTAAACATTTTGGGGAAAGGAAAGATGGAACAAATCCTACTAACGTACGGCATACCTAAAGAAACCGTCGCGGCAATAACGATCCTCTATAGAAACACTAAAGTAAAAGTACGATCACCCGATGGAGACACAGAATACTTTGACATTGTAGCAGGAGTACTACAAGGGGACACGCTGGCCCCGTACATCTTTATCATTTGTCTAGACTACGTACTTAGAACATCGATTGACAAAATCAAAGAGAATGGCTTCGAACTGACGAAGAAAAGAAGCAGAAGATACCCCGCAACAACAATTACCGACGCCGACTACGCCGATGACATAGCGATACTGGCAAATACACCTGACCAAGCCGAAACACTTCTGCATAGTTTGGAACGAGCAGCAGCAAGCATAGGCCTCCATGTTAATGCACACAAAACGGAATATATGTGCTATAACCAAACGGGGGACATCTCCACTCTAGAAGGAACCCCACTTAAACTAGTAAACAAATTCACGTACCTAGGAAGCAGCGTCGAATCAACCGAAAAGGACATTGAAACGAGGTTAACAAAAGCATGGACAGCTATCAATAGGCTATCGATTATATGGAAATCGGACCTAACCGATAAAATGAAACGCAGTTTCTTCCAGGCAGCGGTCACATCGATACTGCTATATGGCTGCACTACATGGACGCTAACAAAACGGCTGGAGAAGAAACTAGATGGCAATTACGCAAGAATGCTGCGTGCAATCCTGAACAAGTCCTGGCAGCAACACCCCACAAGACACCAACTGTACGGCCACCTGCCCCCTATCACGAAAACTATTCAAGTTAGACGAACCAGACATGCAGGACACTGCTGGAGAAGCAGAGATGAACTCATAAGAGATGTACTCTTATGGATCCCCACACATGGCCGCGCAAAAGCAGGACGACCAGCTCGAACGTACATTCAGCAGCTATGTGAGGATACAGGTTGTTGTCCTGAAGACCTACCTAGGGCGATGAACGATAGGGAGGAGTGGCGTGAGAGGGTCAGGGATATCCGTGCTGCCAGCACGATATGATGATGATGATGAGTTGCTCAAAATAAATAAGCCAATTTTTTAAGTGTTCAGTACTCTTATATACCGAGCTCATTTAGAATTTAAAATACTAGAATGGCCACAATTTTAAATACAGCTCAAGACTCAGAGTTTCACGTACAAAAGATTTATATAATCATTAGATATATAACAGTATTGAGTAAAACTGTGTTCTTTATAATAACTTTTGATAAAACGATTGTACGTGAAACAGTTATTAACATTGAGAGCTTTTTAATATATATATATATATATATATCATCATCATCATTATCACGTCGCGCCAACAGCACGGATATCCCTGACCCTCTCTTGCCACCCCTCCCTATCGTCTATTACTTCCAGCTGGTCTTCAGGGTTACATCCCGTTTCGGTACAAAGCTGCTGTATGTAGGTTCGAGCTGGTCGTCCTGCCTTTGCTCGTCCATGTGAAGGGGTCCACAGGAGCACATCCCTTATGAGCTCGTCCCTACTTGTGCAGCAGTGCTCCGCATGTCTGGTTCGTCTAACTTTGATAGTTTTCGTGATGGGTGGTGGGTGGCCTTACAGCTGCTGCTTTGTGGGGTGCTGCCTCCATGACTTGTTCAATATTGCTCACAGCATTCTTGTGTAGTTCCCGTCAAGATTTTTCTCCATACGTTTAGTTAGCGTCCATGTAGTGCATCCATATAGCAGTATCTACATGACCGCTACTTGGAAGAAACTGCGTTTTATTTTATCGATCAGGTCTGCACGGTTGATGAGACACTGCTTCCGAGGTAAGTAAACTTGTCAACTAGTTTCAGTGAGCTATCGTTTAGTGTAGAGATGCCGCCGCTTTGATTAAAGCACATATATTCCATCTTGTGTGCATTAAAATAGAGGCCTGTGCCTGCAGCTGCTCGTTCCAGACTATGTAGCCGAGTTCCAGCTTGGGCGGGTGTATTTGCCAGAATTGCTACATCATCGCCGTAGTCGGCGCCTGTAATTGTTTGTGCGGAGTACCTTCTACTTCTTTCTTTTGTTAGCTTGAAACCGTTTTCTTTCTTTTATCAATAGATGTTCTAAGCCCGTAGTCTAGACAGACGATAGAGGTATGGGGCTAATGTGTCTCCTTGCAGTACACCTGCTACAACGTTGAAGTATTCTGTGTCTCCATCCGGAGAACGGACTTTTACTTTGGTGTTTCTATATAGCATCATTATGTCTGCGACGGTTTCTTTTGGTAGGCCGTAGGTGAGTAGAATTTGCTCCATCTTTCCTCTGTGAATGGAGTCGGAGGTCTTGGTAAAGTCGACAAATAATATTGTTGCCTCTAGGTTTTTGCACATACACCTTCAAGAATTTGACGGATAGTCAAAATTTGTGACGTCGTGGATCTATTCATCTGGAAGCCATTTTGGTTCTTCCTAAGTGTCTTCTTAATTTTGGGTTCTATGCGGTTGCGTAGCAGAGCATTGTATATCTTGGCCGCTATGGATGTAAGGGTTATACCTCGTTAGTTCTTGGCTAATCCGGGGTCGCCCTTTTTAAGGAAGGGGGGATGCATCCCTCCATCCATCCGTCTATCGGGTTTTAATTATATACGGCATTACAGTGTCGGAGCAGTATGTCGTCGAATTGCCTGATCTTCCATAATTCTGGTGGTATTTCATCGAGCCCTGCAGCTTTTCTACTTTTAATTTTTCTCAGTTCTGAGTAGAGTTCTTCTTGGGTAAATGGTCCTACTTTGACGTCTAATTGCTTATAATTCTCCTGACCGGTTCATGTGTAACTTTCAGAGGGTTTCCGAGTAAATTCTCGAAATGCTGTTTGCACAGGTGTGTTCGTTTTTGTTGGCTAGTAGCTATCAGTTAAGTTTTCGCGGTGCTCTTCCTTCTGCTCACTTGTTTGACATTTGCCATGCTATCCTAGATTGTCTATCTTCAACCGAGTCTCTAATCTTATCAATCTTATTTTGTATGCATTCTGTTTGATCTTTTAGGAATGTATTAGCTAATTCATTTTGTGGCTTTTTAAGTGTCAAGGCATTGGTATTAATTGGGTTCTTCCTATTGCATTTGGAGGCAGTTTTCACGTCTGAACGCTTTTCCCTAAGCGCTAATGTCTCCCATGGGACTCTAGGTTTAGTTCTTTGTTTAGTTGGTATGCATTCCGCTGCAGCTTCTAAGTGGGCGTTGACGAAATTGTCATATTCGTCATTCGGAGTATGTGCTTCTGTCTTCTCCTGTAGTGCATCAAATTCGTTTCTTTGTACTAACGCATACTTATCTCTAATATACCTGTTAATAAGCAAGGCCTAGTCATAGTGTACGGTGGTCGTTGTTCGGGTCGCATTCTTTCATAGGCTCAGTCGTATTTTTGCTGTGACAATTCCGTGATCGAATGAGGAGTAAGCCGCGCCATTTGATGCGCTATTATTCCATTTCTTATTTATAAAGATGTAATTTATCTGTGCTTTAGTATTGTTTGCATATGTGTAGGTCCATAGTTTTCCCTCCTTTTTCTGGAAGTTTGTATTGAGGCATGTTAATCTATTTTCTAGCGTGAAATCTGTTAGATGTTGTCCATTTCTGTTTGACAAGTTGTATAGGATGAATTTATGGTTTACGTCTTTCCCAATGTGGGCATTCATGTCTCTGACAATGACGAGAAGGTTGTGTTTCGGGATGCTACGAATAAGGGAGGGTAGCTCATCATAGAAGGCGATGAGTTCAGTATCTTTACTAACATAATAGGGCTGCAGCAGGAGATGGTTGTTGCGCT
>OY757909.1:7075709-7108209 GCA_963585895.1 Sepioteuthis lessoniana
TGGTCGAAAAGCAGTCTGAAGCATTCCATAGGTTTCTGTGGCATTTTTTTCCAAGTTTAAAACTGAATTTAATTGCATATCGTTCGTCTAAAGTGTCAGATTGCATTTTTGAAATTCACCAGCTGTGACAATCAGGCTTTAGTAGGGTGTATTCCAATTGCTGCTGTAGCTGTTCTTTTAATACTGAAATCATAATTGGTCAGTCATCTCATTAGATGTATAGCAATAACATAATGAAATTTCAAGAGTCAACGACAATTTTAAATGCCCATACGAAAAAAAGTCTGGAAACTTATCGTATGCACCGCGTATATTCTTTTTTAGATCGTCATCAGAGTGCGTGAGTTATTAAATGAAACGAAAAATATGCGACTGTTTTAAAACCTTTAACGTTAGCAAATAACTCTACAAATAAAATCATCCTCTTAAGACTTTATTAACTCTGTACATTTTCATTTTGTCGAATTAATTTTCAGTTTTTCACATATATATATATATATATATATATATATATATATATATATATATATATATATATAATATCCAGTCATATTTGCTGGGATATAACAAAATTCACATTCAGGGTGTATATAGTGTAATCGGATGGAAACTTAAACTTGGTTAAGTCGTCATTATAAATTTATTTCGGCGGAGAATATTACTATACTGTCCGTCTCGTCAGATGACTTTTTATCATGTTGTGCCGCTTGCACGGATTTCTCTGACTCTACCTTGTTACTAATCTCTATTGTCCATCGCATTCAGCAGGTCCCCTTGACCACATCCTTTCCAGAGCTGGTATAGATAAGTTCTAGCCGTTCGTCTAACACCTGCTCATCCGTGTGAAGGGGTCCACAGGAGAACGTTGCTTATGAGTTTACCATTACTTTCCACATGTCTTGTTCGTCTGAATGGTTTTTGTGATGGGAGGTTGGTAGCCGTACAGCTGTTTTTTTGTGGGATGTTGCTTCCAGGATTTGTTCAGTATAGCTCGCAACATTCTTGTGCAATTAACGTCAACCTTCTTCTCCATATGCTTTGTCAGCATCCATGCGGTGCATTCATATAGTAGTACGGACACGACCATATATATATATTGGAAATTCCGCAGTAATGGTGAAATGTCGTGAAATGTTGTAATGAAGTAGAAGTTTTGTGTTATGTCAAATTTTTGGAATAAAGATCTAATAATCATTGAACAGAGAATAGATTATTGGTCAATTTCAAGGGATGTGAATACATTTACATAAGAGAAATATTATGGCAAAGAAAGTCTTGAATTTCCATTACCTCTGTTAATCAATAAAGCTTAAAAGTAAGATATATTTAAATATATGAATATATCAAAACATTTGTTTCATTTCTTGTAACTTTTCATTTTTGACAAAGAGACAACTGTCAACTTTGATCAATTTTACTTTTCATTTTAAATTCAGAAAGTGTTTGTTTACTCAACATCTTCGCAGGTGGAGGGAATCACAGTGGCGTACTGGTTAACGGGTTGGACAACATCATCGTAGGAAGTGAGTTCGAACAACAGTCGGGCTATTACATTTGAGAAAGGTATGATTTCTCTTATCGCCGGTTTTCTTTCCAACGACGATAACCGTTACGCTAGACAAACCTCCTGAAAGGGAGTAGTAGAGTAAGCAAGATGTATCACCTCGGAGACTGAACGTAACAAATACGGCTTCCGTGTGACATGCAGCTGATAGAAGCGATTCGTACAGAGAACAGCAAATGATAATAATATTCACAATGAACTCAACACGAACAGGAAAATGCAGGAGTAAGATAAAAACTTTTGATATTTTACAAAAAACAATTTAATTGCAAAATTACGAAAGTATTACCATCATTTTTTTAAAGCAAGGGTAAACTAGAAAGTGTCCTATTTCATTTGATTACAATCTGCAAATGAAATGGAAAATCACATCTGTTTAAACAGTAGATAATCTGTCTTACAATTGATGGTGATTAATTTTCCAGGAACATTTACAATTTTATGATTCTAATCAAATATGCAATTACATCACTAATTCTTAATGGCAATATTTGATAATTCAATTATTTATTATTACTTAAAATAGAAAGAATGAAGTTATCTGCTGGCTTTCCTTTCAGCTCTAATTACCAAAATATCAGACTTTCCATTTACATTCAACATCTTTTAGTCGATCACTTATCATAGTCCAGTCAAGTGATGGCTAAAACATATGAACATAGAGAAAACGACGTAATGTGAAAGAATAGATTTAATAAAAGTGAAATTCGGAAAAATACTTCCATTGATTAATTGAATAAGTGATTGATTTGAACTTTATGTCCACGAGTTTAGAATTATTTTATACCTACAAGTACGGGTATTGCCTATTTTGAATGTTTATATTTATTTATTTGTATTGTTGTTTCTTAAAAGATTTAGACAAAGAGTCATATGATAATACGTATTCCCACCTAATAAAAATGATTTATCCACAGTTGTATGGTTTCAAGTATTCTTACCCAAATACAAATAATTTGCACACAATTGTATGGTTTCAAGTATTACTATCTAATACTAATAATTATATGGTTTCAAGTAATTATTTCAATTTAATAATACAGGGTGGAACGATAAGATTGTCGCCCTAGAAAAGACGAAATGATTCCATTTCCGTTCAATGAAAACCGGTTTTCTTTTTTTGTTGCAGACCATTTACTAGTTGGCCAGTTGTGTACAAATCCCAAGAGCGATAGGAGCCTTCTATCGTGTCTTAGAGTGACACAATGTTCAACGAGCGAGATCGGAGATGCGCCGCTGTACAACTCCTGCTCTCTACCGATCCAAGTTATGACAACAGGACCATTGCCTGCACCCTCAAAATGCAAATCTGGATTGCCACAAATAACAGGGACGTGCCCAGGGTGATGAAAACAAAGTTTCCGGCTACGGTTATGGTCTTTGGCGGGGTTTAAAGTGAGGGCCACATCATGTCACCTCAAATCTTCGAAGTCGGCTTGAAAGTCAACACCAAAGTGTACCTGGATGTGCTGAAGAGTGTGGTGATCCCCTGGTGCAATCAGGTGGCCTGTGGCAGACCCTGCGTGTGGCAGCAAGACTCGGCGCCGGCCCACAAATCCAAAGAGACCCAGGCTTGGCTTCAGAAAGAGTGCTACAACTTTGTACCCTTATCTCACTGCCCCCTCCTTCCTCGACCTGAACCCGCTGGACTACTTCGTTTGGTCATACGTCGAGAACATCACCAACATGACCTCCCACAACACTAAAGCCAGCCTGATCGCCGCCATTCGCCAAGTATTCGCCGAGCTCCCGTCGGTGCTTGTGGTAAAGGCATGCTCCCAATTCCAGATCTGTATCGAGGCAGTGATTGAGGCTGAAGGCGGTCACATTGAATAGTCAGCTCTACTGCATAATCAAGTTATCTGAATTAATTTTTTCAATAAAAGTTTTAAAATAAAGCTGTAGAGTTGTTTTTTAGGACGACAATTTTATCGTTCCAGTCTATAGATGTCAGCTCTACTACATAATCAAATTATCTGAATTGATTTTTTCAATAAAAGTTTTAAAATAAAGCTGTAGTGTTGTTTTCTTTTGGACGAGTCTTACCCCTCTACAAAGATGCAGTCGGTGTGTTCTAAAGCCCCCACCCCAAGCCGATTCGGCCACCATTAACAAGGTTATTTATGTCTTTATGATAATACTCGAAAAGTTCTGATGCCAAAAATCTTTAAATGCAATTTCTACTTCTCCTTTGGAGCGGGATGTTTTTGACGTGAAAAAAGTCTTCAGATGCTTGAAAAATGTTAGTCAATGGGTGAGAGATCAGAAGTACTCGTATATGGTGGATGTAGAAAAGTCTCTTATCCCAATTTAGCTTCTGCTGTATTATCATGGCTAAATGTGACTAAGCATTGTCATGAAACAAAATTGGACCAACTCAATTGCATTTTGCTTCACTCAAAATGCATTTCATCCAGTTTCTGGCTGTAGACTTCTGTAGTAATGCTTTCGTTAGATTTCAATTACCTTTCATTGACAACTCCAATTGCAGACCACCAGACAGTCATCATAATCATCTGTTCAGGTAATTTCGGTTTTGGAAAGTATTTCGGTGCTTCGTCCTAATCAAGCCATTGAACCGATCGTTTAAAATTGTCAATGAGTATACCTTTTTCGTTGCAAGTCACTGTGGGTCATTCGAGTTCTGCAGAAACAGCATCAAACATACTTTTAAAAATTTTGCTGAGTTTATGTAGAACCCATTTCTTGAGTTTCTTCATTTTGCCAATTTTCTTGAAATGATCCGAAAAGATTGAAATGCTGACACCCATTTCCTAAGACATTTCACTGACACTAAGATTTTTCCAACGAGACTTTTCAGATGTTGGTCATTAATTACAGATGGACATCCTCTACTCTCTTGAGTTTCAAGGTTCATATCCTCCACTATGTAATTTCAGAAACCAGCATCATACTGTCCAATCACAAATTGATCCATCATCACATGCTTTGTTGATATTGGCAGCTTTTTGAGAGGCATTATGAACAAGCTTAAACTCATGCAAACAAGTAAACATATTACTTCTTTGTTTCAAGTTTATGACTAGGAGCATTTAACCTTCAAAATCAAATTCTGAAAGAAGTCACAGAGGACATTTTAATCATTAAGAATGTGAATTATTTATACAACTACTATTAAAATATTAGAACAAAATTTAAACAGTTTATATTAAAGATAAGACAATATTTTCCAAACAATAGCTTCAAGTAATTATTCTCTATTCTTAATACAAGTTACAGTTATATGGCATCAAGTATTTCCATTAAACATGAATAATTCTTAAACAGATCTATTCAGTCCATAGATAGAACCCTAACAAGTATTACTACTATGGGTCAGAGTGAACCTGGGCATAATGGCAATGAAGGAATCTCCATAACTAGAGCCTTACCATTAGACACTGTTTAGTGTCATACACAGAACCCCTTTTTTGAAGAGTCTTCCCCTTCAGCAAGGTGTCAGTCAGCATATCCTAAGTCCTATTAACATAGTAATGAACAAAATGATTAATAAAAAAGAACAAAGAAATATATATTTGACCCATCGATGGGACCTTAACAGGTACTACCAATTCGCCTCAGGGTGAACCTGGGAGTAATAACAATGTAGAGGTACTCTACTCAGAATCGGAGTCTCACAGCCCGATGCAGTTTAGTGTACTACCCCGGACATCGCCTTTTTTTTGGCGTGATCTGAAGGGGATAAAGTTAGCGCGTTTTAAGCCCCGTCGACAAGGTTGTTATTTGAGTGGTATACGAAGCAGTCAAGAAGATTTTTGGTCGATCATTAAAAGAGATATTGATAAAAATGGAAAATAATATTATATAAAAAAAAACTCTGCGAAGGAATAAAATCTGTTACAAACAGCAGAAAAGTTTTAAAAAAACAATGGATGAAAAAATTGCTAAAACCCATTGAATGTTTTATAAAATCTACATCTATTTAATTTATTCATAAATAAAAATTAATGTTAAAATTTACATAATAAAGAATGATATACCCACCAGAAGTTATTATCAATATCTTTAACTCTTTGACCCCCAGCAACTAGTATTTGTGTTACCTAGAGATGTATGTCACCGTTTCTAAATCATTGTTTCCTCTAATTAAAGATATCTTTCTTATTTTACACTTTGCGAGTTTTTCACACGAGTTTTATTAGCTGATGGTTTTTTGTTTTACTAAAGTCTGAGAGTTGGTAATATTGTAGTTGGTGCCATTGGAACGGTCCCCACCAGTCTGAAAAAGAGATCAGGAGGGGACTGGAGATCAAGCAAAGAATCGAAACCATCCAAATCTCAACACTGTTCAAAGTGGCAAGAATTCTTAAAATACGAAGAGTCCTGGGAATCTTAGAAGACTTATCTCCATAATTACACTCAGACTCCAGTAAAAAAAAATAATACACACGTTAAAACTGGTTTGAAACAATAATAACGCAGAAAAAAAATAGAAAGATATAGAAATGGAAACATTTAAAAGTTCTTCAAATTAATGCAATTATTACTTTCTGCATTTTTTCCTGTATGTTAAATAATTAAACATTAAAACATGAACCTTTTCTGCTTTAATTAGGATAACTCTTCGATAACGCCAGGTTTTATTAAAAAAAAAAAAACAGAATTCGACAACCCACGAACTGATCGTCGTTATAACGTTGATTCATAATGATACTAGCCCCTCTAATTAAAAAGAAGCGAAGGATTCTAATTAGAATTTCAGAATTGACAGTTTACCATGAGAATATTTATACTTTTATTTAGACTGGAGTGAATAATTCTAATTAGCACTTCACAGTGTTTGCAGTTATATATATATATATATATATATATATAAAGAAAAATACATTAGTCTCTTGAAGAGGACCCCGAAGTTTGAAACACGTCTTCAGCATACTTATGTGAAATAAAACCCTAAAGTACCAAATTCAGATTCATTTGCGGAGCTATTCAGTTTAATATATATATATATATATATATATATATATATATATATATATATTTCATTATATATATATATATATATATAATGAAAAAAATATGGAAAGGGGGATATACTAAAAATGTAACACTATATAGGTGGCCCGCCAAGCAGACGATTCCTTTGTCTGTTTTGGCGCGAAACCAGACAAAGGGTTTTTGGACCTGAAATCTCGTCGTATCCGGAAGTGGTAAGGGGACGCGAAAGAGAGTTGGTTGGAGAAAGGAGCTGACAGGAGAGTTGCCGTGGAACCACGGACAGGGGCAGTTGACCCCGGACACCGGAGCGGTGAGACAGTAGCAGAGAAGATAGGGTCCAGTGAAAGAAGATCGAGTCAAGAGATGTCGGCATTCCAGTTGCTTTGTGGAATTTTCGCTAGTAATCCATGCTAGCGTTAGTCCATATATGCTATTGGAAATGTAGTGTTGTATACTCTCCTTCTGCTCTGAGTTAACACCAAGCATTCTGTTCGTGTTTGTTCGTCTGTTTTATTTTCTCCTGTCCCCCCGATCGTATTCTTGTAGTGGCAAGAAATGTGCGTTACCCCCCTCGGACCACTAGTTGATCACCGGCCGTAAAGAAGCGAAAAGGTTCGAGAAAGAGGATGTAACGTATGTGGGGGCGAGGGGGGTATCGTTACAAAAACACAGACAACAGATTCAGCTCAGAATATTTCGTTCTTTATTTATGAATAGAATTTTTGCGACTGATGAATTTTTCTAAAGTTTAGCGGAAACCGAAAATAGATAAAAGTGTATAAATGTAAATATGAAAGGCGGGGGAAGGTGTAAAAGCAAACGACAGAAAAGGAAAATAGATCGAGATTGAGTGGTGGTGGTGGTGGTGGTGGTGGTTTTCTCACTCCTAAATCTATTTCTCCCTCTTTTCTTTTCTGTCTTTTCTCTTTAGACCCCCGACCCCAACGACCCCCCCCGACCCCAACGACCCCCCTTTTTATATTCAATTCTGTACACTTTTATCTATTTCCTCTTTTGCTAAACTTTAGAAAAAAAATTTCTCATGGTTATATAATTAAGGTAATGATTTTTTATATTTGTCATTTTTCGTTAATTATATTTTGTTTAGTTTGGTAAGGCTTTAAACTACTCGGGTCTCTTAGTGCAGGTACATAGTCAGATGGTGCAGTCATACGCCCGCGCGAAAAGGATATATCAATCATGATCTGTAATAAAAACTCTCAGACAGGAAATGGAGCTGAAGTGTCGATGACGTCATGCCTAGAAGAGATGGTCCTAAGAATTTGAGGATTTAAAAAAAGAAAGTAGTTGAGTTTTCTGCTGTTGAGGCTGGCGGTTTTGCTTTTGGATCTCTACCGGCAGTGATCTTAAACATCACAAGATGTGCCGCGTGTCGAGTGGGGGTCAGCATAGTATGGTTAGCATAGGCTTTTATGATTTGTATCTCTCTCCTGGTGTCGCCAAGGATCGAAGCCAGAAATTAATAAACCCGTTCGTATCTGAAACGACAGAATCTTTCTGTATTTGTATTGTTATTATTAATATCATTAGGCCTATACAACATAATATATAATTTGGTGCGCGGTGACTTGCTACATCTTTTGCAAAAAGAAAAAAATACATAGATTGATGTTGAACTTGGGTTGTCCACTCGACGATTCAGGATACTTTAAATGATTAGAAGCGGCTAAGAATAATGGAAATCCATTTTAGGCGACTGTTGTTTCAGGTGGGAGAGAGAGAACGTAAGATGAACAATAAAGACCTCAACTCCAAAAAGCGAAAAAAAAAAATAGAAAAAAGAAAATGAAGGACGATGCGAATTCATTTTTACTGACTTTAATTTGGGGGGGGGGCTATATATTTTCCAGATTGAAAGTAAATTACTGTGCTGGTGGTTTTGTTGAAAACAGCACACAACATCCTTCTGTAGTTCCCATATAGCTTTTTCTCCAAGCACTTCGTTAAAATCAGTGCAGTCACATAATAGTACTGACACGGCAACAACCTAGAAGAATTCCCGTTTTATTTTATCCGAGAGATTAGATTTCCATATGTTCAATAATCTGTCATGTATGAGAAATGGTCGCCTACTTTGTGAGGCTTGCCATTTAGAGTGGAGATATCATCATTTTGTTTAGAAGTAATGAAATCACTGATCAAAATGTATTAAAACTGCGAATTAAAAGTATAAAAACTCCTGATCAAAAATATTGGAATTACTGATCAAAAAGTTTCCTGAGTTAGTCCAAGCAATCTAGACATCTAGATAGCCTCATTTTTTATATTAGTTGCTGAACAGTGTAAACTCTTCCCTTTTTTTTTTTTAGAGAAATTCGAAGATGATGTTAAGCGAGACTCCACAAAATTATCATTTACTCACAAATTAGAATGAACATTGCTTTTGTCTTTAAGATTATTGCATTAAACGTATTTGTACTAATCAAAAGATCTCTCTATGATGTGCTGTTTTTCAGGCTTATGGTTACGTACTAACATAGTAAATTGACAGACCGTAGTTGAGAGTAACCCAAAAGCTCCCTTTTCCAAAGTTACTACATCGATGTTTAAGGAAGGGCGCTACTCCTTTCCATGGATTGTTCCAGTTTACCCTTGATCCATATCTTATAATCTTAGTGTTCAGCACGGAGGTATCAAGTACCATTTTTGAATCTTTAGTATGACTCGACCTGGGATTGAACCCCGGTCTCCCAGACCATTATGCCGATTGGTTGACAATTTGAATTCGAGTATGGCAATCACATGACATCATTTTATGAAAGAATAATTAATTCATACTATGAATTGATGATTGTTCAATATTACATCAACGATCCCATGATATCAAACAATTCTATAGTTTTTTGTTGTTAAGAGGAACTGCGTCAAACGCACTCGCAAAGCTTCGGTATGTACCTAAAAAGAAGATTTCAACTCGGGAGATCTGAAGAGTGGAGAGTACCTCTTTATAGCCAGTTCTCTCAGCTTTACTCTAACCTGGTGGGTGTTAATACCTTTTAGGTTCCCATCTAGGCGTCAAACTAATCTGTTTGAAAACTATTCATATTTAATAAGAATACTTGAAACTATATCACTGTAAATAATTTGCATTAAGAATAATTTCTTGAAGTTATAATTGTTTACGAAGGATTATTATTAATTACTTGAAATCATATACAAATAAATGATTATTATCAAATAGAAATAATTATTTGAAATCATTACAATTAGAAAAGAAGACTTGATTCCATGCAACAGTTTGGAAATTATTTGTTTGGTTTGGTTTGATGGCACATCAACCAATGTAGGTTATTTAATATCAAATCCATTTTTATACGTATAAACAGTTCGATTTCAAACAATTCAGTTTAGTATAAGTAGTTTTTTTTTTTTGTTTACACATGACTTACTATAAACTGTTCTATTTCAAACAATTCAGTTTAGCATAAGTACACAGTTTAGTTCTTACCTAGTTGGCTTGGGATGAAGAATACACTGACTGTAACTTGGCAGAAGGGTAAAACCCCACCCGAACGAGAGTCCTTGATATGACACTAAACAATCTGATGGTGAGACTCCAGTAATACTGGAGCTTTGGGAAATTCGAAGTACCTTTTCATTGATATCGTTCTCAAGTTCACTCTGGACTGGTGTGGTAGCACCTGATAGGGTCCTATCTATGGGTTAAATAGAACTAAACTGTGCACTTATGCTAAACTGAATTACTTGAAATAGAACTGTTTTGATATTTAAACTGCGTACTAAACTGAATTGTTAGAAATGGAACTCTTTTTGTATGCTAAACTGAATTGTTTTAAATAGAATTGTTTTTGACATTGAAACTGTACTTATATTAAACTGAATTGTTTGAATTAGAACTCTTTGACTAAGCTGAATAGCTTGAAATAGAAATGTTTTTGACAATTAAACTATCTACTAATGCTAAACTGAATTGTTTGAAATAGAACTGATTGTTTGTATAAAAATAGATTTGGTATTAAATAACCTACAAAGGTTGATATGCCATAAAACCTAACCCACCAACCATCTAGTAATGCTAAAGCTTTGGGAAACGTGGATTACCCCTTCATTGCCATCGCTCTCAGGTCCACTCTGACCCGGAGTGATAGCACCTGATAAGGGTTTTATCTATGAGTCAAATAGAACTAAACAGGGCACTTATGCTAAACTGAATTGTTTAAAATAGAACTATTTTGACATTTAAATTCTGTACTTATGTTAAACTGAATTGGTTGAAATAATGTTTATATGTATAAAAATGCATATAGCATTAAATAACCAACAATGGTTGATGTGCCATGAAAGCAAACCAAGCCAAACCTGTCAGGTACTACCACCCTGGGCCAGAGTGAACCTGGGAGCGATGGCAATGAAGGAGTACTCCGCATTTCCCAAAGCTCCAGTATTGCTGGAGTCTCACCCTCAGACTGTTTAGAGTCATATCCAGGACACTTTTGGGGGGAATGTTTTACCCCTCTGCAGAGAAGCAGTCGGTGTATTCTACAGCTCCAGCTGACTGGGTAAAAATTATTTATATTAAATCGGGATATTTGACATCATATAACTGTGTGCCAAAATAAAAAACTCTTAAAAAATATCTTCACAAAAATGTAAATATAAATGTACAATGAACGTGATTCCCTAACCTTTACACATAAAATAACCCTAGATGAGTTTTTAATCGTTAAAATCAATCAACCAATCAATCACTTGATCAAAAAGAAAAGCTTGTCACCAACATAAAACATGATTGAAGCCCCAGGCTTTACTTCAAAGTCTCCTTCTCTCAGTTGTGGGACTTGAGTTCTACCACCGTATGAATGTATAAGATGGCTGTTGACCTTACAAGAGGATTCATCCGCCCTTTAACAGGCCTTATTTGTCACCCTGTCGAGTATAGTAACTCTTTTCATTGGTTAAGTCTACTGACAGAACCAGTTAAGTGTAATGAAGTGGCCGCCTTCCAACCATCAGTGAACCTGATGCTCGACCTACGATTGTTTGCGATCATGGAATCTCATATAAGTAGCAAATTTCATATAACAAGTAAATCCGTCTTTGAACATAGCAGACAATACTGCATATGTTACAAATATGTTCAAACTGAAAAGTCTTCGGGGCTGAAGTCAATTTCTGTATCTGAAGAGTTCCTTTCAAGATAGCGTGTTCGATAAATGTAGAAATTATCAAATACAAGTGCTTTACAACCATCGTAGATAACTTTAATAATTCATCTATTTTCCATCATCTGCTTTCAGTGTAACATAGCCAGATATGGATATGTGAAACGTACATATAATGTTCATAACATATATACATAGAACATAGGAATATCGAAACACCAAAAACACTTACGACTTCTTAGTTCAGGTACGAAACTTTTTATTACCTTTGAGTTTAAAGGTTCTTCGCTATAAGGAGAGAGATACACATTCTTTTTATTCTGGCTTTTTCATCTGCCCCCCATCTTGTGTGGCACCGCCACAACGCAACTGGCCTGGCTTCGGCGAGCAAGCGAAAGCCAACCATCTTCTTCTGAGGCAGGACTCAACTCAACAAAGTGACTCTTCCAAAATCCCCAAAATCTTCCGCGCACTTCCGGTGCGTGAAGTCACCCCCACTCTGTAGCCCCGTTTACCATCTGGGCTATTGTGACATCTCTGAGGGACACGTCCGTTCCGCCCGCGCGCATGAACACCTGCGTTAACACCTAAGTAACCCATGCACTGAGCCGAAAGGTTCTCAGCCTAACTAAACCCAAAGGCATAAAACGAAATCCCTCGGCCATTATATTACATCAGTCTTTAATATCTACACCAAGATTCCTAAGATTGTTTTAACGACATCCTTAAAACGTTTCTAAGGTTTCTGTAACTCTCCATGAAATAACCGTTCAAGTTATTTAACATTCTAGTAACATTTAATTACATACAAGAAATGATTGAATGTATTAATTTGCAGAAAAAATGGTCCCCCATATTAGAGACAGATATTTGATGTTTAGAATCCTCTTAAGACAATCATCGATACTGCTGTATGGATGCACTACAGGGATGCTAACTAAACCTTTGGAGAAAAAGCTTGACGACAACTACACAAGAATCCTGCGTGCAATATTGAACAAGTCATGGATGCAGCACCCCACAAAGCAGCAGTTGTACGGTCAGCGAGCACCCATCACGAAAACTATGAAAGTTAGACGAGCCAGATATGCGGGACACTGCTGGAAAAGTAAGGACGAACTCATAAGTGATGTACTCCTGTGGACCCCTTCACGTGTACGAGCAAAGGCAGAACGACCAGCTAGAACCTACATACAACAGCTCTGTGCCTATACGGGTTGTAACCCTGAAGACCTATCGGAAGCAATGGACGATAGAGAAGGGTGGCGAGAAAGGGTCAGGGATATCCGTGCTGATGACGCGACATGATGATGGTGAAGATGAAGAAGACAAGCATAATAAAATGTTTCCAAGACTTTCACGACAATATTTAATTCAAGTCTTAATAGAATTAAATGTTAATTAAAACGTTCGGTTCATAAACATTAAGGTTGGTTATGGTAGTGATGCCTCTGTCAGACTACACAGGATTTTCGAGCTTTCTGAGGCTCTTTGTGGGCTTTTTCGATCCTTAGATTTCTTTGAGAACCAATGGATCTAAAGTTAGAGAAAGAGTCCTGCAAGGAACAACCGCAACCAATCTTATACTGTGGACGAAGATTGTGGGTTTGACATAAGGCTGGCCTAGAGGAAGTGTGAACATAACATGGTTGGTAAGTCCAAAGTGTATGCACTGAAGAAGAGTCCCATTATATCTTGCAAGTCATCTTTTTTGTACGTACATACATAATGGGAATGTTAGTAATATATAGATAGATAACATAAGCAACATCAGTAAAAGTCTTCATCATCATCATATCGTGCCACTAGCATGGATATCCCTGACCCTCTCTCGCCACTTCTCCTTATCGTTCATCGCCTCTGGCTGGTCTTTAGGGCCACATCCCGTATCCTCACATAGCTGCTGAATGTATGTTCGAGCTGGTCATCCTGCTTTTGCCCGGCCATATGTGGGGGTCCATAGGAGTATATCACTTATGATCTCGTCCCTGCTTCTCCAGCAGTGTCCTGCATGTCTGGTTCGTCTAACTTGGATAGTTTTCTTGATGGGTGGTAGGTGGCCGTATAGTTGGTGCCTTGTGGAGTGTTGTCGCCAGGACTTGTTCAATATTGCTCGCAGCATTCTTGTGTAATTGCCGTCTAGCTTCTTCTCCAGCCGTTTAGTTAGCGTCCAAGTAGTGCATCCATACATCAGTATCGATACGACCGCTGCCTGGAAGAAACTGCGTTTCATTTTATCGGTCAGGTCTGATTTCCATATGATAAACTATATGGAAATCTGTAAAAGTGAACTGAGTTAATTAGGGAAGTTATTGACGTAACGTTGTACTAGAGAAATGTAAACAAAAGTAAATATATATTTTTTGTGGGTGGATAAATTTTTATATAAGATCTATTTCGATTAAATAGAAGATGCATTTAGGAAGTCCCTTTTTTTTTCTTGTGGAACGTAGAATAACATTTGATCCAGAGTAGAATTTGTAGCTAAAATAAACGAATAAAATACATCAAAACGGTGCACTGATTTATTCCCACACACTAAGCAAGAATAATATGTACTCAAAAAGAAGAGTCAACATCATTAGACGTTATTGAAGCCACAGGCTTTACATCAAAGTGCCCTTCTCTTAGATGTAGGACTTAGCAAAATCTTGGGGTTCATCACCGCATGAGTGTGCTAGATTACCGTTGAAACTACAATTACAGGCCTTATTTTCTCCTCTTGTCCAGCCACAAAAATAGATAGATAGATAGATAGATAGATTGATTTTACATCAGTTTCCTACATAAAGAAGGAAACTTTAAGAAAAAGTAGAGATTTATCACTTCTATGCAGGTATCCAAAGGAAAAGCCAGCCAACGTTATAAACGCTATTGAATCCACAGGTCTTATATAAGAATTTCTTTTCACCAAATGAATGATATATTAAAATCTTAGTATCCTATACGGTATGTATGTGCAAGATTGTCGTAGACCCTTCAAGAGGCTTCACTGGCCTTTTGACAGGTCTTATTTTTCATTATCAGACCACCTTCCTCATTGAGTAAGTCTACGAGGAGAATTATGTAACAAGTAGTACTAGGTTACATGGTACCAGTAGCACTCTTTGGTTTGGTTTAGTTTGGTTTGGTTGGTTTTATGGCATATCAACCTTTTTAGGTTATTTAACGCCAAATCCATTTTTATGTAAATAATCTGTTCTATTGAAAACAGTTCAGTTTAACATAAGTACAGTTTAATTGTCAAAAAATTTCCATTTCAAACTATTCAAGCAGTTATATGTAATAATTCAGTTAAGTGTAAATACAGTTTTAATGTCGAAAAACAGTTCTATTTGAAATAATTCAGTTAAGCATAAGCGCGCAGTGTAAGTGTAAGTACGGTTTAATTGTCAAAAACGTTTCTATTTCAAGCTATTCAGTTTACTCAATTCATTTTAGCATAAGTATGCTGTTACTTCTATTTAACCCATAGATAGGGCCCTATCAGGTGCTACCACTCCGGGCCAGAGTGGACTTGGGAGCGATGGCAATAAAGGGGTACTCCGCATTCCCCAAAGCTCCAGCACTGCTGGAACCTCACCATCAGATTGTTTAGTGTCATATCCAGGACACTCGTTGGGGGGGGTCTTACCCCTCTGCAGAGAAGCAGTCGGTGTATTCTACAGCCCCAGCCGACTGGGCAAGTAGCACTCTTTGAGTGACCAATTATACATACATAGATTACATACAGTTGGTGTCAGAATTATTCTTCTCTAAAAAGTATTTATATATTTTCAAGGAAATACAAATATTTGCAAGGACCTATAAAATTCGACATAGTTTATTCCAAATTTTTGAATAATTTGTGAATTTAAAAAGAAATTTGATCTTTTACATTCATATTTATTGATTTTTCTAAAGAATAGGGCAGTTCAAAATGATCACCCTCCTTCCTGATGGAAATTATGGAACAATATTGACCTGATTCGATAACTTTCTGAAGATTTTGACTCCAAATGTACATACATACATACATAATGACTTGCTCGTAGTGTTACGGTTATCTGGGTAGGAAATGGACTCCGTGACCCTAGTTCATCCAGCTATGGATAAAGTATAGGGTAAACAGGGGTCTATAACCTTGGTATGGCAACCAGCCAATGAGAAGGAAAATTCGGAATTCAAACTTGTTAAACTCCGCTCAAAAATTGACCTGGTATCGCATTCTGCTCGTGGCAGAGGGTTTGGGTAAATATATACATTTTAGTAATCGATAGATGGATAGACGGATAGATAGATAGGAACAGAATGGTGCTGTCATTAACAAACAGCATAAAGCAGACACTCGAAATGAAACTAATGAATGAGAACTAAGAGACTAAAAAGACCGTAGATATTACTCTAATTAATTAAACATTCCTGCAAAAAAACAAAAAAACACTAGTTTCTGTTTTTGACAGCTTGTTGAAAAAGAGCAGAGAAATCAAGGAAATGTAGGCGATTTTGGAAACGATAGCTTAAATCAAATCGTTTTTTTCTTTTTTCATACCTCTCTCTCTCTCACTCTTTCTCTTTCTCTCTCTCTCTCTCTCTCTCTCTCTCAATGCCCGTCCTTTTGCGCATATATCTGTCGGTCTGTCTCAAGCTTCGTGCAGTATGTTAATATCACCCCCAAAAATTCCAACACGAAGCACCCAAGCGAACGACAACTGAATTGGACTACAAGTGGGTCATCCGAATTATTGGTATCCTAAATATTTAACAAGCTTAACTTTATTGGCACGTGGCCAAGTGGAGAACGCACACACACACACATTTATATATATATATATATATATATATATATATATATATATATATATATATATATATATATATATATATGGAGAATACATTTACTTTTTACGTGGCTTGCCATCTGGCTAAGATGAGAAAATCCTTCAACTGCCAGTGGGATGGGAAGCACTTATGTAACAGTTATCATTGAAAAAAAAGAAATCAACAGTCCGAGTTCGAATCCAATAAAAGACTGTTTGCATTTCACAAAGCGCTAATACACTTTAGAAAGATATGAATCCAACAATTCTCCCTCCTGTCAACTAGGTTTAAATTATAGAGCAGACCGGGTTCTTTATCCTTGGTAGGAAAACTGATTTAGTAGAAGGTAAACTCTTTAAAAATGACCTTGTGTCACACCTTGCCCATCGCAAAAATAAATACATTCAAGTACTAATTTCGAATCTAGGTAAAATAATATTTCAAACGCTGACTTTTATGTTTGGCAGGACCATCTCTCGAACTGCACATGGACAAAATATAGAAAAATGGCGAAACAATCTTCCTAACTCCCGCTTCTTTTCGCTTCGTTTTTTGCCGGTTTGAGCTAGCTTTGAAAAATAACCCCAACACACATACACAAACTCAAATCTATTCTATTTACTGGACTGTACACACTGCCTAAAACAAGAAGTTGACTGCATGTTCTATATCTGGCCTTATTAGACTTGGTATTATTGCAGATCATGTTATTCCTGCTTAGGTTCCTGTGGTTAAGTAAGACTTCCAGCTCTGTGCACTTTCTGTTGAACCAGTTTTCGCGCTTCCATACGACAGTGCCGAGTTTCTCTTCGGATACTTTGTACACGATTGATTTCACTTCATTCTGAAAGTCAGCAAATTGATTTTTCTTCAAGAGTACCTGTTAAAATTTCAGCTAACCTGTCGTTTTGCAAGGCCGGTAGATCATCCTTGATTCTGTCGATCTTGATCGCGTTGTTTGCGAGGTTCCTCTTGACATTTTGTCTTTCCTCATTCTCTGCCTCAATCGTAGTTTGGCGGTGGACTGGATCATAACATGGTCAGTGCTGAATTTGGCTCCACTCATCGTTCTTGTGTTCAGAAACTCTGGCAGATCGGGCTGTCACATGACGATATAGTCGACGAAGTGCTAGCTTTTGTATCTTGGGTATATCCAGGAGTTCTTGTTGATTTCCTTTGATGGAAGGAGGTTTTGGTAAAGACCAGCTGCTTTTCTGTGCCGATGGATAACAGCTGATTGCAATTCGTATCAGCTTTCTCCGTTCCAAATTTACAAAGAACTTTCGGCCAGTTAAAATGTTAATGGAGGTGCCCGTGGTGTAATGGTTATCGTTGTAGGAAATCGAAACGGCGACACGAGTTCAAATCCTGGACGAGTCTGATTGCATTTCACATAACACTAATACCCTTGGGAAAGGTATGAATCCAATTATTCTCCCTCCAGCTATGGGTAAATAGTAGGGCAGACTAGGTTCTTCAGCCTTGGTGAGGCAACTAGTCTAGGAGAAGGAAAACTCTGAATTCAAACCTGTTAAACTCCGCTTAAAAATTGACCATGTGTCATATCCTGCTCGAGTGGAGGGGGTGGTAAATATGATAATGTGAATGGCCAACTCTTGCTTTAAAGCTAAAAAATTCTGGGAACGGTGCTTTTTGAATAATCCCAAAGGGGCTGTAGAGGAGACAACGAGAAGAAGACATAAGAGAATTGGTTGGTTTGTGTTTTATGGCATATCAATCCTTGTGGGTAATTTCATGCCAAATCCCGTTTATATATATATAAGCCAATAGTTTGAAGGTAACTTTATTTTTAAATGAATTGTTCAAGCTCATTTGTTCGCACACAAACAGTTTCAAGTATTCCTATCTAACACAAATAATTCGATCTAATAATCATTTGTTTGCACCAAGCTAAATGGTTTCAAGAAGAAGATTAAGGGAACGGGAAATGAAAGGAAAAATCAAGACTATCTAGACCACACTACTTTCGAAATCAGCTTGGGTACTTAGAAAAGTTCTGGGGGAGACTTACTGTCACTCAAACTTTTAAGAAAATCAACCAGTTGGGAAGAAAAACTCGCACGAGGTTAAATAATCACGGAGAAAAATAGAAAGATATCCGCGTGATAAGCCGGTGTAACTGGCAAAAGTTTCAATTTCTATTGATTAAAAGTTAAATTCGCTGAAAGATTAGAGAACTTGTCTAATATGAGAACATTGAAAGTTTACCACATTTTTGCGATCATATTTCTAATAAATATAACGAATATCAGAATATAAGCAAGGTTTCATTTTAAAACATAGTTCACTCTATATATGATAAGAAAAAAAATTCGGTTGGTTGGTTGTGTTTACGGCATATCAACTCTTGTAAATTATTTAATGCCAAATCCTGTTTATATATATATATATATATATATATATATATATATATATATATGATTTGTAAATGAATCGTTCGTTGATATCAATTTTTACACGGGCCAGAGTTTATTTGTTTGCTAGCAGTTAAGTTGTTTCAATTATAGAAAATGAAATATTTCTAGTTGACCCATAGATGGCACCTCAACAAGTACTACCACTCCGGGCCACAGTGGAACTTGGAGTAATAGCAATTAAGAGGTACTCACCACATTCCCCAAAGCTCTAGGATTGGTGCCTCACCATCAATTTCATGTCATATCCAGGATACTCGTTGGCGGTAAGGTCTTATCCTTCATCAAAGATGTAGTAGGCGTATTCTATAATCATTGCCCACCTGGCTTTAAAAAATGAACTAAAATTGTAACACTATGTGTTTATTCATATATACCAACCCCTCCGCTCGGGCAGGATATGACACAAGGTCAATTTTTAAGCGGAGTTTAACAGGTTTGAATTCAGAGTTTTCCTTCTCCGGTTGGTGTAATGGTAATGAAGCTAGATTAGCAAATCTGCACAAGTGAACTCAAGTCTCGTTCGGCATCCCTTTCATATGGCCGTGTGCCACATCATAGCAAAACACTTAGTAGATTACAATATATATATATATATATATATATATATATATATATATATTACAATAGATTACAATATATATACATCATCATTATCATGTTGTGCCGTTAGCACGGATATCCCTGACCCTCTCTTTTCGACTTTTCCCTATCGTTCATCGCCTCAGGCAGGTCTTCAGGGCTACATCCCGTATCCTCACAGAGCTGCTGTATATATGTTTGAGCTGGTCGTCCCGCTTTTGCTCGGCCGTATGTAGATGTCCATAGGAGTACATCACTTATGAGCACGTCCCTGCTTCTGCAACAGTGTCCTGCATGTCTTGTTCGTCTAACTTGGATAGTTTTCGTGATGGGAGGTAGGTGGCGGTATAGTTGGTGCTTTGTGGGGTGTTGCCTCCAGGACTTGTTTAATATTGCTCGCAGCATTCTTGTGTATTATATATATATATATATGTATTGTAATACTATTCGTGAGTGTGAGTAGAAATAAAATTATATGGTAACACTCATCATCATCATATCGTGCTGGCAGCACGGATATCCCTGACCCTCTCTCGCCACTCCTCCCTATCGTTCATCGCCCTAGGTAGGTCTTCAGGACAACAACCTGTATCCTCACTTAGCTGCTGAATGTACGTTCGTGCTGGTCGTCCTGCTTTTGCGCGGCCGTGTGTGGGGATCCATAAGAGTACATCTCTTATGAGTTCATCTCTGCTTCTCCAGCAATGTCCTGCATGTCTGGTTCGCCTAACTTGAATAGTTTTCGTGATAGGGGGCAGGTGGCCGTACAGTTGGTGTCTTGTGGGGTGTTGCTGCCAGGACTTGTTGAGGATTGCACGCAGCATTCTTGTGTAATTGCCATCTAGTTTCTTCTCCAGCCGTTTTGTTAGCGTCCATGTAGTGCATCCATATAGCAGTATCGATGTGACCGCTGCCTGGAAGAAACTGCGTTTCATTTTATCGGTTAGGTCTGATTTCCATATAGTCGATAGCCTATTGATAGCTGTCCATGCTTTCGTTAACCTCGTTTCGATGTCCTTTTCGGTTGATTCGACGCTGCTTCCTAGGTACGTGAATTTGTCTACTAGTTTAAGAGGGGTTCCTTCTAGAGTGGAGATGTCCCCCGTTTGGTTATAGCACATATATTCCGTTTTGTGTGCATTAACATGGAGGCCTATGCTTGCTGCTGCTCGTTCCAGGCTATGCAGAAGTGTTTCGGCTTGGTCAGGTGTATTTGCCAGTATCGCTATGTCATCGGCGTAGTCGGCGTCGGTAATTGTTGTTGCGGGGTATCTTCTGCTTCTTTTCTTCGTCAGTTCGAAGCCATTCTCTTTGATTTTGTCAATCGATGTTCTAAGTACGTAGTCTAGACAAATGATAAAGAGATACGGAGCCAGCGTGTCCCCTTGTAGTACTCCTGCTACAATGTCGAAGTATTCTGTGTCTCCATCTGGTGATCGTACTTTTACTTTAGTGTTTCTATAGAGAATTGTTATTGCCGCTACGGTTTCTTTAGGTATGCCGTACGCTAGTAGGATTTGTTCCATCTTTCCTCTGTGAATGGAGTCGAAAGCCTTGGTAAAGTCGACAAATATTAATGTCGCTTGTAGGTTCTTTGCCCGTACACCTTCAAGGATTCTGCGGATGGTTAGTATTTGTGAGGTCGTAGATCTATTTCTTCGGAAGCCATTTTGGTTTTTTCTAAGTATGTTGTCGATTTTGGGTTCTATTCGGTTTCGTAGTAGGGCATTGTAGATTTTGGCAGCTATGGATGTAAGTGTTATGCCTCGGTAGTTTTTGGCTAATCCGAGGTCCCCCTTTTTAGGGAAGGGGAGTATGCATCCCTTCGTCCATCTATCTATCGGATTTTGATTGTATACTGCGTTGCAGTGTCGGAGCAGTATGTCGTCGAATTGTCTGGTCTTCCATACTTCCGGGGGAATTTCGTCCAGTCCTGCAGCTTTCCTATTTTTAATTTTTCTGAGAACCGAGTCGAGTTCTCCTTGTGTGAACGGTCCAAGTTTAATGTCTAATTGTTTGCTAATTATTCTGGTGATTGGTTCATGCGTTATTTTTGGTGGGTTTCCAAGTAAGTTTTCGAAGTGCTGTTTCCACAGTTTTATTCTTTCTTGTTGGTTTGCTGCTTTAAGTTTTGCTTTGGCTGTGTTCTTTCTTCTGCTCACTTCGTTTATTGTTTGCCAGGCAATTCTAGATTGTCTATCTTCTACCGAGTCTCTAATCTTATCTATCTGATTTTGAATGTATTCTGTCTGTTCCTTTATATATATGCCTGCTAATTGATATTGTGCTGTTTTTAGTTTTAAGGCATTTGTGTTTGTTGGGTTTTTTCGATAGTTTTTGGAGGCTGTTTTCACTAGTGCACGTTTTTCTCTCACCGCTAAGGTTTCCCATGGGACTCTATATTTAGTTTTAATTTTTGTTGGAATGTATTTTGCTGCTGCCTCAAGGTGTGCATTGACGAAATTTTCGTATTCGTCGTTTGGTGTACTTTTTTCCGTCTTTTCTTGTAGTGTTTCGAATCTGTTTCTTAATTCTAATACGTATTTATCTCTGACATCTTTGTTGTTTAATAGGGCCCAGTCATAGTGTTTGGTGGTCGCTGTTCGTTTGTCGTTTTTTCGTAGGCTTAACCGTATTTTCGCTGTGACTATTCGGTGATCGGTGGACACACCCTCAAAAGAGGAGTATGCCTCGCAATTCAATGCACTATTCTTCCATTTCTTGTTTATAAGGACGTAGTCTATCTGAGCTTTAGTATTGTTTGCGTACGTGTATGTCCATAGTTTGCCCTCTCTTTTTTGGTAGTTTGTATTGAGGCATGCTAATCTATTTTCTATCATGAAATCTGTTAGATGTTGCCCATTTCTATTTGACGTGTTGTGGAGGCTGTATTTGTTGTTTCCGTTTTTCCCGATTTGTGCATTCATGTCTCCGCCAATGACTAACATGTTGTGTTTCGGGATGCTACGCACTAATGAGGATAACTCATCGTAGAAGGTGACTATTTCATTTTCTTCACTAACATTGGAGGGGCTGTAGCATGAGACGATTGTTGCTCTGGGGTTTCCGTTAAATGTAGCTACCATCATTCTAGGTTGTATTTTCTCTATGCTATTAAGCGTTTTTAGTGCTCTAGGTCCTATAAGCAATCCTACCCCTCCCACTGCGGCGTTGACAGAGTTTTTCCATGCGGATACAGTGGCGAGCGACCATCCATTGCCAGTTTCGTGATATTTGATATCTTCGGAGTGCGTGTATCTGTGTTCTTGTATGCATATTATGTCTATTTTATGTTCTTCGGCCGATGCGATTAGCTCTGGGAGTTGTCCTATTCTATTTAAGGTTCTTACGTTAAATGTGGCTATTTGTAGTGTTTGCTTGCATTTTATTAATTTTGATTGTTTGAGCTCTGTAGCTGATTTTTCGAACACCGAGGCCAGGGCTCCAACCTCAGCAGGACGCGCCCCTTTTTTACCCGCGCGAAGAGCGATGCGGTTTGTGTAAGTGGTTTGAGTGTGGGTCATGGTTATCTTTCGATGGCTGTTTTATTCTCTTCTATAGAAGCCACTCTTATAGAGGAGCAGCAGTAGTTCCCCGATCGAACTGTCGATCCTGAGCGAAAAGTCGTCAAACTCACGTCCAGGACCCATTTGGGTATTGAGTTTAGTCGTCCATTGGTTTATTCAAATACCTTAACGTACATTATGCTGCTTCCCATGTGTACATAAAATAAATAAAAAAAAAATAAATAAAATAAATAAATAAAGGGGGGGGATTTGTTTTAAGTTTTAACTTAGTTAAAGTCCAACATTAAGGTACTTTCTTATGACTTTCACTAGTACTGACTTATACTTTTTTGCTGTATTGGGACTTTTCCAAGGGTTTTTTTTTTTTTTTTTTTTTTTTCCATCCTACAGTTGGGGACCTAGCAGGCTTCAGGAATTATAGAGCTCTGTGGTAGCATTAGGCGTTCTAGGCTTTTTCTTCTAAACTACTGTTAGGGCTTTCTTTACGAATTTTTAAATTATTCGATAGAAGATATTTAAAAACATTCTGCCTTGTTCGCTGACATGTGGATAGGCTTAATATCAAATTGGCTTTACAGTAGAGTAAGCGTGCCTTTACATTTAAAACGCATAGTTTAATCATTATTTTACAAATAAAATACAGCATAACATTTTGTAAAATTCAGCATTTTAAATTGGAATTAAAGACATACTGACCAATATTGACATATTTCTTCCACTTGGCTCCTGAGTTCAAATGCTTCTTCTTCGTTTGGACTTTTATTTACTACTGATATTTTAGGTAGCTTTGGGGGCGGTCTAGTGGGGTGAAGGGGACAATTCGTTTTTGTTGGGTTTTTTTTTTTCTTTCCTTTTTCCCTTTCTGAGTGGGGGGGCTGTGGTAGCATTCTAGGCTTTTTCTTCTAAACTACTGTTAGGGCTTTCTTTACGAATTTTTAAATTATTCGATAGAAGATATTTAAAAACATTCTGCCTTGTTCGCTGACATGTGGATAGGCTTACTTCAGAAAAAAAAAAAAGAAGAGCAGGGCAATATGCAATTAAATGTTAAAGCCACACAAAAATATTTTCCTCCGCCTCAAGACTCCCGTATTCGATCATCAAGTAGGCACTAAAATGACGGGAATTATTAAAGAAGTCATTGAGAAATGATTTAGACCATCATTTTACTATAGCCTCTTAAGTCATTCAAATACGCAAAACTTGACGAGCAGAACATTTTTATGCGTTTTTGATATATAGTATTAATTATACACACACACACACACACGTGTGTGTATGTGTGTGTATGCGCGCGCGCACTGTTCGCTGTGAAAAATTCATGGATATATCTGCATTGAAATGAGATATATAGAAAACTTTTGTGAGCATTAAAACTTAATATTATATATATATATATATATATATATATATATAGAGAGAGAGAGAGAGAGAGCGAGATTGTGTGTGTGTGTGTGTGTGTGTGTGTTATTTATAACTGTTGTAAAAATTCATGGATGTATTTGAATTGTTATCAGAAATATTTTTCGAAAAAAAATAATAATATCGTATAAATAGATTTTTTTTTTTTCGTATTTCTTGCAGTGATCTCGGAGAATACTTTTCTGTTTAATACAAACTGGTTTTTATTATTTTTCGTTTTATGACTATTTTTTAAAAACTTTTATCATTCTTAAATTCAACACTTTTATGACATAATCAGAATTTTAAAATTACTATGCCAATATGATGGGCCGAAGAAAAGTTTGATATATCAGTAATTAGAATACAGAGAATCGGTTTTCTTGTTCGGTTTGTTTTAATATAGAAATGCTACCATAAAGACATTTGAATAGCAAGTTTATTTTCAAGAGAAATGTTGTTTTTTTTCAAAATTAATGGGCGTCAAGGTAAAAGAAAAACCCATAGTTATGTAAAATTTGGGATCTTTCTCTAAAAAAATTGGGTAAAAATTCTTTTTTGTATTAATTTTAAAGAAAAATAAAACACACACACACACACACACACACACAGAGAGAGAGAGAGAGAGAGAGAGAGAGAGAGAGAGAGACATACAAGTGAATGCATAATCCAACACATTCATCCTATCATTTCTTGAGTCTCTTTAAAGCTATCAAAAACGAAAATGTCATTCTCTTTCTGGTGCTTAGGATACGTCTACTATGTCTACCAACAGGAAAATACCCGCGCTAAAAAAATAGGTTTCCTGGGTATGATACTAAACTTCATCTGTGAACTCCAGTTCTGGAAAGTGTGGAATACTCTTTCATTGCCTTTCATTGCCATTACTCCAAGGTCGACTTTAGAGTAATACTACCTGTTAGTTAGTATACAACATATGACTGTTCAGCTCAAATAAATCTAACGAATGTTAATATCTTTTCTGCTACATTATGCAGAATGGTCCATTAAATGTTGCTAAGAATGTATTGATGTGAATTACGTATTTGGTCATGCAGTAAGCGTTGGCTTTCCCTGGAGGTGCACGTAAACTTAAACATAGTTTTTTTTTTTGCTGCAGAAAAAGACGCTGACTTAATCATTTTGCTAGTTATAGACTGACTTTCGTATAAAAGAGCGTACACTCCTATCCACAGATTTTTTTAAAATTTGATTTTGACGGCCTATCAAATCGTTTAGGGATATTTTACGTACGCCTAGAAGTGAGAGAATCACGTTCATTACATATTATATATATATTTTTTATTTTTTGTGTTGTTGTGGAGGATTTTGCATGCAGTTATAATATCAAGTATTCCTATCGAATACAAGCTGTAGAATACACTGACTGCTTTTCTGCAGAGAGGTAAGACCCCTCTACGGGAGTCCTGGATATGACACTAAACAATCTGATGGTGAGGTTCCAGTAATGCTGGAGCCTTGGGGAATGCGGAGGACCCCTTCATTGCCATCGCTCCCAAGTCCATTTTGGCCCGGAGTGGGAGCACTTGATAGGGTCTCTATCTATGGATCAAACAGAACTAAACTGTTTACTAATGCTAAGCTGAATTGCTTGTGATAGAACTGTTCTGACATTTAAACTGCGTACTTATGCTAAACTAAATTCTTTGAATTAGAACTGTTTTCGTATACTAAACTGGATTGTTTGAAATAGAACTGTTTTCGACATAGAAACTGTACTACGCTAAATTGAATTGTTCAAATGGAACTGTTTTGACTTTCAACTGTGAGTAAATAAAGTACTGAACTATTGAATTAGAACTGTTTGACTAAACTGAATAGCTTGAAATAGAAATGTTTTCGACAATTAAAGTGTATACTTATGCTAAACTGAATTGTTTGAAATAGAACAGTTTATATGCATAAAAATGGATTTGGCATGAAATTGCCTACAAAGGTTGATATGCCATAAAACCTAAAGAAAGAAACAAACTAAAACAAATAATTTGCACACTGTTGTTTAGTTTCAAGTATTCCTATGTAATACAAATAATTTGCCCACAGCTCTATAGTTTTATTCCAATCTAATACAAATGATTATATGGTTTCAAATATTTATTTCCATTTGATAATAATCATTTGTTTGAATACAGTTATCAGATTTTAAGTAACTAATAATAATCCTTGGTAAACAAATATAATTTCAAGGAACTATAATCAATGCAAATAATTTACGCTTATATGGCATCAAATACTCCTCTCTAATACCAATAATTTCTAAACAAAATTATTCGATCCCTAGATGGAATCCTAACTGGTACTGTAAGTCCGTATCAGGGTGGATCTGGGAGTAATGACAATGAAGGGGTACTCCATGCTACCCAGATGTCTAGAACTGTATCCTCACTATCAAATGAAGATAAATGTCATTCCTTATTTCTTTTCCATCAGCAGCGAATACAGTCAGCATATTCTAAACCTGGTCGACAGGGCAATTTATTTATGAAATTTCAACAAAAAAGAAAATTCAACAAAAAAGAAAGGATTTTTTACATATGTTTTTATTCTTATACGAATCTACGAAACGCCAGTTAATAACATTTGACAGTTCAGCTCAAATAAATCCAGTGAATGTTGATATCTTTTCCGGTGTAGACGGATAATTTCCCTATTCATATGTCAAATTGAAGTTGGTTCCTCTAACTATTTTTTGGGGGTGGGGCTGACTAAATACAGAGACAATCAGATGGAGAAAAAAAAATAAAGGATACGAAGATATAAGAATTGGAAGATCAATATTGTAGCATGTTTTGCGTATTAAATGGTAATAGAGAATTCCCCCCAAATCAATTGAAATAGTATTAAATTACTCTTCGAGAACCATAGTTTATACTGGCTCAATTTGAAGAAAGATTTAAAATGACAGAACGATACAAAAAGAAGAGCATATTAACGTCATGAAAAAACAAATTCTTACAACCTTTGAATGTAAGAGATTTTTTAAAGGGCAGTGTTTTACGAACTGATTGTACAGTAGAGTGTTTAGACATGATTACGAAATAGATGGGATATCACTGATATGAAAATATAGCAGATCATGAATGGAAGACGTGATGTTACGCGGCATGTGTCAAATTTTAACATTTTCATTTCTATTACAGATGTATGGAGTGCATTAATACGGTAGTTTTCGCTCTTATATAGGCAGGAATAGAGAAGCTTCACTGTGTTTTGTAAATTTAATCTTATAATAATCAAGAAGAATGTCTTTATTTACTATAGATGAAATACAAAATTAAACTAATCCCCTGGCAATGTGATATTACATTCAATTATTATTTTTCCCTCAGTTCCCTTAGGGAAATGAAAACGAGTTGTGAAACCGGCAAAATAATACAAAAGCAAGAAATGTCTTGAATAAATTTACAATATGAAAATAACTAAAATTAACAAGCTATTAAATAAGAATTATTTAATAGTATGTTAGTAAGAGCGACTAAGACGAACTTGCTATGAAATACTATTAGCTAAGACTGACCTGCTATTAAATAATAGTAACATAGACTAACCTTCTATTGAATAACAATACCAAAGACTAACCTGGTAATTGAATAAGAAAAACCTGCTTCTAAATTGGGGTAACTAAGACTAACCTACTAATGAATTATAGTAATTAAGATTAACCTGTAATTAAATAATGTTTCATAAGATTAACCTGCTTCTACATAAGATTTACCTGCTATTAAATAAAATAAACCTGCAGTGAAATAGATATACCAAGCGAAGAAGATTGGGAAGCCTTCCTTCCTAGGGAAATTGGTTGAGGTTCACTTAGCCTCAGGGGGTGCTCTCTCCAGGCTACTAAACAGGACCAAGTTTATTGCTTAATGTCTAAGGCAGGTCATTAGAGGAATGCCGACGGGACCAAGAGTTTTTACACCTACCTGCGCACGACTACAATTATGAAATGGCCTTGTGCCATATTCAAGCATAGTAGCGTGTTCGATTAGATGCCCAGCTTCCTTCTCCGACTGGCAAGCAATATACCTCTATTAACACATCTTTGTACGTCTTATAAAATAAACCCTTTTCATTATAAGTTACGAGTAATAATTACAATAACCCACCCTTCAATATTATAATAGTAAATAAGATTAACCTGCGAGTGAATCATATTTACTATGATTAATCTGCTAATTAAATAAGAATAGCAAAGATTAACCTGCTATTAGATAAGTAGGAATAAGATTAACCTACTCCTAAATTAAAGTCACAAAGATTAACGCGCTATTCAATAAGAGTAACTATGATAAACTTTCTATTCAATTTTACCACCTAAGTTTAACCAATTATTAGATAATCTACGACTAAATTATAATAACTGAAATTGACATACTGAATAATAAGTAAGTTAGTGACCGTTGTCGAGGGTGACCCAAAGGCTCCCTTTTCGATAGCTATAACACCAAGATGTAAGGGAAGGCGCTTACTCTTTTCCCTGTATTACCCAACTTTACCCTTTATCCGCACCTTATAATACTAAGTGTTAAGCAAGGAGGCATCAAGTACTATTTTTTTAGTCTTTGGTATGATTCGATCTAGGATTGAACTCAGGTCTCCCGGGCCATTGGCGAACACTCTAACCATCAATACTAAGTTTAATTTGCTACTAAATAAAAGGAACTAATATTAATCTTCAATTGAATAATAGTTATTAACATTATTTTGCTATAGAATAAGAGGAACCAAGATTAACCCGTTTATAATTGATAGTACCTGACCAATAAAATGAAACGCAGTTTTTTCCAAGCAGCGGTCGTATCAATACTGCTATATGGATGCACTACTTGGACGCTAACTAAACGGCTGGAGAATAAGCTAGACGGCAATTACACAAGAATGCTGCGAGCAATATTGAACAAGTCGGCAACACCCCACAAGACACCAACTATACGGCCACCTGCCTCCCATCACGAAAACTATCCAAGTTAGACGAACAAGACACGCAGGACACTGTTGCAGAAGCAGGGACGAGTTCATAAGGGATGTACTCCTATGGACCCCCACATATGGCCGGGCAAAAGCAGGACGACCAGCACGAACATACATTCAGCAGCTATGTGAGGATACGGGATGTGGCCCTGAAGACCTGCCGGAGGCGATGAACGAAAGGGAGAAGTGTCAAGAGAGGGTCAGGGATAACCTCGCCTGCGGCACGACATAATGATGATGATGATAATTAACCAGCTATCAAATGAAAATAAATAAGATTAACCTATTATTGTATACGAGGAAACTAGATTAAGCTGCTATCAAACAAGTGTAATTTAGATTAGCCTAGAAATAAATAATGGTAACTATGATTAACCTGCCTGTAAATGATATTTATTCAGATTAACCTGCTATTAAATAAGAGTAACTAGGATTAACCTGCTGTTACATACGACGGAGTTCAGTGTCATACCCAGGAGACCACGTTTTTTTGATGGGGGGCATTACTTCTCTGATATTGTCATCATATTCGAAGCCCCACCAATTGACGGATAAAAATCTGAGGAAATAAAATCAGGTAAAAATAAATTAACGTCTCCCGAGACGAAACCATCAAAAATTATCCATTTAGTCTGCTGACTATTTCATAAATATTTCTTACACTGTTGGAATGTTTATATTACGTACCTTTTAGATAGATAAGAGTGTATCAATAAATAAATGGAATTTAAAAAATAAAAAAAAAGAAATACTTTTTTTTCAGAACTTTTTTCTATAAATTCGTCCTCAGCGTTATTTGGAATTGGTTTATAACAAATATAAAGTTGGCAACCTTAATCGAGGGTGACCTGAAGGCTCCCTTTTCAATAGCTACTACACCAAGGTGTAGAGGAAGGCGCTACTCCTTTTCCAGTATTACCAAACTTAACCCTAGATCCCTGCCTTATATTGCTGAGTGTTAAGCAAGGAGGCATCAAATATCATTTTTAAAGTCTTTGGTATGACTCGACCTGGGATTGAACCCTGGTCTCCCGAGCCCTGGTCTCTCTAACCATTTTGCCAACGTCCGGTTGTTTATAACAAAAATCTCTCAAAAATATTTATTTAGAGGTTATTCAACATGGAGGCAAATCAAACAGAGGTCCGTTATTATACTGAGAGTCTCTGGAAGATGAAATGGACCCTCACTATTGATTTCCCAGAAAAATGCGCAACTGTAAACAGTGTTTTTTGTGGCCCAGTATTACGGCAAAATTCATTTTATTTATTGAATGACCCTCTCGTATATATCAACATAGCTTTCAAGCAGTTTATATAGTCTAGAGGAAAGAGAAATGTAATTTACGAAGCTCTTTGCTTCGATGTGGCACAAGGCCGATTGAATGGAGCACCCAGTAAGACTAGAACTCACTCTTGTAGGTTTGCTAGTCAAGCTTACTAACCACTACACTACCTGAGGTGCCCTCTAGAGGAAAGAGAAATACAATTGATCTAAAACAAAACTTTACTCCAAACTGTAGTTATCAATTGATACAATTCTTAACAGTCTCTACACTATTTGTCCTGGGCTTGTCAATAAACCACATATAATATAATTGCAGAGGGATTTCGTTTTGCATATCTTGTCTTTCGGTTTAGTTAGGATGAGAACCTTTCTCTTAGCGCATGGGTTAGTTAGGTGCAACATTAACGCAGGTGTTCACGCGCTCGCGGAGAGGATGTGTCATTCAGAGATGTCAAAATAAAAATCCCAGATAGGAACTGGAGCAGGGGATGTGAGTGATGTCACGCACCGGAAGCGTGGGCTGAGGATTTGGGGATTTGAAAAAAGCAGCTAGTTGAGTTCCTGCCTCCGAACGAGAGAGTCGAGATTCATAGCTGGGCGAGGCCAGATGACTGTGTGCGCTACACGCGCCGCGCGTTGGTTGGGTTGAGAGCTGACGATGTAAAAGCAGTCAGCATAGAAAGATTGTGTCTCTCTTTCTCATGTCGAAAAACCTTTAAACTCAAAAAGGTGAATAAAAGTTTCGTACCTGAACCAGTTTCGTGTTTTCGGATTCCTATAAATGTTTATGAACATTTTATGAACTAAGAAGTTGTAAAGTGTTTCGCGTGTATTTCGGATTCCCAATGTCTATTTCACACATCCGTATATCTGGCTATGTAACAATACATCCGATGGTGAGACTTCAGTTCTGTAGCTCTGAGGAGTCAGGAGTACTCCTTCATTGTGTATCATCCCAGACTAACGGTAATCCGGAGTGAGTCAAATAGGTCTGGTTGAAAATTTTAAATTGGATTGAAATATGGGAACCCATAACTGTGTAGAAATTATTTGTATTAAATAAGAATACTTGAAACCATATAACTGTGTGAAAATTATTTGTATTAGATAAGAATACCTGAAACCATATAACTGTGTGCAAACAAATGATTATTATAGACAAAAAAGCGTTATTTAGAAAATGGGATTGCAAAGGAACGTGGAAAATATAAATAGTTATCTTTATAATGAAACATTTAGAAATGATTCAAATTTCAGCTTTAAATAACTCATAACGAGTTCAACAAATAAACTAAACCCAAACGCTCTTCGTTATTTGGAAAAAAAGATTCAAGTTCTGGAAACACTCTATACAAATCTTGGGCAAATTCGCTTTTACATTCCTTTTTTTTTTCTCATAACCAGTTCTTTTTTTTTACCTATTTCTATGTCAACTTCTAGTAATACCAACGTTCCAAATTATTTCATTTAATTCCTTTTTTATCACGTTCTCTATCTCTCTAACTACTGTGGTAACCTTTTCATCATCGTGTTACTTCAATCATACCAAATTTACAAAATAATTTGGAAAGTAACTTGTCACTCTTTTTTTCTGTCAACTTCCCTCTTTACCGCGTACAAATAAATGAATAATAAAATTGGAATTCTTCAAAGATGTAGATGTCTGTACGATTGTATGGTGGCACCTCTTGGACTTTATTGAAACGCCTTGAGAAAAAGCTTGATGAGAATTACAGTAGAATACTGCGTATTGTTTTGAACAAAATCAGGAAGCAGCACCCCACAAAATAGCAACTGTACGGCCACTTACT
>OY757909.1:7110709-7148209 GCA_963585895.1 Sepioteuthis lessoniana
ACCGATTTGAAGAGTGCTGGCCTCTTCCCTAAGAATCTCTTCCTGAACTCCCTTAAAACATCAACATAGTAACCCTAACCCTAACCCTGGCCAGTCAACTCTGATCTATTGACATCCTTACTCCTCCCACAGCTCTCATCATCCCTTACTGGCTCCCTGCCTTCCTTGAATCTCTTATGCCACTCAAAAACTGACACTCGATTCATGGAAGATGGTCGAAAAGCAGTCTGAAGCATTCCATAGGTTTCTGTGACATTTTTTCCTAGTTTAAAACAGAATTTTATTGCATATCGTTTTTTTAAGTGTTCTCATAGCATTTTTGAAATTCACCAGCTGTGACAATCAGGCTTTAGTAGGGTGTATTGCAATTGCTGCTGTAGCTATTCATTTGAACCTGAAATCATAAAAATTAGTCAGTCATGTCATAAGATATATAGCAATAAAATAGTGAATTTTCAAGAGTATATATCTTTAAGAAAAACATATAGTATATGTACATATATATAAATTCAGGTTGCAGTTGGTAAATTGACGCTGATTTAAAGTATTCATTTTGCTTGTGCACTTTGTTTCAGTGTTTGTCTACTGTATAGAAAACTAGATTCGGCTGGATACTTCAAAGAAAACAGGAGCATGATGAGATTCCCACCTACAGATATTTGAAAGCAGCTTGTTGAACTGCTTGGCATTCACACGGAAGTTCCAATGCAAAGATTTCACAGTGTTTGAGTGTCAATGAGAATACAGAATCATATTCATATTGATGAAAACCAAACACTCAGTCTACATCGAGATGTTTGAAGTGTCCGTTTGCAATGGTATCGTTATGGCTCATTTTATCTTTCCATGTGGTTTCAGACTCGACACGGAGACCTACATCAAGGGTCTGGAGGAGTCAGTGGTTCCCTGGATAGAAAGATTGGTAGCAGGCAGACTCTACATCCGGCAACAGAACTCTACGTGATGCTTTACAACAAGGAGAACCCTGTGTTGGCTGTGAGAAAATATCTGCGGCCACATCATCCCTAACATTTGGCAGCCTAACCCTTTTGTTTGCAATCTACTCGATTATTACGTTTGGTGTGCGGTTAAGTGAGAGACCAACAAAACACCGCGCCAAACCACAAATGAACTGAAGGCAAGGATAACGGCAGTATGATATTTGTCGCTGCCTCCCACCAGACTGGACTTGACACGAAGTCAATGACCTGAAGGCTGATTATAGTGGGGATTTAGGGGAGGGGAAGGTCGGGAACGAACCGAGACTCGAACCCTGCTGGTCTATGCTGCTCATTGACCCATTAAGTGCAATGTGGGTCTAATGAGCCAAGCAGTTTCACGAACCCATATTTGGGTCCGGGCACGGATGCCGGGTTATAGCTTGAACTAGACGGTAAGGTCTAATGCTATACATAGGGGACAAAGGTGTCAATGTTGCAGCACGCCCACCCGAAGGTGGCCCAGACGAAGCTGGGGGGCCTTTTGGCCTCGAATCTGCCATTGATTTCGATACCCCATCCGGCACGAATGCCAGACGGCCCAGCAAAAGCCAGGGAAGCCCATCTACTGGACTTAGTAATCAAAGGATAACGGCAGTATTTACAAATTTAATCGAGGAGACAATCGAAAAGGCTTGTAGGAGATTCTGAAGTTGTCTGGAGGCTAGAGTTAAAGCAAGTGGCGATTTCTTTAAATGAATTTTATTTATCGTATTTCAAGATGATTTCATGTAATTTTGGTAAATATATCTGATGTAGTGGGACGTTAGTTTTATTATCGTGTTTGCCTAATTTAGACAATTCACACATCTCACCCTATATATATATATATATATATATATATATATATATATATATATATATATATATATATATAAACACACAGATTACATTACACGTTCATCTGGGCGGCTTTCAAATCACACAGGGTCAGTGAAGTAATGAACAACCAATCAGTTCACCAACGACCACAATACTGCCAACGACAGCGTTTACTTACAACGACTTCAACTGCTTAGGTCACGTGATATACGGGTCGCAAAGTAAGCACGAACAGAGATCTAGTATAACTTTTGACTCACCCACCCAAGTATTTTGTATTAAGGATCAACATGTGGTAGTAATAGTTCGGTAGTTGAGTATTTCTTTAACATTTTACCGACTAATTTCTCGGGTGTCAAAAACTCCTCACCCCTAACAAGCGATGAGGGTTGAACAAATACTTCCTATACTTTTCATGGCAAAACATTTGAAACAACATAGTACTTCAAATTATGAATATAATGAGTTTAATTGAATATAATCACGCACGCACGCACGCACGCACGTTCAGACATATACCTAAACAAGGAAGTCGAATTAAAATTCTAGACGAGGCTGTTAGTATTTCACATAGCGGTCATACCCTTGGCTTGGGTATGCGTCCAACAATCCTCCTTCCGGCTATAAGTAAATAATCGGGCCGTTTGGTCTGTTTAACCTTGCTATGGCAACCGATCTATGAGAACAAAAACTCTTAATTCAAACCTCTGTTTAAAAAAATGACTTTGTGGTCGCATCGTGCTCGTACAAAGGGGTTGATATATATATATATATATATATATATATATATATATATATATATATATATATATATATATATATATATATATATATATATATATATAATGAGGATTTTAATGATATATGGATAAATGAAATAATTACTTAACATGAAGCTAATACAATATCTTTACTCTATGTTCTGAAAAGTTCTTGGTCCAACCACGATTTTTTTTTCTTATTGTTGATTTTTTGAGAATTACTTGACAAACGATTTCTTCAATGGTCCGGAATACCTGGGTTCAATCCCAGGTCGCGTCATACCAAAGACTTTAAAAATCGTACTTGATTTGATACCGCTTTGCTTAACACTCAGCAATATAAGGTACGTATCAAGGGTAAAGTGGAGCAATCTAGGGAAAGGAGTAGCACCCCCACGTACACCTTGGTGTAGTAGCTATTGAAAAGGGAGCCTTCTGGTGGCCGCTTCGACTAAAAGGAGAAAACTTTACTTTTTACTTATGTATGAATATATGGAATAGCGATTCTGTTTCAAGAATCTAGATCATTCTCCTTTTTGGTCCGACCGAGAATTTTCTTTAACCCCTTATAATGTTACTTCTGATTAATTCTTTCTTTTAACACAGAATCGAATAGAATCATGATTCGATTACTCGATAATAATACAAGCAGTTTTATTTTATCTTATTTATTTGTTTATTCACTTATTTTTGGTTGTGTTTTGTAGGGGGGGTTGTTATCTTTTCGGGAGGTGATTCGTTAGTTACTCCTGAGTTGTATTTCATATGAAAGTATTGGTATCAAAATTTGGTAAATGTTGCACACACACACACACACACACACACACACACACACACACACACACACACACACACAGAGTAATTCCTTTGCTATGACTTCGTGTACGGTTGAATTGAATGAATAGTGAAAGCTTTAATTTTTATGTTGTTGCTATGACGAGTGTTTGCAGTCAGTAGTCAGATTCCATGTGAATGCAGAATGAATGTAATAAAATACAAGATGGAAATAGAAATGTGGGTCTCTTCCTGAAATCGATGCGATAAATACTGATAATTGAATCAGTATATTCGGTTGTAGCAAATAGATTAAAAGGTTTAAAAAATATCTCCAAGAACTTTCAAGAATTATACATATTTTGTTCATTTACTCTTGAAATTGATAGAAATGCTAACTTTTAAGTCGACGCTATATTATCTTTTCTAAGTCCTGATGATGGTTTATTCAAACCGAAACTTTACAGTGTCGACTTTCTTTCACAATAAATTCTTCACTTTGAATTACTTTCTTTTTAAATTTTTCTCCATATATATATATATATATATATATATATATATATATATATATATATGGAGAAAAATGTGTATATATATATATATATATATATATATATATATATATATAATTGATAATATATTTATATAATTGATAATATATAATATATATAATTGATATATATATACATATATATACATATATATAATAATGATAATAAATAAATATATATATATATATATATATATATATATATATATATATATATATATATATATATATATCTAATATATATATATTTTATTATCAATATTATATAATAGCTCTATCCTAGATATTGAGCACTCTCCATATTATATTGCACTTGGTTCGACACATAACCACAACGTGATTTAGTGACAACCAACACACTTATAATATATATATATATATATATATATATATATATATATATATATATATATATATATATATATACTTTCATTAAGAAAAAACAACGAAACCAATCACAAAGGATTATAAATTTATTTCAATCCTGTTACGCATTTTTGAAATTTTCAAAAACACGAAAAAAAATTAACAGGACTTCGTGTTTCGTGTTTTTGAAAATTTCAAAAATGCGTAACAGGATTGAAATAAATTTATAATCCTTTGTGATTGGTTTCGTTGTTTTTTCTTAATGAAATTATTGCTCTGTATAATTGATACATTGAGCTCTTTACCAGGAAGATCTAAATATTCACGAATATTTTCTTGTCCTGATGGAATTACTCCTAACTCCGGTTTAACTGGACTAAGTATTCTATATATATATATATATATATATATATATATATATATTGTATCGGTAATTCTTATTAAAAGAAATAATTTCCTTCTCAACCAAAAATATAAGCATTCTTTATGTGTGTGTTTTGGTTTCTTTGTTTAATGGCATATAAACCTTCTGGGTTATTTAATGCCAAAGCTATCATTGTAGTTAGGCAGTAGTGGTACTATTAAACCCATAGCTGGCGGGTGATATAGGGGTTTATACTTTTCCCAATGGTATTAGTCCAAAACTGAACGCAGGAGCACGACTAGAGTTCGAACTCGCCTACTACGATCTCGCAATCCAATACATAAGCCACTACGTCATGGGGACTCTCCTCTTCGTGTGTGGGTATGTGTATGCGTGTGTAAGAGTGTGTGTGTGGCCTAATAGTACTTATTACGTGATATCTTATTCAAAAATATGAGTGTATAAATATGAGTGTTTAATTGTTCACCACTAAATTAAAGCAATTGATATATGAAATTTTATTGGAAAAAATCCCCTCGGATCGTTGTCTCTACAACAGCAAGAAACAGTGAAACGAACGAAAGAAAGCGAAAAACTTTTCAACTAGCTAAACCGTGCTAAAAGACTGAAAAGTTGTGGAACATGAAGGTTACGATGATATAATCACCTTTTAGACATAGAAAACATTAAGCTGTTTGCAAAAAATGAAAAAGAATTCGAGACTCTGATATAAGCAATAAGAATATTCAGCTATGATATACATATAGAATTTGGCATTGAAAAATGTACCATGTTCATTATGAAAATTGAAAAAGACAAACAACGGAACGAACAGAATTACCAAATCAAGAAAAAAATCAGAAAGCTTACTGAAAAGGAAACTTACAAGAACTTGGGAATATTAGAAGTGGACACCAACAAACAAGCGGAGATGAAAGAAAAAATAAGAAAAAAGGACGAACAAGAAAGCTTCTGGAAACCAAATTCTGTCGCAGAAATCTTACGACGATAACCATTGATCGAAAAACCATATTACATTTTTCATCAAGAGAGCACTAACTTTTTAGACATAATCATCTCGTCTGATAAAAAACAAACCCCATCTCAGCAAAATAATTTCATAAACTCTTAAAATATAAGACCCCAAAAGAGAAATTCCAAGAATATAACATTCTAACATTACCATTATTCCAGTGGGAGCAGAGACGTTAGGAATTATTAAGAAGACTACATCTACAGATATGAAGAAAATTTCTGGAAATTTATCATTATCTCAAATACAAAAGATCCTGCTTCTGTGCACTGCTTATGTTCACTGCTTATATATCTAAGAAAAACACTCTCAGTCTAATAACTTCGTATGAAATACTTTCATATACTCCTGGTCTCCGGTATATTGCCCCATTTAAATTTTTTTTTTTCCGTTTCATTCAATCCTTTACAATGTCTTTTACTTAGTAATGTTGGTTGATTATATTTTATGGCATATCAACCCTTTTAGCATATTTGATTTCAAATCCTTATATATATATATATATATATATATATATATATATATATATATATATATATATATATATATATATAGTGAGTAAAGTATTTGCTAATGGCCCCTGGAGACCGGGTTGAGTCATAACAAAGATTCAAAAAATGGTACTTGATACCTCCTTGCTTAACACTCAGCGTTATAAGATACGTATCAAGAGTAAAGTGGAGTAATCCAGCGAAAGGAGTTGAGTCCTCCCCTACACTCCGGTATAATAGCTAATAATGGTTGCCAACCTCAATTTTTTACTATCTGATTTGTTAACAAATCGTTTGTAGTTAAGTTCACTTAAAGATCCAGAGCTCATTTGTTTGCACACATTTGAATGGTTCCAAGTAGAGTCGATGATTATAAGTTTTATTAGACCCACAGATGGAACCATAATATGTACTACCTCTCCAAGTCAAAATGGACCTGAGGGTAATGTCAATGAAGGAGTACTCCTCATTCCTCAAAGCTCCAGGAAGAGAGCCTTACTATCAGATAGTTTATTGTTATAATCAGGACACTCGTTGTTGGGGGAGGTGGGTCTTACTCCTCGGCAGAGATGCAGTCGGCATATTCTGCAACCCCGGCCGACTGGGCTGTGCTGAACTGAAAAGGCTTGTTATGACTTCAGTGAAAAAGTATTAGTTAAAATCAGTTTGAAAAATTCGCAACTTGTCATCTGATTTTGTGACTCTTTTGAGTCTGTTTAAAAAAATAAAACTAATTACAAAATTTGAATTAGCTTTATAGAATCAAATAAGCTACTTTTGAAGCTCAAAAAAGGCAAATATTTTTCATTGTAAAAGAATCTCTGTTATTCCAATCGAATTTGATTTTGGCAGAAAATATACCAATATCAGAAGTTTGAGTGCTTAAGAATTCGTACTAACATTTTCTCTTGAATGAACCCACAGCCAGCCACTAATTAACTGATAAAATGTAAACCCAACTAGAAAGCACACCGTATTTAAAAAAAAAAAAACGGATCTTTTAAGATAACAGTTTCTTTACTCAAGAAAATCTTTTTTTTTTTTTGCGTGGTATTTTTTCTTCTTTTTTACAGATCACCGAAGTAAAATTTTGCCACTAAATAAATCGATAGCCGAGAGAAAAGATGGTAGATATAAAGGTCATATTAGAGAAGAAAATCTTACTTTTCAATCGCTTAAGCGGCAATTTCCTTCCAAAGGAGAATACTTATTCATTTGTCATAGAAACGCAACATAGGTAGATCTTCACGAACGTTCACAAATAGAGCGTTATCGTCTAATTTTTGATTCAACAACTCTATCCTGGTAATAACAAGTGACATCCACTAAATATATGCACAGGGCTTCTTCATTTGAACAATTTGCAATTAACAAATGTTTGACTTGACTTTCTTAGATTCTCAATCCAATCATTTGATTGTGTTGCCAATACAAACCGAACATGCAGCTATCGAAAATACTAGATTTTAACCTTTACGTTAAGCGCCACCATGTTTGTACGTAAGTATTTAAACTAACCCAGCAAAAACGGCACATTATCGTAAGTTCTTTGCCAAAGCATTATACTGAAAATGCTCTAACAAGGAGAATAAAGCAATCTAAGTGAATTATAATTTTGTATATTTTATTGTCCATTTTTAATCATCCAAATTCTCGATAAAAGAGATAACTGAGACATCACAATCACCATGGGCCGCTATTCCAACGAGAACTCAACGGTTTTACGAGTCGACTTCGAAAGACAAACATTTTCTTTCAAAATGGTTCGTTTTCTCACACAATTATGAATAAAGCTGCAATACGTCAAATTTTCATGTAAATTTCGAGTCCAGCCGGCCGGGGATGTAAAATACACCGACTGAATCTCTGCAGAGGAGTAAGACTCCTCTAACGAATGTCCTGGTTATGACACTAAACAATCTGGTGAGGCTCCAGTAATGCTAAAGCTTTTGGGAATACGGAGTACCCCTTTATTGCCATCGCTCCTAGGTCCACTCTAACCCGGAGTGGTAGCACCTGATCGGGTCCAATCTATGGGTCAAATAGAACTAAACTGTGTACTTGTGCTAAAATGAATTGTTTGAAATAGAGCTGTTTATAAGTATAACAATGGATTTAGAATTAAATAGCTGTTGTGGGAGCCTTACCCATCTCACCATAATGGACTCTTCTCACCGCTATTACTACTGAGAGATTTCGCTGCCAAGAGGCAGATCAATATCGGTGTTATCCGAACAGTACGAGACTTTTTACCTTTTCTATGTAACTCTATCTTTCTTGTGTAATATAACCTGTTATCTAATATCCGTGTTTTCGTTTTCATTAGTAACCCTCTCCGGGGCCACAACACTATCTTTGTCGATACATTCAACCCTTTTGTTTTACTATCATTGACAATGACCTCCGCCGTTTAGTGAGGATTCTTCAAGGTATCTCAAACAATGTTCTTTTCTCTCAGAAATTGACCGTTTTCTGTCAATCCTAAACTTATTCTCAATACAAAGAACCCCAGTGTACTTTTTGATGAATTGTCCATCTACAAAGATAAAAAGTGCTCAATACCCATCAGCATTTGTTGAAGGCATCAGCTATCTTCATTGAAATCTTTTTGTCAAGTTCACCAGTCTTTAAACATGCTTGCAGAACGAATGAGTTATCGTAATACGTAATACTCACATATTGTCTTCTTCAAAACTTTCTAGAATCTTCTCAAATAAGGTCAATGCTATTTCATTTGGAAAGGATGTTTCTATTAATTTAAATATAAAATCAAGAAAATAAATCACAATTGCCATCGAGCAATATTATATCATAATTTCCATAAAGGGTAATTGGGGATTAAATACTTTTAGCCAGCACCAATTTTTAGAAAAATCTACAACTACGAATATCATCATCATCATCATCATGTCATGCTGCTAGCATGGATATCCCTGATCCTCTCTCGCCACTTCTCCCTATCATTCATCGCTTCTGGTAGGTCTTCAGGGCTACATCTCGTATCCTCACATAGCGGCTGCATGTATGTTCGAGCTGGTCGTCCGGCTTTAGCCTGGCCATATGTGGGAGTACATCACTTACGAGCTCATCCCTGCTTCTCCAGTAGTGCCCTGCATGTCTGGTTCGTCCAACTTGTATAGTTTTCGTGATGGGAGGCAGGTAGCCGTATAGTTGGTGCCTTGTGGGGTGTCGCCTCCAGGACTTTACGAATATAATAGATGAAAACTAAATATAGAATAAAATATGCGGGATAAATCCAGTAAATACTCGCATTTCCTTTGAAAATATTCAAATATTTCGTAAGTTGAATGAACCTGGCACAAAATCTAATTTACCATAACGCTTATTTTTACAGTGGATTCGTGTAAAACGAAATAGCGGTTAAAAGGAAGAAAAAGTTCGATATTATAATTTTGCTTGTGTTTAGTCGATTCGCTCGCACGTTACCCTCATCTACATACACTTCCTGCAGCCAAGTGGGATAGTCTTCCACCTTTCACCTTAATCTATTGGAATATTTTTCAACATAGATTTTGTTTCTTCGGAATAAACACTGTGTTGAACTCCAATGAAATCGACCAATGCTAACTTCATCTATTCTCACTAAATAGCAGAGTAAACATATATAAGTGTATATTGGTCTTACAAGCTCCAAGGATTCGATAAGATAACGAAAATGCTGTCGAAAGCTGAAAAGAAAAAAGAAAAAGTGCTCCGAAGATTCCTCGATACCAGCAATACCGTTCCCCACAAAACAGTATATGCGACTATATATTGATCTTGTAGTTTTGGTAAAAGTAATTACTAACAAATATGTGCATTAAGTATTATATTGATTATTATTGTATATGTTTGTATTACTTATTCGAAAGATAATAATATGATCGGTATGCAATGAAATTGCAAATCATCCTCTCAAGTTAAAATAGTTCCTCTTGAATTTTTTTATTCTGTGAAATTTCTACGTGTCTTACTAACTGGTTTGGTTTCTTTGTTTAATGGTATATCAACTTTCGTAGATTATTTAATACCAAAGCCACCCTTTGAGAAGAACAGTAGTGGTACTATTTAACCCATAGTTGGGAGGATAAGGGGGTTCATACCTTTCCTAAGGATATTTGCCCGAAAGTGAACGTAATAGCGCGACTGGAGTACGAACTCGCGTACTACGATTCCGCAGTCCATCGCTTTAACCATTACACCACGAGGACATCCCCAGAACGGTAGTGGTACTATTTAACCCATACTTGGGAGGATAAGGGGTTCATACCTTTCCTAGGGATATTTGTCCGAAAGTGAACGTAATAGCGCGACTGGAGTACGAACTCGCTTACTACAATTCCGCAGTCAATCGCTTTAACCATAACACCACGAGGACAGCCGCCTGGCTAATTGATTATTAACACAATTAACTTTGTAAGCCTAATTCTGTTTTTACGCGAATTTGTTTAAAAGAAGAGACTGCTTAGTGCGAACATTTTGTGGTGGTCACATTCAGTTGTGCTTATTCTGAATCTAATGAATATTAATGAGATCAGACATATTTACGATACATACATTTTGCATAAAAATATGTATTTGCGGGGGGATTATTAAATCAAAAAACCATTCCAGTATTTATGCATGGGATGTTGCTAAAAAGTTCAACTCCATTTTTTAAAATTGCTTACACAAATATCAAGTTACCATGGTTTCTTTCGAATTTGCTGTCTTCACCCACGGTGGATACTGCCTCTCAAAGAATATTTCTCACAAAGGATTGCTGTAAAAGTCCGTTATGTATACGGTTTTATTGCTGTCTTTGAACTTCCAGAATATACACACTCGCAATCATCTCTAGCCTCATCCCTTATATATATATTAATATATATATATATATATATATACATCTGGACAAAAATATAAGACCACCCTCAAAAATGAAGAAAAAGATATTGTTTTCAATTTTTAAATCATGAAAATCAGATATATGAAAGATAAGACATAAAGACAATTAGATTTAAAATATGAAGAAATTTCAATTCACTTCTATATGTATATTAACATTTATGCTTAATTTTAAAATTTTGTTTGGAATTAGATATAAGACCAATGAGTAGAACAATAGAATATAAAGGCAAATTTTTTATTCAATATTTTGTAAATCTACCATTACCTTTGATAAACTCAAAAATTCGGCTAGGTATACTATTAACTAGTTTCTGAAGTTGAAATGAAGGTATTTTCCCTTGCGTCTAAGATTGCGTTTTTAGTTCGGAAATTGCTGAGTACTGTCGACCTCCTTTATAAACATTTATATCAATCAATCTCCACAAATTTTCTAGAGAATTTAGGTCTGGAGTGTACGCTGGGTGGTCATGAAGTCTTATTTTTTATTCAAGCAAGTACTTCTTTGTTATTGATGCATTGTGGATTGCAGCATTATCTTGCTGAAAAATCCATTCTTCTCCACATAGACGACGCCCTTCTTGTGTGAGGGATAGATCATTTAGCATCTTCACATAATCTGCTGCTTTTGTCTACCAATGACAAATTGTATTTTAAGTTTTCCTGACAATGAGACCCCCCCCCCAGATCATAAGAGATCATCCTCCACTATGCTTTGTTGAGTAATTCTCACCCGGAAAATTTTTTGCATGCCTGTACTTCTGAAAGTCATAATGACCGTCTAAATTGAATTTCTTTTCATCCGAGAAAACAAGTTTTCGCCATTCTTTAGAGACTCATGGTTTGATATAAACGAACATATTCCAATCATTTCTCTTTGTGCTTCATAGTTAACCTTGGACGATGAATTTTTTTCTTATGCTAATGATTTCAATATTTTCGATGTTGACAAAGTTTTCTTTTTTACTTCGCAAACAATTCTTCTCTTGAATAGTGGTGATAATTTTTCTGGCCTGCCAGTCGGTTTTCTTTTTCCATACTTATTTGGACTTTTCAAGTAATAGCAGATAACGGTTTTACTGCGTCCTAAGGCCGTTAAAATTTCTCTCTAAGATTTTCTGACTCTTGCCAGAGCTGTAATCTCGGCTTTCTCAACTTCAGATAATTTAGTTCCTTTAGCCATTTATGTTTTTAGTATTTTAAGTATTACAGTTTTAATAGCTTTTAGATTACATAGACTATATATAATAATTTTTTTCTTTAGTTTTTTTTTTCTTTAGTTTTCATTGGTGGTCTTATATTTATGTGAAAAATAATTTTACAGTTTAGCATAAATGCTAATATACATATAAAAAATGAATTGAAACTTCTCATTATTTTAAATTTGAATATCTCTTAACCTTATCTTTCATATATCTGATTTTCATGATTCAAAAATTGAAAACAATATCTTTTTCTTCATTTTTTGAGTGGTCTTATATTTATATATATATATTATTATTATTATACATATATATATATATATATATATATATATATAGAGAGAGAGAGAGAGAGAGAGATAATCGTCTCATCTTATCGTTTTATAAAAAGAGGTAAGATCTTAATTTCTTTGGGGTTTTGTCCTGCTCAGCTGACCAGTATCTGAGCATTTTTATGATTTACCAAACGTTTTTAAACGATTTCTTTGTTTATCTGTTACATATGCAGTATAATCGCCCATGAATAAATATATCACCCCTGCACACTGTTTTTTTAATAAACAGTTAATTTCCTTCAGAACCAAATACACATGGAGTATATTATTTCTTGTAGAAAATTCTACAATCAAAATCAATTTATTACCAAACCCTAAAGCATCAAAACGCTATAACAAAAATACATGTAAAAGTGGTAAAGTTGGCGACCACAGTCGAGGGCGACCCGAAGGCTCCCTTTTCAATAGCTACTACACTGAGGTGTAGGGACGGGCGCTACTCCATTCTCAGGATTGCTCCACTTTACCCTTGATACGTACCTTTTATTGCTGAGTGTTAAGCAAGGAGGTATCAAGTACCATTTTTAAAGTCTTTGGTATGACGCGACCTGGGATTGAACCCAAGTCTCCCGGATCATTAACGAACACACTACCCACTGGGCCAATGAACCAAAAGGGAGCCTTCTGGTCGTCCTCGACAACGAAAATACATGTACCTGCCCCAAAATAAGTACACCTCCGCAGAAAATTCAATATAGTATATTTTTTAACCAAACTTGATTTTTTCTTGGTTATTGAGTGTCAGTGCTGTAAGATTTGATAATAGATAAAACGTAATACTATCCGTTTTGATTGTATTATGTCTCACTAAGAATAATAGAATTTTGGTCGGCTTTTCGGAAGTATTAGCTTTATGAAATAACTGTAACACATTTCTAGTGTTTATGACTATATTTTTTAAAGTTTTATGTATGTATGTGTTGTGGAGTGGCTAAACACCCCTTCATCACTCTACCATATGGACTGGCTCATTACCGTAAATAGCGTACGATTAAAGACTTCGATGGCTGATTTAATAAACTGATTGATATTCGGACTGATCTTACTTCGTTTGGCTCTGCAGCATTTTGACGCACCTCAATCTCTTGTAAATTCTCTTGTTAATTGTTTGTAACTTATGGTACAGTGTCTTTTTTTGTATATATCCATTAGCAAGGGATACATAAAGGTGCTAAATGAATATATTAAGCGCTCATTCTTCTCCGTGTATCATTCATCTCGACGATACAACAGTATGTATGTATGTATGTATGTATGTATGTATGTATGTATGTATGTATGTATGTATAATCGCTAAAATTAGTAAAATATGATGGTCTGTGCATAAAAATGCAAACCAAAATCGCTAAATTTCAACGATAAAAGAAAATAAAATAGGATAAAAACTCACGCGGTCAATTCCCAAGTGAGCCTATATTAACTCGTCGGGTCACCTGAAGATCAACCACTATATGTATACATATATATATATATATAGAGAGAGAGAGAGAGAGAGAAAGAGAGAGAGAGGGGGGGGGGAGTTAATCATTGAAACAAGATCAATAACAGATTGATAGCATTAATCAAATATATAAAAAAAATTGAACAATTCGCATTTCATTGTTACGGTATTAAAATCCATTGTTAAAAACAATTTTTTATTATCAAGAATAAGATGATAGATTTTCATTTTAAATGAAGTATTTTCGACGACGGGATGATTTTGATAACAATAACCTATTTCATCACATTATCCTTGGTGATAATGAACGCTTAATAAGGTTTCATTTTTTTTTTTTCTTCTCTGCATTGGTTAACAAAGAAACGGCAAACCTGCATTCGTTAATGCTGATGAAAGGGAGAAAATAGACCCAAGCAATCAGGACAGTGAAAGCTCGGACAAGTAAGATATTCAAGATTGTAAACCTCGTTTCTTATAAATTCTTATTGTCATCTAGAGAATAGAAAGTTGATGTTTGTTCTATATGAACCAATTTCTAACTCAATAAACATAGAAAGCAGAAATATAATTTTAATGTCACTTACAAAGTTTTCATTCGGCTCACGGAGATAAACTTTTCATAACAAAAAAGACGCCCTGTTTTTTTGTTGTTTCGTTATATATATATATATATATATATTTATATGTTCATTGTGTTTTCCCCCTACGCGTTCAGTTACTCTGGACTTTGTTATTTAATGGCATATCAGCCTTCTCGGGTCATTTAATACCAAATTCATCCTTTTTAGAAGGACAGTTGTGGTACTATTTAACCCATAGTTGGGAGGATGTGGAGGTTCATACCTTTCCTAAGGGTATTTGTCCGAAAGTGAACGTAATAGCGCGACGGGAGTTCGAACTCGCGTACTACGATTCCACAGTCCATCGATTTTACCATTACAACCGCCCGACTTTATTTGAATGCTATATTACATGTCAATAATTGATTTCATTGATCTATTATGAAATAGAAGGTTTCTTTTTAAAAGGAAATAAAATATATTGGTGATTTTTTTATGTACAATATCTGGGCATTGCATTATATTCTAGAATGCATTGTACTCGAATATAAACGGTCATTTACACTTTTGCGTTTTTGTTTTGTTTTTTTTTTTGTTTTTTTGTGGTTCTTTTCTTATTTCTTTATCTATCTATTGTTTTTTGAAGTTCTTTCGAATTGGTGGGGGTTTTTCAAGAAAAATAAATTGGTTTTAATTATCTGAGGAATTATCTTTTAAAATATAAAACCTACTCCCGATCAAGCAGCCTTTTAGAGATGCTCCGTATGGGAAGGCATGTAGTTCCTCCATTTATTTATTTTAGGAGAAAAACTTTTAAGAACTGGATTCAGCCATCAACGCTATAGGTACAGTTCTTTGATTTAAACTTACTTAAAAGTTAAACGTGTGCATATCTTTTTCAAGTGCAGGTGCGTCTGTCCAAATTAATTTCTGAAAAACCAACATCAGGCTTATTCATTCAATTACCTTTTCTACCTCATTTTATTACTACCGGAAATTGCGCCGTATACAAGTCGACCTTATAAGCCTGGAAAAATCTCTACAAAAGTAGGGGTCAACTTATAAGGTAAGGTTAAAATCCAAATCTTTACCACGGAGTGGTCAACCAGAAGTACAAGTGTGAATTTTAGACCAGTCACTAATTTTGTAGATATTTCTCCAGACTTAAAAGATCGACTTGTATACGGCGCAATTTACGGTAATTAAGATAGGTCATTCGATAATGAGGTCATCGTCGTAATTTTAAGGAAAGCTACGCTAAAACACAAATAATTTCTAGTTAAATGGTATCAAGTATTTCTATCTAACGCTAATAAGTCTATAGTTTCAAGTATTTTTTTCTTTTTGATAATAGAATTTTGGTTTCACGGTCTCAAATTACTAATTATGGTTTTGAGTAAACAATTTTAGCTTCAAGTAACAATTATTTATACAAAAAGACGCAAAAACAGCTTAAAAGAAACATTTCCTTTGGCAGTAATGCAGTTGACAAGTTTTATATGAAAATCTTATTTTAAAAGAGTAAACAGAAAAGATTATGATCGGATTCTAAACCATTTCATCAAATTTTCATTTGATATTCGTATGAGATTATATGAAGAATAATTGGTTTCTATATCAAGTAATCGTAGATTTAAAATCAAGGGTGAAGAATTGCCATTAATTCATTAGTAAAAGCAGTTAACTTTTATTATGTATATAAAAAACGAGTTAATTTATTTGTTTTCTGGTTTATTGTTGGTTTGGTACGGAAACCGGTCTAGGAGAAAAGAAAATTGTGAATTCAAACGAGTTGTACTCGGCTAAAAACTTGTTCCTGTGTCGCATCTTTCTCATAGCAAAGGGGTTGAAAAAATGCCTTCTTGACGCTGAAGCTCTTGAAAAAAGGTACTAATCAATCTTTTTTCTTACTTCTTCTGCGATTACTCAACAGTATGAGAGACTGGACTCAATAGTTTTAATAACACAACCATTCTAGAAGAAAAAATTCAGAATTTTAAAACAGAAGGTGGAGTTCTTAAGAATACCAACGTTATATTCAATATAGTTCTGGAAAATCCTTCTACGATATTGACGCCAAGTTGTATTGCCGCTTACCTTCTCTTTAGATGATATTATTGTCGTGGAGAGAGGAAGACCGCAACTGTTCGCCTTTCATACAACCTTGTTTCGCCAACGTCCGTGCACAGAATCATTGATTCACGGGATTAATGGGTGCCATAATACCTCCGCCACATTTTTGCAATAGAACACGACACCACAAATCTGATAAAGAGGAAAAACTAAATGGTTTTAACAGGAAAACTTTACGGAAAATACTTCGAGTCAGATGGAAGTGAGCTGGAGTCAATAACGATGGAAGAAAATCAAGTTCTGACTCGTTTTGTGTGAAGTCTTTAATGGTGAATGAAATAGCTTGGTCATGTAGCTAGACTCTCAACTGCCGGTAACAACGCAGCAGCTATAAAACGAAAACGAAGCCGGCTAGCTAAAACCATCAGATTAGACCTCCTTCAAAAAACTACAATAAAGTCACATTGTTCATTGGTGACCCACTGAAATGGAAAACGTTGATTGCCTCTAGTGTCAAACGACCGATGTTAGTTAATTTTATCAGGCGTTCAAATTCTATTTCTATTGAATAATATATATATATATACCAAGTCGGCTGGGGCTGTAGAATACACCGACTGCTTCTATGCAGAGAGGTAAAACTCCCCCAATGAGTGTTCGGGGTATGACACTAAACAATCTGATAGTGAGGTTCCAGTAGTACTGAAGCTTTGGGGAATACGGAGTACCCCTTCATTGTCATCGCTTTCTGGTCTGCTCAGGTCTGTAGCAGTAGCACACTGACAGGGTCCTATCTATGGGTCACATAGAACTAAACTGCGTACTTATGCAAAACTGAATTGTTTGAAATGGAATAGTTTTTGACATTGAAACTGTACTTAGGCTCAACTGAATTGTTTAATATAGAACTGTTTTGACATTTAACTGTGTGTAAACAAAGTCTGTACTTATAATAAACTGAATTTGCGGAATTAGAACTGTTTGACTAAACCGAAAAACTTGAAATAAAAATGTTTTTAACAATTAAACTGTGTACTCATTCTCAACTAGATTGTTTGAAATAGAACTGATCATTTGTATAAAAATGGATTTGGCGTTAAATAACCTACAAAGGTTGATATGCCATAAAACCCAACCAACCAACCAACCGACATATATATATATATATATATATATATATATATATATATATATATATTCTTCTCTGTGTCCAACGGTCCATGATGCTTCTCTTTAGGACAGAGTAAATGATTTCAATTAGCATTTCATGGTTATTCTCTAATATGAAGAATTTAGATAATGAAAAATATTTTCAGCGCGAACGACGACCCCACAAAATTATCGTTTGCTTGTTAATTGGAGTAGAAAATTGCTTTATTCTCTAAGAGCATTTAAAATACATTGTCCGGATAAAATCTTACCAAAATGTCGGTTACATACATTTTTTATTGATTTGGTTTAATGGCATATCAACATTTGTAGGTTATCTAATGCCAAAGCCATTTTCATAGAAGAACAGTAGTGGTACTATTTGACCCATAGCTGGGAGGATAAGGGGATTCATACCTTTCCCAAGGGTATTTGCCTGAAAGTGAACGTAATAGCGCGACTGGAGTACGAACTCGCTTACTACGATTCCGCAGTCCATCGCTTTAACCATTACACCACGAGGATACTACCGACGTTTTTATTAATATGTAGAGAGTATCGACGATAAATAAGTACCTACCAAGAACTAAAAATACCATTGTTTTATTTCTTGGGTGACATTATACAATCAAAATGGATATAACTAAGTATTATTTAATAACAAATTTTACTATATTTAAATTCTGTAACCAGATATTTTGCGTTTCAAAATAACTATATATATATATATATATATATATATATATATATATATATATATATATATATATATATATAAACAGCGGAACAATTTTTCACACACAAATATCTCCACCTCTATATAGTGAACAAGAATAATTACATCAAAATCCACCCTTCCTATATTAACATCCCTCACTTCTTTCTGAGCAAATAAACTTTAAGATAATTGAATTTGCTTTTTTTTATGTACTTTTAAAATAGCACATTGATTACAGGGTTCAACCTCTTTTAAGTCGGGAGGAAAAACCTATTGTATCGAATATTATATGAAAGTTCACGGAAACGGAAAGAAAGACTATGAATGTTTCTTTTTTGTTTTTTTGGTTTTTTGTTGTTGTTTTTTTGTAACTTCAATTTTCCGAACATTAATTTTTTTTTTTTTTTGCAATTCTTTATCGTTATAAATGAAATTGAAAGAAAGTCGTTTTCTTAGGCTTTTTTTTCTCCTACATGAATCAATTTCAATTACACGTTTCATTTAACCTGTTGGCCACCACAGACGAGATAACTCATCTGAAGATAGCATGTTATTCTTTTGCAAGATGGCAGCATCTCATTAAGTAAACGAACGATATATGCAGATTTATTTTCGTGATATGACGACGAGTGAATATTTGTGATATGACGATGAGCGAATATTTACACAACTTGACGCCTTATGTTTTAACATATTTCATACTCGTTCTCATTTGGCAGATTCATTTATAGATGGAAAATTTTGTGGGGTGTTTATATCTTTTTAGAACGTTTCTCTCTTTAAGAGTTTCATCAGATAATGATTTGAGGGGGTGTCCTCGTGGTGTACTGGTTAAAGCGATGGACTGCGGAATCGTAGTACGCGGGTTCGTACTCCAGTCGCGTTATTACGTTCACTTTCGGGCAAATACCCTTGGGAAAGGTATGAACCCCCTTATCTCCCTCCAGCTATGGGTAAATAGTAGGGCAAACTAGGTTCTTCAGCCTTGGTTAGGCAACTAGTCTAGGAGAAGGAAAACTCTGAATTAAAACCCGTTAAACTCTGCTTAAAATTTGACCTAGTGTCATATCCTGCCCGAGCGGAGGGGTTGGTAAATAGGATCAGATAATGATTTGACAACTTGTCGAAACTGCACACAACATTACATTATTAACTTAGACTATTATCAAAAATTCTTTGGGGATTTGATTTCCAAACGGAAAACCAGACATAATTTTGATTGATAACATAAAAAAAGAACTTGTTATATAGAGGATTTTGCCGTAACTACAGATTGGTTGAAAATTAAGGCGAAAAGCTGGACAAATACCTGAACCTTGCTAAAGAGCTGAAAAAGTTGTGGAACATGAAGGTGACCATGATACTAATTGTCGTTGGGGCTCTTAGAATAATTCCTGAGGACCTTGAAAAGAGACTTGATGAACTGGAGGTTAGATGTCGAATCGAAACTATCCAGATCCCAACGCTACTAAAATCAGCCAGAATATTTGAAAGGATTCTGAAGAGCGATGGAAACTACAGCTATTAAGACTCCAGTGAAAAACCGTCAGTTAAAGCTAGCTTTAAAAAAAACTAATAGTAGATATTCTGAACCATTCTTAGAATGAACCAAAAGACAAGGAAATTGATGACTATGCAAAAGGCCTTCCACCCGAGAGAGATGATATAGACAATATATGTAAAGAAAATGGGGAGGAACACACACCAGCATTGAGGATTGCGTAGTTGCATCATAACAAGGACTTGAGGAACCCATTAAAAAGAACAAAGAAATACTAATCATTGCAGTCAGAGATTGCACGCTAGAAGACCTGGAATGGCTACGCAAAGGAAATCTTAAGAGAGAAACTATATATCTTCTAATTGCAGCAGACAATTTTACATGAGGACCAACAATGTTAAAGCATTAATGATACGCAACAAAATAGCAAGCGTAGATTTTGTGGAGACTGAGATGACACAGTTGATCACATGATAAACAAATGCAGCAAATTAGCACAAAAGGAGCACAAAAGAAGGCATGACTGAGTAAGAAAGGTGATCCACTGAGAATTGTGCAAGGGATCAAAATTTGGCCATACTATTAAACGGTATATTCACAAACCAGAATCCATCCTAAAAAATGAGACGCATACATTTCACTGGATCTTTGACATACAAATGGATCCCCTAATCCCAGTCAGAAGACCAGACCTCATGTTAATTAACAAAAGAGAACGTCTTCCAGCGGATCAAGGAGTAGAAATTAAACAAAGCGAAAAGATTGATAAATAACCTGGACCATCCAAGAAAGGGGGAAAAGCTGTGAAATATAAAGGTGACGGTAATACCAATAGTAGTTAGGGCCCTTGGAAAGGTCCAAAAAGGACTTGAAAAGAGATTGAGGAAACAAGAGACCAGATAAATAAACGAGACCATCCAGATCACAGTATTGTTAACATAGGCTAGAATACTGAGAAGAGTCCTGGACCGAGAATTTTTAACACTACCTCGTACATACACACATATCTGTGTGTGTGTGTGTGTGTGTGTGTGTGTGTGTGTGTGTGTGCTTTACAAACTAACGCTTGTACTAGCCTTTTTCACTGAGCACATTCTTAGCAGAAATTTACACATAAACGTCTTCACTTGATAAAAAAAATAATCATTAAAAAAAAGAGTACGTATGGATGGGTTGGGGATGTACAGTAACGGCAAAAATAGATATTATATCTATTTTTGCCGTTATTTTTCTTTTCTTTTTTTTACCTTTGCTGTTTTTATTTATTTTCATTATCCTAATTTTTCCCGACATAGAAAATAAATTTATTTGAAATAATGGAACAGATTACAATTGCATAAGAAAAAAAGTTTTAGTCGACCTGTATTTTCGTTGTTATCTTTTCTAACAACTTCCTGAAACATAATTTCTTTCATTGTCAAACATAAAAAAAAAGCTTTTTGAAAAAGTTTAGAGAATCCGATTTCTAAAAGAAGTAATAAAGTCTACATATATATATATATATATATATATATATATATATATATATATGTATTCACCTTTCATTCTACAATATCTGAAACAAATTTGAATCAATAAAATGTCCACATTTCCATTATCAAAATGTTGGCTTTGGTTTAAAAGGGGAAAATATAGTTTGAAAGCGCAAAACGGTTATTCTTCATATAATTTGTACACCATATTTTTTTACGAAGGCAAAGGAGGATCAATAAGTCGGTAGCCTAACACGTAGTCAATCGTAAGCTGAATTTCAATCTAAATTTTTCATTGATATCTTAATTGATATCTGCAACTGAATTAAGTGCTTTGACAAGGGAAGAGATTATATTGAAAAATGAATATTTGTTGTGGAAAATAAATGTGGCTTTTCAACATAACGCTGTAAACGTATCAAAACGTATCTGACTTATAATCCAGTTTCCTTCTCGTCAATTTAATAGTTACTCTGCTTTATGAGTGAGTTCGATTCTTACTGGATGCCCCATACTTCTATCCTTGACTCAAACTAAGCTTTGTTCAGTAAATGATAATTTACTACTTCACCCCGAGAACCCTGCGTCGAACGAAAGTCATGAGTCAAGGCTTATCAGACAATTGTTTGAGATGTCCACTCTCACTAGATTCCTCATACTTCTGTCCTTTATCAAACAAAGGTTTATAAATGATAACTTACTAATGTACTCCGGGCATCATGATGATATATATATATATATATATATATATATATATATATATATATAAAACACTCGAGTGAAGAATTACCGGCTGCCACGTACGCGTAAATGCAAATGCTCCTCTCGAGAATTGAGCACTCCGCCAGCCGATACGCGTATATGAATATATACCTAAAAAAAAACTTTCGTCGTTTACGCAGAGATGGCGATAAATCTGGGATAAGATACCCTACCTAAGTAAAATCAGCCGGGTTTCGATTCCCGCTTGAAGCATCTTGTGTGTCTAGCTACCCTGAAGAGTTGTGATATACCGAAACTCTGTTTGTGGATGACAATATATATATATAAGAGAGCTTCCCGTTGTCGACCCTCAGGTGAGCTGGGAAGAGTCCTCACGACGTAGTGGCTAACATGCAAAACTGAGACAACGTAGTAAGCGAGTTCGAACCCAAGTCGCGCTGTTACCTTCACTTTCGGACTAATACCCTTGGGAAAAGTACGAACCCTCCTTATTCCTTCAGCTATGGATTAAATAGTACCACAAATACAAAAGATGGCTTTGTATAACCCACGAAGGTTTACATACCATGAAATAAAGACCAAACAAATTCCAAGCTGCAAAGTGCTACTAATAATTTCTCGTTAACAAGATTATCAGACCGTGCATTTACCTAACCTTAAAAGATAAAAAAAACAGTCTGACCTACTATTCATCCATGGCTAGTTGGAAGGGGAGAAGATAGATTCTTGCCTTTCTCAGTGAAGTGAAACGTAAAATCTTTCAGGATTTGAATTCAGATTGCTGATTTCATTTCCTATGACGATAACCGTTACGCCGAGCGCGCGTCTGTAAGACTATTAGACTGTATGCTAAATAACCTCAGCCCAACAAGTGGAACGTGATCATGTTACATACAACGGAATATGAGATGGAACCAGAGATATTTTACAAAAGATACAGAAAAATGTTTAGATTTAATAAAGATCGTTTCAACAGAAATATTCTTGGGTTATTTTGCAATGGACCATTCATTCCGATTTACGTTGTGTACTTTCTATGTGCAAACCTTTCGTCCGACGTGGAGAGCTGATGTGCTTCGGTGATATTTGTGTGTTGCCCGAGGATCGTGAAAATATTAATACTGATTTATAGATTGGATTTCTGTTTTCTACTGCCTTTAAATATGTCCTACAATAGATATCGATTGGTTGGTTTGTTGGTTGATTTTATGGCTTATCAACCTTTGTAGGTTATTTAATGCCAAATCCATTTTATACAAATAATCAGTTCTATTTCAAAATTTCAGCTTAGCATGAGTACACAATTTTATTGTCAAAAACTGTTCAATTTCAAGCTATTCAGTTTAGTCAACACAGTTCTTATTCAAACAATTCAGTTTAGTGTAAGTATAGATTTTGTTTATACACAGTTAAATGTCAAAGCAGTTCTATATTAAACAATTCAGTTTAGCATGAGTACAAAGTTTAATTGTCAAAAACAGTTCTGTTTCAAACTATTCAGCAAGATATCGAACCTTATAATGTAAACCTTTGACCTCTCTACACTTGTCGGTCAAAGATTACAATGAACTTTAATAATAAGTAAAATTGGTGACCTTTGTGGAGGGTGACCCACAAAGCTCCTTTTTCAATAACTACTAAACCGAAGCGTAAGAGCGGGCTCCACTCCATTCCCTGGATTGCTCCACTTTACCCTTGATCTATACCTTAAAATTCTAAGTGTTAAGCAACGCGGCATCAAGTACCATTTTTTAAGTCTTTGGTATGACTCGACCTGGGATTGATCCCCGGTCTCCCGGACCATTGCTAAACACTGGACTCAATAATTACAATAATTTTGGAGGTGCCCTTGGGGTAATGGTTATCGTCGTAGGAAATGGACACGGCGACACGAGTTCAAAACCTGGACGAGACTGCTTGCATTTCACATAGCACTAATACCCTTGGGAAAGGCATGAATCCAATAATTCTCCCTCCAGCTATGGGTAAATAGTAGGACAGACTGAATTCTTCAGCTTTGGTGAGGCAACTTGTCTAGGAGAAGGAAAACTCTGAATTCAAACCTGTTAAACTCCGCTTAAAAAATTGACCTTGTGTCATATCCTGCCCGAGCGGAGGGGGTGGTAAATATGATATGATAATTACAATAATTATAACATAAATTTTACTAATAGGTAATGACAATTATATTGAAAAGTTTCCTAAAAGCAGCCTTTAAGTCAATTTTGTATATATATATATTATATATATATATAGCATGAGTACAAAGTCTAATAGTCAAAAACAGTTCTACTTCAAGCTATCTAGCTAGATATCGAACCTTATAATGACCTCTCTACACATCTCGGTCAAAGATTACAATGATAAGGAATAATTAGTGATAATTAATAATTACAATAATTATAACATAAATTTTACTAATAGGAAATGACTTGATATTGAAAAAAGGTTACCAAAGTTTGCCAAAAGCAGCCTTTAAGTCGATTTTATATATATAATGTCCGGGAGACCTGGGTTCAATCCCAGGTCGCATCATACCAAAGACTTTAAAAATGGTACTTGATACTTCCTTGCTTAAAACTCAGCAATGCAAGTTACGTATGAAGGGTAAAGTGGAGCAATCCAGGGAAAGGAGTAGCGCCCTTCCCTACATCTCGGTGTTGTAGCTATTGAAAAACGAGCCTTCTGGTCGCCCTCGGCTACGGTCGCCAACTTTACTTTTATACTTATATATATATATATATATATATATATATATATATATATATATCAGTGGCGACTCTAGGTCATCACTGTTGCTCGGGCTTATATTTTAGAATAATTTATTTATTATATGTTTAACTTAGAAACATTTGAAGAATTTTATCACCAAAGGACATTTTTCTCGAGATGCAATTTATCAAATCTCTCTGCATAATTGAGATATGACAACTGACCATTCTACAAAAACCAAAACGATATTTTCTCTTTATCTGTTGTAGTTTTCAAAACAAATGTCTTTGATCCGGTGGAAGAGTTTGTCTCACTTGCCATTTAAAATATTTGATGTTAGCCACTCAATATCTGGGTCAGCTGAAAAGATCACCGACCCACAATACGCGCACAATCACATACACTAAAGTACGCACAGGGCTGAGAGATGGCGATCGAATCTTTTGGACTCAACGTCGTATTATTAAATTCCCCTCGTATAATATCACGATAAAGAGAAAAATATCTAATGTCAAAATTTACCCATTAAGTTGAAATAAAAATGATATTCTTTGAAAAACGGGGAGGAAAACACGTTGGATAGTTTGGTTGGCTTTTATGGCATATCAACTATTGTAGATAAGTTAATGCCATATTGTGGTTATACTTATATATATTAAATATATATGGATTTGAAAACATATTTTCTTGATAACATTTCTAAACGAGCCTGGGCTTATTTTTTACCACTGCTAAATGGGTTCTAGTATTTGTATTTTATACGAATTCTTCTATTTAGTATGTATTATTTGTTTACACACAGTTAAATGGTTTCAAGTATTGCTATATAATAACAACAATTTAATATCAATCATTTGTTTACACACAGTTAAATGGTTTCAAGTATTGCTATGTAACAACAACAATTTAATATCAATCATTTGTTTACACACAGTTAAATGGTTTCAAGTATTGCTATGTAACAACAACAATTTAATATCAATCATTTGTTTACACACAGTTAAATGGTTTCAAGTATTGCTATGTAACAACAACAATTTAATATCAATCATTTGTTTACACACATTATAGATATGCAAGAGATTAGTTTGTCGGTAATTTCATTTTTAATTAGTTAAAACTAATCTATTTACACACTTGTATTATTATTATTTCTCCACAGTTAAATGGTTTCAATTATTGCCATCTAACACTTATAATTCTATTCAATATTTGTACACAGTGAAGTGATTACAAGTATTGTTATTTAATACTAATTATTCTATTCGATATTACTCCTTCGTTCACACACATTTTAATAGTTCCAAGAATTTCTATGTATCATCAACAATTCAATTAAAAATTAGTCATTTGTTTACACACAGTTAAATAATCAAACAGTTCTATTTCTAACATTTCAATTTAGCATAAGTTCTTTGTTTGCATTCAGTTTAAACAGTTCTGTTGTGACGCATCGATAAGACCCCATCAAGTGCTACCACTCCGGTTCAGAATGGACCTGGGAGTGATGGCAATGAACGGGTACTTCGCATTCCCCGAAGCTCGAGCATTATTAAAGCCTCACCATCAGATTGTTTAGTGTCATATCCAGGACACTCTTTAGGGGGAGATCTTATTCCTCTGCAGAGAAGCAATTAGTGCATTCTACAACCTCAGCCGACTGGGAACAAAAAAACACATCTGTTATTTGAAAAAAGAATTTTTTTTTTCATTTCAAACAGAAATTTACTCGTCAAAGTTCGATTATTTGAAGGATTTCTTTGTTTGTTGTTTTTATTTTAGGACTGATTTTCATGGGCTCTAAATAACTAACCATGTTATTTTATTTCTTCATGTAACATTACCATGAACAGTGTCAGCAAAATTTATTCAAATCAACATTTAAGACACAAAGCAACAAGACCAGAAAATCCGGCGAACACCTACGCACGACATACGCGAACACTGGACGACAGCTGTTTCGACCTTATTAGGCCTCATCAACAGTGTATACCGTAATCTCCACCACTGGAGATCGAACCAGCGACCACAGTTCACACTTGATATTGGTGGCTTAGTTGTTGAGTTTCGGCACTGCAATCTGTTGTCGCTGGTTCGATCTCCAGTGGTGGAGATTACAGTATACTCTGCTGATGAGATTTAAGAAGGTCAAAACAGCTGTCCAGTGTTCCCGTATGTCATACGTAGGTGTTCGGCAGATTTTCTGGTCGTGATAATTCAATTCACAATATTAATTCCTCTACTTAAAAAAGAAAAATATACACATCTAAAGCAACAAAAGTTACTAAGTTAAACTAATTATTCAGGATTATTTTTTAAATTGAACAGGAAAAGCCCTAACACCCGAATTTATATATGTATATATAATTCCCATCATATTTCTATGTATAAAACCGTAACATAGCAAAAACGCTATTTCATAGCAAGAATTTTGTTCGAACAAAACTCTAAAAATGCTTTAACTAAGAAAATATAGCGATTTGAAAGTGAATGATAATTTTGAAGATTCTTCACTCGCGTTGGACATCATTTTTACAATCAACCAAATCATCGATATCACGGAAGTAACTATGAAATACTTATTAGGATCCTTCACTTATTCCTAAATAGAAGCATCAATACCATTATGGACAGTTGTTACAACCGAAATTCCACAGGTTCGTGGGTCATTCAGTATCGGGCCAGTCGAGCAGGATAAAACTTGAAAGAAATTGAAACCTCCCGTCTTATTTATCTAATTACTAAAAGTTTCCTATAAAAACAAAGACACTAAAATCCAATGAAAATTATGAGTAAATGGACGATGTAAGTTTCATCTAATAATTGTATCCTATTTGATTTTGATTTTTATTAATGAACCTGTTACAATTAGCGGGAAGATATTAATCACACACACACACACACACACACACACACACACACACACACATATGTGGTGTATTGGTTATCGTGGTAAGAAATGTACACGGCGACACGAGTTCAAATCCTGGACGAGACTGATTGCATTTCACATAGCACTAATACGCTTGGGAAAGGCATGAATCCAATTATTCTCCCTCCAGCTATGGGTAAAATAGTTGGGCAGACTAGGTTCTTAAGCCTTTGTGGGGCAACTAGTCTAGGAGAAGGAAAACTCTGAATTCAAACCTGTTAAACTCCGCTTAAAAAATTGACCTTGTGTCATATCCTGCCCGAGCGGAGGGGTTGGGTAAATATGTATATATAAACTAGCAGAAGTACTCGGTCCTTAAGCTGACTAAAAACGACGATAAAAACCAGTGAGTAATATAGAAAGGGAAAAAAGAGAAATAAGCTAAGATGTAAAAATGTGCCATTTGTGGTCGAAAGATTTCGCCAAATAATTCAAATGAAAAATATAGTTTTATTTTATGAATTATTTTTCTTTTTAATTTTTTTTAGTTTTTATATAAAAAATAGAATAAAAAAAATTAATATAAGTAAGTAAAGTTGGCGACCGTAGTCAAGAGTGACCAGAAGGGTCCCTTTCCAATAGCTACTACATCGATACACTTTACCCTCGATACGTACCTTATATTTCTGAGTGTTAAGCAAGCAGGTATCAGGTACCATTTTTAATGTCTTTGGTATGACGCAACCTGGGATTGAACCCAGGTCTCCCGGACAATTGGCGAAGACTCTATTAACTACACCATCTCAAGAAAAACTGAAGACTTCCTCTTTTTATTGTAATGACTAATAAATATTTGTGTAAACTTCCATGAATCGATTGATTTTGATTATTGAATTATATTATTTAATCAGTAAAATTTTTTTAAATAATTTTTGTACTTTTCTTAATAATTAGCATATTAAAGTCTATGCGTAATTCTAATGCTCAATATTATCTCTTTTCTGAGTTATAAGAAGACATCGACATGTACAGAAGCTACTTATATATATATATATATATATATATATATATATATATATAATGTGCATTCACAAAGTGTTTCTACAACTCGAATTTCATGAACGTCAATTCTCAGTTAATACCAAAATAAAGTAAATGACAAAGTAATATATATATATATATATATATATATATATATATATATATATCTTTAAGAAAAAAACCAAAGACCGGTTAATTCATGATTATAAATTTATTTCGGTCCCGTATTTTCAGTTTCGGGGGTGAAACAAAAACATGAAGAAAAAAATTAATACAGGACTTCTTCAGACCCAATGGATAATTAATTAAATTTAAATTTAAATTTGAATTTAAAACCAGAATAAACACGTGGGGTGTAGGGGGGACGAGATTAAGGAGTTACCTCCTCGTTTTATTGAATTTCCGTTTTTATTTTAATTTTTCAAATTTCTTCTATCAGTTATAATTACGGTAATTTAACTTTTTTATTTATTCGTTTACTTTATTTTCTTTTCATGTTAAATTCGATGATTAACTTTTAAGAGAAATATTAATGCTTATATCAATTTCGATACCATTTAATTAGCTACCTATTTTTTAAGTGCATATGTTGGATACGTTTTTTTTTCCTGGTTTCACTATTTATTTCTGTTTTTAAATTTTTATAGTTTAAATTTAGTCTTATGTCTACATCAAGCTATCAATTCGCTTCTCTTATTTAATAACTTATTGGGGTACTTATATTTTAAAATATAAATTTTCTCTTCAAGGCATATATATATATATATATATATATATATAAACTAAATATCTAAGAGGAGAGGAGTTCCCATGGCCTTGTGACTGACGTACTGAACTGTGACATCATTGGAATCGAATTCGAACTTCAGTTGAATTATTACGTTTACTTTCGGACTAATACCCTTTGGGAAAGGTATTAACCCCCTTTTCCCACCGGGAATGGATTAACCCAAAATTGACAACATACTTAGGAAGAACCAAAATGGCTTCCGGAGAAATAGATCCACGACCTCACAAATTTCGACTATCCGTCGAATTCTTGAAGGTATACGCTCAAAAAATCAAGAGGCAACAATATTATTTGTTGACTTTACTTTAAGGCCTTTGACTCCATTCATAGAGGTAAGATGGAGCAAATTCTTCTCGCCCACAACCTACCAAAAGAAACCGTCGCAGCCATAATGATGCTATATAGAAACACCAAAGTAAAAGTCTGTTCTCCAGATGGAGACACAGACTACTTCGACATAGTAGCAGGAGTACCGCAAGGAGACACACTATCCCCATACCTATTTATCATCTGTCTAGACTACGTACTTAGAACATCTATCGATAAAATCAAAGAAAACGGTTTCAAGCTAACAAAAGAAAGAAGCAGAAGGTACCCCGCAAAAACGATTACCGACGCCGTCTACGCCGATGACATAGTGCTTCTGGCAAATGCACCCGCCCAAACCGAAAGCCTGTTACATAGTCTGGAACGAGCTGCTGCAGGCATCGGCCTCCATGTCAATGCACACAAGACGAAATAGATGTGCTTTAATCAAACAGGCGATATCTCCACACTAAACGGTAGCACTCTGAAACTAGTTGACAAGTTCACCTACCTCGGGAGCAGTGTTTCATCAACCGAGACAGACATCAGCACGCGACTAGCAAACGCATGGACAGCTTATGATAGACTTTCGGTTATATGGAAGTCAAACCTGGCCGATAAAATGAAGCGTAGTTTCTTCCAAGCAGCGATCGTGTCGATACTGCTATATGGGTGCACCAATTTAAAGTCAACTGTATCAGATTTCTCTAAAGATTTTTTGTTTCGAAAGAGGAGATAGATTTTAGGGAGTTGATAAGAAAGAAGTAGGAAAGGGTTTGTGTGAAAGGGATTTTGGCATGACTTGTTTCATGGAAAAGATTGGACAGCTCTGTTGATATAGTTATGTGTATATATATATTCTATATATATTATATATATTTGTGTATGTTTTTTCGTGTGTCAGTTCCTCGTGTACTTCCAGTTTAACACGTGACTTTACTATATTATTCTATGCAATACAATACTATTCTATATAATTACGTTTGATTGGCTCCTTTTTCTTCTTCTCCGTCTGATGATTGTGCACACTACATGAAACTTAAAGCAACGTACCTTATGTTCATAATTTTATATATATATATGTCTTTAACAATCCCTCCCTCAACAACGGGATGTGACACAAGATTAATTTTTAAGCAGAGTTTAACAATTTTGAAATCAGAGTTTTTTTTTTTTCTTCTCCTAGACCGGTTACAAGACTAAAGTTAAAGAACCCAGTCTTCCTTCCTACTTATTTATAGCTGTTGAAAGAACAGTTGCATGTATACCTTCCCCAACGATATTAGCGCTATGTAAAATGCAGACCGCCATGTTCAGCATTTTTTATATAGAAGTACATTTTGAAAGCATTCCATGATCTTTTTTTCCATAAATCTCCAAAAAATATACATGTCTTTTTAAATTTATATTAAAAAAAAACGATATAAGAAAACTCTCATAATAATATACAGTTAAAAGAAATAACACAGCATAGAAATTATTATTAGAATCAAATTTAACGGCCCTAAACGTCACAAATTGATGACATGATGAAAATTTTTTAAACTGGGAATTTGAGAATGAAATTGGGTAAATATTTTTTTTTTTCAATTTTGCTGGTAATCTATCAAAATCTTTGTTTAACATTAACTGATGACACGAGAAAAAATTAAATGAAACAATGAAACAAAAATAAAAACAAAACAAGACAAAACTAATTAATATTTCATAAAGACTTGAAAAAAAGAATAAAATTTATATAAAGGTTAAAAGTTTATTTACATCTACTTTCTTGTGCTTATGCCCTTTTAAAAAGGCATGTTAACCTAGTTTGCTAGGGTTGTAGTATACACCGACCATGTCTCTGCAGACGGGTAAGACCCAACGAGTGTCCTGGATATGATAATAAACTATCTGATGGTAAGTGTTAAGTCCGGGAGCTTTGGAGGAACCTGGAGTAGTTTTTATTGACCTTAATCTCTGGCACACTTGGAACAGAAATAGGGTTATATTTTAGGGTCTCATCTATGAGACAAAACTGTTTAATCATTTACAACACTTGAAACCATTTAACTGTGTACAAACAAATCACCAATATCAGATTGAATAATTACTATTAAGGATTAATATCAATAATTAATATTAATATCAGAAAGCAATTCCCGGAACCATTTAACTGTATGAAAAACAAATGAGGTCTGGCTCTTTTAAAAAATGTTCCCTGTAAACTATTCACTAAAAAATCGTGCTTATACACGAGTTAGCATTAAATAATCATCAAGGGTTGATATGCCATTAAACCACAAACCAAAAACAAGAACGCATGAATCCCTTTCTTCTTCTCTTCACCCAAGCTATAGATACGTGGTGCCTTCAATAAGTTTCTAGTCTTTTTTTGTACAGGCATTTAAAATTGTCGCAGACCATTGAAAATTCAGTATGTTATTGCTATACAACTTATGAGATGACTGGCCAATTTTTATGATTCCAGCTTCAAATGAACAACTACAACAGCAATTGGAATACACCCTACTAAAGTTTGATTGTCACAGCTGGTGATTTTCAAAAATGCAATCTGGACGTGAGGACACTTTAGAAGAACGATATGCAATAGAATTGTGTTTTAAACTTGAAAAAAATGCCCCAGAAACCTATGGAATGCTTCGGACTGCTTTTCGACCATCTTGCATTAATCGAGCATCAGTTTTTAAGTGGCATAAGAGATTGAAGGAAGGCAGGGAGTCTGTGAGGGATGATGAAAGGTGTGGGAGGAGTAAGGAAGTCAATACACCAGAGTTGATTGGCCAAAGGGTTAGGGTTAGGGTTACTATGTTGAGGTTTTAAGGGAGTTCAGGAAGAGATTCCTTTGGAAGAGGCCAGCACTCTTCAAATCGGGTCACTGGCATTTCCAGCAGGGCAATGCATCAGTCCACAACTCCATCCTTGTCACAGACTATTTGACCAAGATGGGCATCAAGACAGTTCCTCAGCCTCCCTATAGTCGAGACCTTGCTCCCTGTGACTTTTGGTTATTCCCTAAGCTCACAAGCTGTCGTTATGAGACAATTGAGGTGATGAAAGAGGCCGTGACGAAGGTCATTGACACGCTCACACAAGAGGACTTTCATGGGGCCTTCCAGAAGTCGTTGGAACGGTAGAACAAGTGCATTGCAGCCGGAGGAGATTACTTCCAAGGGGACTAGCGTTTCATGTGTGTACTATCAATAAAAGTGCCCATACGAAAAAAGTCTGGAAACTTATTTAATGATCCTCGTACAAAATAGAGCAGCCTGGGTTTTTTTATCCTTGGTCCTGCAACTTGTCTAGAAGAGACAAAACTCCCTCATTCAAACCAGCTGCACATCGCTTAAAAAACTGACTTAGACCCGCATCTTGTCTTTGAAGTAAATTTTACATAAAAATACATACTTAATCGCACAGCAGTTAAAGGACTTACGCATCGAACTGGTTGGTGCGTCCTGATAATCTAAGATCACACTTGAAAATACATGGAAACTGATTTGGACATGGACACATGTACACTCTCACGTATTCAAAAACACATACGAGCACTCTCACACACACACAAACACACACACACATACACACACACATGAATACAATCACATAACAAGCACATACATACGTTCACACACAATCGAATTCTAAGTATGAGATAGTCGGGCTAGTTGATATCTAACGACAAAGAAAATAAACCCGACGAGCAAGGTTCAATTTCTGGAGGAGGCTGTTTGTGTTCCACCTCGCGTTAATACTTTTGGGAAAGGCATGAATCCATATGCTCTCGCCCAATTCCAGCGATGCGGAAAATAACTGGACAGACTTGTACGGATTCCCCTGACTCTCTCTCTCTCTCTCTCTATCTCTCTCTCTCTCTTGTCCATCTCACTCGGCAGGTTCTCTAGACGACACCCAGTGTCCCCAGAGATGATGAATGTTGGTCTTTGCTGGTCGGCTCATACTCGTGTGTTTATGTGTGGTATCCCACTGGAGAACGTTGTTTATGAGTTTCTCCTATCTTCTTCAGAAGTTACCAGTATGTCTTGTTCGTTTTACATGGATGGTTTGTGAGATGGGAGGTAAGTGGCCATACATCAACTGATGTGTCAGCAGCTGCTTTCAGGATTTGTTGAAAACAGCATACAACATTCTGGTTTAGTTCCCATTTAGGCTTTTCTCCAAGCGCTTTGTTAAAGTCCAGATACTTCAGCCATACAATAGTACTGACACGGCTACAACCCGGAAGAATTCCCGTTTTATTTTATCAAGGAGATCAGATTTCCATAAGGTCGATAACGTGTCAATAGCAGCCCATGCCTTTGCTACGTGTATGTTAACATCATTTTCAGTTGATGAGATATTGCTATCGAGGAATGTGAAATGGTCATCTAATTTCAGTTTTGTCATTTAAAGTGAAGATGGCATCATCTCGTTTAAAACACATGAACTCTGTTTCATCTTATTTCACGGATAGGCCAATGCCTCTCGCGGCCTGTTCCAGATTATGCAGCTGAGATTCGGCTTGAACTGCTGTATTTATGAGAAGTGCAAGATTATCTGTATAGACTGCATTTGGGATAGTTTCCGAGGGATATAATTTTTGCTTCTGGTCCTTTTTTCAATTGTCAAACCCAATTCCCAGTGTTGTCTCAATTCTTTCACATGTTTTTGCAAGGCTTCTGAACAAACAGTGTTCACTCATAATGTTTCGCCTTTTCTTTACAAAGAAAAGATTTACTGTTTCGCTGCATTATATCTGGAGGCTGGGTACATAAATTGTTAGTCCTAATAGTTCTTTTCCAAGTTTCAATAATTTAAAAAAATTCTGTTTCCTTTTTCAAGTGTCCTCTGCGTAGCCATATTCGTAATTGTTTCTTTATATGCTTTCTATCAATATTCTAAATAATTAACTCACATTTTAGGTCAAAGCTTATAAAGTTCAGTTTTAAATCATTAATAAGTAAGTAAGTAAAGTTGGCGATCTTAGTCGAGGGTAACCAGAAGGCTCCCTTTTCAAAAGTTACTACACCGAGGTGTAGGGGAGGGCGCTACTCCTTTCCCTGGATTGCTCCACTTTACCCTTGATACGTACCTTATATCACTGAGTGTTAAGCAAGGAGGTATCAAGTACCATTTTTAAAGCCTTTGGTATGACGTGACCTGGGATTGAACACTGTTTTAATTTTCGAAATACTTCATTTATTAGAACAGGAAGAGTCTAAAAGCTTTATTAGTGTAAACATTGGCTTACAATAAGAACAAAATTAGCATTAAAGTCAGTGAATATTGATGAGAGTAACTGAAACTCTTTGTATATCCAGCTGGAATGTAGTCGACGTTACATTAAAACAGAAAAAGACTGTTTCATTTTCCCAACCCCTATCAAAACGTTTTATTATTTAATTAACGTTTAGTCAATAGAATGAAAGAATATTTTTATGCGTTGGTTTAATAAGTCCTACAGGTTGTGTATGCGCTATTTAGATTGAATAAAAGTTTTAATGTATTTGTGTAATAAATCGTATTTTGTTACACTTTTAATCATTAGATTGAATGAAAGTTTTAATGTATCAGATAAATCCGACATGATTTTTAACAGCCCAGTCGGCTGGGACGGTAGAATACACTGACTGCATCTCTGCCGAGGGTAAAACCTCCCAACGAGTGTCTTGGATATGAGACTAAACTAGCTGATGATAAGGCTTCAGTACTGGAACTTTGGGGAATGTGGAGTACCCCTTCATTGCCATTAGTCCCTGGTTCTCTCTGACCCAGAGTAGTTTGACTAATGAAGGTCCCATTTATTGGTCAAATAGAACTGTTTAAGCATTTAAACAAATAGCAAACGAATGGCTGACGTTAAATTGAATTCTTAGTGTTACATAGCAATAATATGAACGATTTAGCTGTGCGCAAAATAATGAGATCTGGTTTATTTAAACGTTACCAACAAATCATTCGTTTACAAATCATAAATTTAATATACATGTTTATAAACAGGATTTGGCATTAAATAACTTACTAGAGTTGATATGCCATAAAACCAAAATGGTCACCGTCGCAAGAAATGGTAACGGAGACATGAGTTCAAATCTTCAAAAGTCTATTTGTATTTCGCAGAGCGCTAATACACTTGTGAAAGGTATACGTCCAGTTATTCTCAATCCAGCGATGGTTTAATAGTCGGGTAGGCTGGCTTTTTAACCTCTGTTTGGCAACCGTTTTAGCGGAAAGAAAACTGAATTCAAACCTGTTAAACTCTAATTAGAATTGACCTTGAGTCACATCCGGAGGGGTTGGGTAAATATTTATTTGTTTAATAAATTCTACACCTAATATATGCAATCTTTATATATATATATATATATATATAAATTCGTTTGTTGACGACACAAACATCTTTAAATATATTAGCAATGAGGAGCATAAAAATAAGTCTGATTTACATAAATTATCACATTAGAAAGATAAGCAAGTACAGAAATTCCCTTATGTCAAATGCAAGTACATCCATGTGAGGAAAGTTACTATTGATAGAAAACACACCTTGGGAAAAGCCATAACAGTTGGCGAAGGAAAAAAAGATCGAAGAAGAAACCTATTCGAATTATAATTTTTATAGACACAAAAACGAACGCGTGAATAATGTAAATTCTATATTTACTCTGTTCCAATATACATTCTACATATTTGTACTGGTAAACTTTTGTTCCTTTGTTGAAGGCATCAGTAAGAGCTCACTTGGAATTCTTTAGCTGGATATAGAATTCTCACAAGGAAAAATATAGATATAATTGAAAGAGTACAACGTAAGGCTACTTAACAATTTCCCGGTCTGAAAAGGATATCATATCCTGATTGTCTAAAAGTCTTTAAATTAGATTTTTCTGGGGTTTATGTGGTTATATGATAGTTGAATTGAAAATAGTTGATGAGGTTAAGGATAAAAACAGTATCGTTAGTAAAGCTCTTGAAACATTTTATATCAAGGACTTGAACCAAAGATAACAGATTAAGTTCATACTCATAAAATGACAGAAAAGAATTTAGGGAAGATGTGTCTATGTTGAAAATTGGCACAACATGTATCATTCTTCCAGGAGTTCATTCTAGAAGAAGGATCTACCTTACGTCACTCTCCCAATGCCAAGGGCAAATATTTTCAAACGTAAATTGATAAGATATTCAGAGAATCAACTCAGAAATATCACAATTAGAAAACTGTTATCAGAAACAAAACAAAACAAAAAAACAAAAAAACAAGCAGATCTTAAAGAGGAATATTAGAGGCCCTGCATCAATAATCCAATCTAATATCGTCTAATCTAATACAATCTAATCAATTAAATCAATGAAAATTTTGATGTATTTATTTAATAAATCCTATTTGTTATATATATAATCATTAGAGGGAATGAACGTTTTGATGTTTTTATTTAATGAATTCTACTAGTTACATATGTCATCATTCCTGTGAGTGGAAGTGTTGATGCATTTATTTGATTAATCCTATTTGCTATATATGCAATTTTCCCAATGAATGAAAGTTTAGATGGAAT